>OX578138.1:150256439-150433939 GCA_951213105.1 Amaurobius ferox
AAAATAAATGTGCCGATTTTTAGAATGCTAGAACTGGCTGTTTTGTAGGAATTCTACACTTATAGACATTTAGAAAAATAGTTAATGTGATGGGATCCTTCAAGAGCAAAATTCGGCAACTATTAATTCATTTCTGCAGTGCGTATCCTTCACAAAATATGAGAGTTTGAACTAAATGTCTTGTTAAAAATCCATTTTAAATATAGTTACAAACACGTTTTAAAAACAATCACATTCAAAAAATTTTATAAATATATGAATTTATTAAACTGATATATTGATTAATATTATGACTAAAACTCGAATTATATGAAATTTCATATCTGTATATTCAATTGCATAATTGAACACATAATTACAGAGCATGTAAATGCATAAAAAGCCTTTAAACGCATATTTCAAGTACTTTATTTCCTTTTAGCTTGCATTTTTTATATTTTAACTATTTTTTTTTACCTTTTTTGAATAGCTAGATAAGTTAACATCGGACAAAGCTAAATATATTTCACATTCAACAGCCAAATTACGTGAACTACTAAGGTCATGTAAATATCATAAGAAATGGTGAAATCCTTCCAGGTAAAACAACAAGAGACAGGTCTGGTAAAAGAAATGGAAAGTCAACTTATACGAGTACCTGACGTTTTACATACATTTTTTCAAAGAGCTGCTGTGTAAAATTTTCTGTATAAGCATTATGAGTAAAAATGCCTAAAATTAAATCTAGTAAATCAACCCGAATAAAATCATGTATTTATAATCATGGAAACATATTTCTACAGGTTGTGTTATTACACTGTGTAAATGCGAGAAAAAATTATTCAGAAAAAATATCAGATCAGCTTGTAAAATCTGCTATCTACATTTTAGAGAGAAAAAAAGAAATGAAAAAAAAAGAAAAAGAAAAACAGAAGAGTGGACACGCAGTTATAACTAAGTCATTTTCAGCATAAAATATTGAAGAACTAAATATCGCTTTTAGTTCTAAAGATTACAAGTACTGTCCAATTATATCAGTTGATATTAAAATAACATTTTTGGCATTAAAATGCTTTTAGATGATAAACAACAAAGTCTAAGTGACAAGAACTTAGAAAAGCACATTAGCTGGTTACAGCAATAACATTTACTCACTATATGAAAATTTTAACTGCATTTGAATAATGATATAAAAACTTTTGATTTGCAATAATAGTTTTTTTAAATGCTTTCAGATGCATAAATGATATTCGAACAAAATATATAAATACATGTATTTTATGTTATAAGTGATTATTTCTTGAATTTTTGATGCATAGTTGCATGCATATTTTGACAAATTTTAGTGCATGTTATGACATTAATGTAGTATCGAGTGAGACAGATCGTGCATCTGCAGTTATGTAGGAGGCGCCATAACCAGCCATTGATAATGATTACGTTAGTTCTTCATATATAATTGCATTATGTTCTATATAGAGTCTATATTGGAATATTAAATACAACGCTGTAAACAACCACATTTGATCTTCGACCTCCCTCCCCTGTTCGAGATCCTGACGGCACATATACCAATCTTGACACTTTTTTAAAAAATTTAAAATTTTTGATTTTCATAAATTTCATTGAACTGTCAGCAAAAACATATCAATATTTTCCCTCAAAAGGCTCTCTTTGGTTTGTCCCAAGGATGCCTTATCAGCAAGCACTATTGAGAGGGAAATTATACACTCTTATAAAACATCGAGTTTTTGCAATAAATTATTTTTTAGCATTTGGCAACAGAAGTTTAGATCCTATAATTTCTGTTGTTAAATTATTACAAGATATGTTTAGCTATATTTAAAAACTGTAATCATAGACAATAGTCATGATTTCGGAAAGGTAAGGGTGACAATCAAAACTCTCATAATGCCGGATTTGGTTTTCTATTTGGACCCTATAGTACTAATTAAATAGTTTAGAAATCGTTTTCGAAATTTTTTTATGTTTATGGTTTTAAGCTTCAAATTAAAGAATTCTTTTAACATAACTAGGGATAAATGTGTCATTTTGAATGGATTATAAATTATTTTTTTAACAGACATATCCTTAAAATAACACTTACAAACTACCCATAAAATAAATATTGTGTCCTATGAATATCCCTCACTTAAACAAAAATCATTTCTATCGTATCGAAACTAGTCCACCATAGATTACATATGACGGGGCACTTTCATTTGTCGAGTCGAGATTCTGAATACCTTGACAGAAACATTTAATTTATTAACAATCCAGATTTTGCACAACTAATGATTATTATTGCAATAGTTTGATAAAATATGTGCTTTTAAATTTAAATTGTAAATAAATTATTGGTTATCTTTAGAAAATTTCAAAAGTATCTTGATTTTTTCTCAAATCCGTATTTTTTCTAAAATATGTAATGACTTTTTGTATGTGATATTATTATCGTTAAATCTACTTCCTGTCATCCAGCATTTTAGAGGTGGTAAAATAAAATTGCATTTCAGTTAGAAAGTGTTTCATAATCAATGCTTTATGCATGATTAATTTTTCTTGTTTAGTAATAACACAAGAACCGGAGCAGCTAGAAAACCCAAATTTAGCTTGTCGTTGACTTTTGTGATATACATTAATTCTTTGTATTTTAAACCTTATTGGATTGTATTATATTTTAACCTTTGTATTTATATTTTTTTGGGTATTGGTTTTTTTGGGATTGTGCCCCGCCTCAGGATATGATGAAATGACACATCTGAACATGTCAAAAGTAAGAGATGTGTTTACAAATGAATAACACAAGATAACTCGAGCGTGCTAAACCGACATGCATTTAGTTTTCGTACATTAATTAAGAATCGTGTTGTTTTATGTGCTAAAATTTCTCAAACTAAGAAATTTACTTACTCAGAAATGCATAGCTAATCATATTTTAATGATTTCCTTATCATGCAGCTGAATGATCCCCAATAGCTACAAAACTGGCTGCCATGTTGGTAGTATACAGCTACATGGGAACATCCGTCAAAATGTTGTGTCTCTCAAAGGTATAAAAAAGTCGTAACACTTAATCAAAATGACTCTGTATTTTAAATCCAAGCATAAGCATCTGGTGTTAAAAGACCCAGTATGTTTCGTTGTAGTATACAAGCCTTTCTCATAGGCATTGCCAGAATCTCGGAAGGGAGCGGCGATCGGGGTTCAAGGATCAAATGGGGCTACAATGCTGGATACTGTATAGCCGATATGGACACCAATAAGCAAAATATGCTTTGTGCAAATGATAAGGGAAACTTGAACAACGTATTCAATCGATAATAAAGGGGAAAAGCAGCGTGAAACTGTTTCGAGGATATGCTGGGTCCTCTTTGTTAGTGCTACAGAACCAACAAGTTAAAAAGACGAAATGGACACAAACAGAGGTGTGCATATATATCCAAGTCATGGATTGAATAATTTTCAAAATTAATGATAAAAATTACATCAATACAAAGCTGAAATATTTTATTTTTGTATTTATATTTTTTTTATAAAGCTTACAACCATATTACTGAAAATTCTTACTTCAAAATTTTCTCTATCTCATGTAAACTTATTATAATAGGTGAATAGAGAGAGAGTAAGGATCTTAGAGTGTTGTTGTTGAGACCCAGACCGTCTGACCTACCAGAAAGGTGTAAGGTAACTGTTTGGACGGCCGGGAAGAGCCACCCAATTTAGACCGGAACCCAGTGGGGGGAGGCATCCACAGGGACCCTACCCTCCTTCCTCTACCACTAACCTCTCGGAAGGACTTACCCACATGTTTAACGGATCTTAAAGTGTGTGCGTGTGTGTTGGGGGGTTGACAATCAAATGGAGGATACAATGCTGAAAATAATCTTTCGGTTACATTCAAATAAATTAACCAAAAAGAGCATTCATTTATATTCATCATCTAACTGCAGTAATATAAATGTTATAAACAGAGAATCAGTATTATGTAAACCAGTGGTGTCAACTTTTTATGCTTGTGACCTACAACGTTAAAGCACAACTATACTGACCTAATGCGTTTATGAATCGCATTTCATGACCAATAAAATATAGCTTACGGCCCTACAAGAACAATTTATACTTTTATAATTCGAGGATAGATCAAATTCAGAAGTGTAACCCATATTTGATCGTCTACACCCGCACACACTATTTTTGGGATTCCAACTATGCCTATGATAGGAAGTCTGCATATGAAGGAAATACATTGCAGTAAGAATTTTCAGGAATCTGGTCGTAAGTTTCATAAAAGACAACAGGTTCCTTTTAAATACAAAATGAAACTTTGTCATCTTTGCCCTGATGCACATTTAAGCATTAATGTTTGGCATTATTCAATCCACGACTTGGGCATATATACCACTCTGTTTCTTCTCTTTGTGTCATATTTTGTCCTTCTGATTTCAGGTTTGTTGGTTCTTTAGCCCTGACGAAGGAGATTTCGCGTATTCTCGAAACAGTTGTTAGACACAATTTTATTTTTTTTTGCTTGAATATCTTAGCCTTGTTTTCCCAATCATTTGCACAATGTGTTTTCGTTTTCGTATTTGTATAAGGAAGAACTGAGAATAAAAATTTAAAAGTTAAAATTTATAAAAGAAAAGCAATTTTTTTTAAAGTTAAAAATAAAATATTAAAAATATTTCCTAATTTGTTATTAAAACTATTTCATTACCAAACGTTTATATTTGAAAGGCAGAATTCCCCATACTCCTTTGTACGGAACTCACACATTATTGAAAAATGAACTTGTACGGAACTCGCTCGTTGTAAAATTTTACTTCATATATACATAAATCGCAAGAAATGGCACAACATTTCAGTTGCACGGAAGTCGCACGTACGGAAGTAAAATTAACCCTTTAGCTCATTGCTTTTTGAAGGAGAAGATCTCTTTAAAAAATCAGTGTAGATTACGAGTGGGGCAACGGTAATCTCAAAGGGAGAATCTCTCAAAAAGACAGGTGTATATCATAATACTATCCCAAACATCTTGAACCCAATTCCTTCGAGAGTAGCTCTTTGCCCATTTCAGATTCTTACTTTACGAACCTTGGTTGAAGTTCACCCTCTAGGTATACCCTTCGAGGAGTAATACAGCACAATAGATCAAAAGTAGCGCCTTTGACCCGCTGACTGTCGGTCAAAGAATGAAGACTCCTTGGTGCAAGAAAGAAAATACTTCTAGAAATAGGGTTTTCATATTTTAAACTCGTCATATATGATAATCTTGATTCATCTAATATACTTCAGAATGTGTTTCAAATCAGGCGTTTCTTCTTTCAAATAAATAAAAAAATAAATAAAACAAAAGAATAAAAAATGATGTGTTTAGCATATGACTTTCTCTACAGATTAACAAATCTCGATTTTGTTGGAAAAATAACGCAATCTAATTCCTCTTTACTATTAGAGCTCCCTAAAATTAATAGACTTACTGCAGTTACCAATTAAAAAATATGCATAAGAGATCTCGTGTAAATTGCTTTAATATTTCATTAGATATAGTGCTCTCAGTGGAAAAGCAAAATATCTAATATCTCGAGAACGGCTCAGGATAACTACTGAAAAATAATGTCCAATACTTATTGGTTAACTGTATTTAAAAATCATTTTGTCATAAAATAATAGTTAAATATTGTTTAAGGTTAATTGTTTTAGGTTTTTCCTCCATTTTGGATCAAAAACGTGTAATATCCAAAGAACAGCTTAAATTTTCGGTCTAGAAGTTGCGTTACGGGCTTTTAAATACAGAATTATATGTAAAGTGGTAATTTTTCCTAAAATATAAAAATATAATTATGTTTAAATATCTGTTGAAACTTATAAATCCGTTAATTTCTTTGATCCTATAAATTTTTGATGTTGTATTTCTCAATTTTTTTCATTACCTTAAATATAATGGTCCTATTTTTAGGGGGGGGGGGTATGTTGAATTTATTTCTTGTTTTCAGCCAGTAAATTGCCTTGACAGGTTCTAACGTTATTATTATTATATTATTACATTAGGTATTTCATTTTATTGATTCTCTAGTATGTTCATGTTTAATTACATAAGTATAAAGACCATTTTTTTAAAGCTATTTTACGAAGTAGACCTTATAGTTTTTATTAAACCTTTAACAATTTTTATGTGAGTTATATATTATGTGTTTTAATATTTTGAAATCTGAAAATACCGGAATCCCAGTTTTGAAAATTACAAATGTCGAGATACCGGATTTTAATTTTGTTCCGGAATTAATTGTCCAACACATTTATTATTAGTATACGTTTCATTTATGGCCGCATAGACATGTTGTTTATTAATAATAAAGCCAACTAGTAATTTTAATTCTTCTAAAGATGTAACAAAGGGAATTTTATGCTAATTTATTCCTTCGTAACATCAATATAAATTTCCTGCTTATTTAGAAAGCAGTAACTTGTTGTGAGAATTGCGAGTAGTTAAGTGCCATCGTAAAAATATAAATAAATAAAAAGTCCACCTCTAATCGTAATCTTCGTTTCTTCTCATTTCACATTAGCACTCAAATATCCGACAACCTTAATATTTGTTCTTGATTTATTATTTTATAAATATTCATTGCATTTTGTACACAATTACTTCAGGAGCCAAAAAGTTGCATGAGAATTAATATCAAAAAGTTGTACATATGAATTTAATGAAAATATCAATTTAACAATAAATTGTATTTTAGAGCAGATTAGAGATTTATTGAAGACAAATTAGGCCATTATGTATCAAAATTATCACATCAAGCGAAATCAAAAGTGCAATGCTGATTTAGGGCAATATAACTTTTTTGGATATTATGGAATTCTATAAACAGGGAAGCTAGGATTTTCCCAGACTCCCTGAGGGTGTTAGTATCATCCCAGATTTCTTTGGACACACCGAGTTACAATTTTTCATCTTAACAACCTTAGTATTTGTTCTTGATTTATTATTTTGTAAATATTCATTGCATTTTGCACACAGGTACTTCAGGAGCCAAAAGTTGCATGAGGATGAATATCAATAAGTTGTGCATATGAATTTATTGAAAATATCAATTTTAAAATAAATTACATTTTAGAGCAGATTAGAGATTTATTGATGACAAAATAGGCCATTATGTATCAAAATTATCATATCAAGCGAAAACAAAAGTGCAATGCTGATTTAGGGCAATATAACTTTTTTGAATATTATGGAATTCTATAAACAGGGAAGCTAGGATTTTCCCAGACTCCCTGAGGGTGTTAGTATCATCCCAGATTTCTTTGGACACACCGAGTTACAATTTTCATCTATGCATTTTTTATTAAACTCTTCAAAAGAGGGTGTATCAGAGTACTATAAGTCTCCTAGAAATGCGATAAAAATCAAATTAAAAAATATTACAATTTTTTTAAGTAGAATCACATTCATTCATTTCTTGTACAAAAGTGAAAATAGTCCGATTTTAGGAGTGGCCATTTAAATAGGGCTGGTTTAGGGAACTTCTGTGCTTAGTACAAGGTACAAGGTATTTGAATTTTAAAGGGGTGCCTTATCTGGGTTTTAAATTGCGGACTTTAATCCACTGTCTAAAAAAAGGAAAAAATCGAAAGAAAGGAATGCTACGAAAAGAAAGTTTGAAAAGCATAAAGTTTGCTCGGAAGTTTTAAAAACTTCCGTGTCTTAAGATAGAGTTTTAAAAATTTGATAAATTTAAAATTTAAAAGTATAAGGTGCTTCTGTGCTTAGTCCCCATCCTATCTCTGCTGAAATACACAAGGCCGGTACCGGAGTACTTCGCTCTCAAGTCCGAACAATCTCAAGAAATCACTGTAAGCAAATACAATAAATTTGTCAATCCCTACCTTTGTGTAGATTATCTTTGAATACTACCGATCATACGTTGGTTTGTAAAAAAATTGTATAACTAATTGTTGGAACATATAGCTTAAACTGCTGGTATAGCTCAAACAGCTATTTATTGCACAAATAACACAAAAAATGAAATTTATCTAAATATATAAATTCAATTTGAAGTTAAAAATTATTATAATTGTTTTGCAATTTGGTAGCTTAGCGCATTTTAAAATGACACCAAGTTCCAGAAAATATATCGGAGTCCGTTTATTGTATATAAGGTTGATTTTATTCATTTAATCATGAACATTAATATATAAAACAAACATTTAATTATTATATTTAAACATATTTTAGTCTTTAATTTTAGATTTTATGGATTTTTACGGAGCACTTAAAAAAAATGCCCGGCTCTATTTCTAGTGCATGGCCGTTTTGTGTAAACACATCCAAGAGATTGTAGAAGGATCATGAGATGTTGATAAGCCGCTGGTGGAAGCAGAGCTAAATGCATAAATTTATGCTTAGGAAAGGTTGAGAAAATAATGGGGCTGATACTCATAAAAGCAACAGGGTTGATACTCTCCCCCCCCCCCATTCCATAAAAATAAAAAGCTGGTCTCTATGAAAAATTTTATTAATCATAAAAAATATCTTGATCAATTGGTCATTCAATAGATCAAATTTGCATTAGGCGATATTTTCTTGTGTTGCTTCGTTTCAGATTCTATTCGTGTCCCTTAACATGTACTTGCTTCTAGTAATACTTAGCAAGTACATGTTAAGGGACACGAATATGGTGTTTAAGTTGAGTAATCAAATGCTTTGTTTGTTGCGAACTCCGCCTTCGCTGATATTGGTGATTCTAAAATCTCACATTCTTCCCAAGAAGTGTAATTTTTGAAGACTTTGATCGAAAGTGAAGTAATTTATTAAAATAAAAATTGTTTCAAATCGCTGCTAAAGAGAAACTGATGTTATATATCACCGTTAATATTAGCATTGAACAAATTAAAGGTGTGAACCAATTTCGGAGGCAAAAAACAGTCTTCATTCGTCAAATCAAAGACTGAAAAGTCATACCAGCAAAATAATTGCTAAATGAAAATTAGAAAAAATGAAAAGAAACTAAGAATAATGTAGATAAACAGAAGAAGTATTAACTTGCTCATGACCAAGACTACAAATTTGAGTACGCTATGACGGAATAAATATATAATAATCTGTTTCGGAAAATACATCATGAGTACCATCATCAACTAATTTTAAAAGTATATAGGCACAAGCCATTGTAAAAATACCTATGAATAATTGACTAAAAAATTGAGTAGTATGGAATAAAAAGAATATGAAAGAAACAAATGACTTCAAAATGTTGAAGAATTTTATGTGTCAAAAAATAAATAAATAAATAAATGAATTCAAATTTAAAAATGTATCCCTGCTTGAAACTTGTCATTTGAAATTCAAACTAAGTGATCCATGGGGCAACCCACATATTTGCAAAACAATATTATAGACTATACCAATCCGCTGAAAGTGATAGAAGATAGTACAAGACAAGACTCTTTTCTTTTACTCAAAATAAATTATGTGGTATACATTATATAATTTATCAAAACGTTTGAAGATAATTGTTATTTGGGTATCTGTTTCCATTTTGCTCAAGCAAAAAAAAATAATAAAATAAAGTAAAATACATGACTTTATGAAGGGTTGAAACTAAGGCATCTAGGGTCTCCTCTTCAAACATACAGCTCGTATATATATATGAAATAGTATACTTTATTTCATATATTGTTCTTTTTATAAGCATATTTACACAAATAATATTTTTAGCACTTGCTTTTATCGATCAAATGAAAGTAAGACATAGATTTTTGAAAGTAAATGCAGTTGAGGTACTGGACATTTTGAGCCCCTCCTTCAACTCACAGATTGCACAAAATACAATATAATACACTTTATATAAATTTTATTAGAATATTTACAAAAATCTTGCAAATAATTCTAACAACAGTCTGAAGGACTTTTTAGTAGCTTAGAATCCGAGACAGAAGTTAAATTGACTCAAATTTTGATTGAACACGGAAATGGATATTATTTTCAGAAAAATGGAAATAGAAGAATGAACTATTTTACATATTTCCAACTTTTTGTCATAATTCATTATATTTAGGTACAAGTCTTCGATGTTTACTCTGCTACTGTCGAATTTATTCTATCTACTATTCAATTTTATTTCTTCTACCTCAATGTATTCATCTTATGAGAAAATAGTGATAGAAACAAGAAAGATTAATCTTGCATAAAGCATTGATTATGAAACACTTTCCAACGGAAATGCAATGTTATGTAAACATCTCTAAAATGCAATATATTCAGTGGTGATATTTTTCAAAATTTCATAGTACAATAATTTGCTTACTTGGAAACTTAAAACTTCATCAAAAAAGACAATGCTATAAAATCGCTTGCTTCTCTATCTAAGTAAAATCAATGAATATTTCATTCATATAATTTAAATTCCAGACTTCAAAGCTAAATAATTTTGCTTTGAAAAATTCAGCAATTCTTATACAACTCATATTATAATCGAGTTTACACTTTGCATACATTAAAATTAGGCTTTGTTGTAGAAATAATCAAAGTTTCATGATCATTTAAAATCAAAAATATTGTAATTGTAAAGACACAGAATTTAGAAACACAGATAATATGCAAAAATAAAGCGGTTTTAGGACGGATGCAACACTAAATATAAATACAAGAAAGATCAATCATGCATAAAGCATTGACTATAAAATGATTTCCAACTGAAATTTTATTTAAACATCTCTAAAATACGTTACATTCAGACACGACATTTATAACACTTCACAACATAGCTGAAAAGTGTTTATGACTTTGTTCATTCTGTCTATCAGTCTGTCCGTTCGCAAGATAACTGCCGTAAATATGACTTTGTCAAATTGAAATTTTAGTATGTTGTTCAGATGGTCTGTAAGACCTATGGGAATGTAAATGAATAATATCACCCGATTAGTTTTGGATTGAACTCGGATTAATAAAATAAAATACATTGAACTCTATGGAACCTAATTTTTCAAATATTTAAGTGAAATTAAAATTCACAAATTGCTTCGAAAGTTTTAGGAAATAATTAAATTATCCCATAAATATATAAAAAAAATAAGCAAAATATATTTGGTAGTTTTTTAAAATAAAAATTAAAATAATAATTACACCCATATTATAGGCCCGGCCGCCCACTTTTAATGCTCTATGTCTTCGGATGAGTCGGACGGCACTGGGTTTTCGACCCATATTATAGGAAAAGACCACGGGACATACTTCAAAATAAAATATGGCATCCATCCTGTGTCAAAATCGTGACTTTTAAAAGTCTTTTTAATTTATATTTAGTGTTGCATCCGTCCTAAAACCGCTGTTTTTTGCGTTTTTCTGTGCATCTATATTCTGCACCAACGCAATTACAATATTTTTCTAGCTTAAATGATCATCAAATTTTGATTATTTCTACACCGGAGCCTAATTTTAACGTATGCAGAATATAAACACATCAAGCCGTAAGATGAGTTGTATACGAATTGCTGAATCTTTTTAACGCAAAATTTAGCTCTGGAGACTGGCATAAAGATAATGAAAAATGAATAAAACTGAATAAATCTGATGAATGAAATAATCATTGATTTTACATAGAGAAGCAGACGATTTTTTATCATTGCTTTTTTTTTGATAAATTTCGAGCATAAGTTTTAGTAGCATAGTAGAGTTAGAAAGTACTTTTGCTTCCATGGTTTTATTTTTTAAGTAAAAAATATATTATAGTATTGTGATGAACAAAAGGAATGGAATAAAAGAGTTTGAATGAAATATTTACTACATTTACATGGAGAACCAGGGCGAGTTATATTTCGAAGACGTTATTTGAATAAAGTTCTTTTTTTTATGAAGTTTTAAGTTTTTAAATATTATAAATTATTGTAGTATTGTGATAATTTAAAAAATATTACCGCTGAATTATAGCATTTTATAGATATTTAAATAAAATTGCATTGTAGTTGGAATGTGTTTCATAATCAATGCTTTAGGTATGATTGATCTTTCTTGTTTTAATTATCACAGAACTGCAATCATTTATTTCACTTGGAAAATTAATCCATGGAGGTAAAAGTATTTTCTAACGCCATGCTTAAAACTTCTTTCAAACTTTATTCAAATGACATCATCGAAATATAAGTCGTCTGGCCTTCTATGTAAAAGCAGCGAATATTTCACTTAAACACTTTTATTCCAGACTCAACAGTTAAATAATTTTGCTTGAAAAAATCAGCAATTCTTATACAAATCATCTTACTTGTTTACATTTTACATTTATTAAAGTTAGGCCTCGTTGCAAAAATAATCAAAGTTTGATGATCATTTAAGCTAATAAATGATGTAAGTGCGTTGGCGCAGAATACAGATGCACAGAAAAAACGCAAAAAAAAGCGGTTTTAGGACGGATGCAACACTGAATATAAATTAAGAACTTTAAAAATCACGATTTTGACACAAGATGGATACCATATTTTATTTTGAAGTGGGTCACGTTATCTCTTCATATAATATGGGTGTAATTAATATTTTAATTTTTATTTAAAAAACTACCAAACATATTCTGTTTGAAATTTTTTTATATATCTTATGGAATAATTTGAATATTTTCTAAGATTTTCGAAGCAATTTATGAATTTTAACTTCGCTTAAAAAATGTTTGAAAAATTAGGTCCCACAGGGTTCAATGTATTTCATTTCTTCAATCCGGGTTCAATCCAAAACTAATTAGGTGATATTATTCATTTGCATTCCCATGTGTTCCACAGACTGTCTCAACAACATACTAAAATTTCATTTTGATAAAGTCCTTTTTACGGCAGTTATTGTGTAAACGGACAGACAGAATGAACAAAGTCATAAGCACTGTTCAACTATTTTGTAAAGTATGAATAAAAATAATTTCGTATTTGAATGTTGGATACTATTTTATATCTACTTATAGTGTGATTGTAAAAGAAACTTGCGCAATAAAATTTTGCACTATACACGTAGTCCAACATTAGCAGATGGTAGTTTCATTTTATGAAGGATGCATGGCTTAAAACTTTCTGGTGTCCACAGAGCGAACAAACAGGTTTCGGATTCCTTTGAAGCCTAGTTATCAGCAGTATTGTTCGCAGACATTTTCTACTAAGGGGACTATGGCCTAAAGGCATGCTCTACCTTGTGGCAGGGCTATAGAAGTAATGGGTTAGTTAGCACCTGTGGGTCTTAGCGCCTTCTCCCTTGAAACCGGAAATGCTTGTTAAAGACGTCACGACATTGCATGATGAAAATTGGCATTCATAGGATTTAATGGAAAGTTTACAATTTCAAACTAAAAATAAACTCATGTAGAACACAGAAAATGAAAATCAAACATTTGTAACTAGAGCTCCAATTGAATTTTATTGTTATGGCAATGTGACTGGCGTTTTCTTGACACGAAACAATATTTTTAATTGTTTCTTTTGAAACATTTTCAAATTTTTTTTCAATCTGGTTGTTACAATTAAAAAGCAAGTTACACTTAAAAAATATCTAGAAAGTGGATATATATTGATGTACGTAAAGAAAAAAATATATTTCAAATTTTGTATTCAAGTTATTCTTCTAAAATATAACGTAGAAAAACCACATTAAAAGTAATTTTTTGTTTAATTTGCTACAGCTTAATCACTCTGATCGTTTATCTGTGTTATACAACTTATACATTTAGTATAATTTCGGGAATAAAAATTATATTGAAAACAAAATATTGCTATAAAATCTGAAAGTCCTAAAAAGTTGAGTTCTTATTAGGAAAATTAAAAAAGAATGCTATCAGATTCCACATAATAATTTGATATTAGTAGCTGCATTCCTTATTATCGTGTTCTTATCTCACTCATTCAATTAGTATTCGAGGTGGGATCAAAAAATTTTGAAACCTGCTTATTTGTTAATATCTCGAATTAGAATAATTTCGAGGGAAAGAAATTCCTTTTATACAATTAGTATGAGAAAGTAAGAATATGTCATTTAAAAGGAAAATTATTTTAAATAGAAGATTCGTTCCGTTTTTAAAATATAAAGGATCTGGAGTTTAAGTATCCACTGGACTTTTTTATATATTCGTTATACCTCATTGGTTAAGTCTACTTCTGTCACAATCGTCATCAGAATATAAAAAATATATATTTTATTTTCACATACTATTGTATAGAATAGGTATTGTTTTCTTGAGAATTTTCGAATTCAAAATTTTGATGGAAGATATCCTGACGGAAGACAATTATTGAATTTCATAATTTGATTAGATAATTTTTGAGAAAAAATAATATATTAATACTAATCAAATTGTTTCTGGGTAAAAATATAATTCTGAAAAATATATAAAAGAAAAGAGGACAAAATAAAGTATTCTTTATATAAAAATCTAGAGGAATTGAATGCTCTAATGACATATATTAAAATATATTTTATTAAATTTATGCTATTCTGTAAAAGAAACCGAAAATATACAATTGCTTAAGGAATACGATAACCCATATGGATGAAGCAGAGGCTATGGTATTTAAATGACAGGTGTTATAATGATGTGGATCATAAAAAGAATACAGTGTCTGATTGCATACGCAAGTATATAATTTTATCTGTTGCTATATTAGCTTCAAATATTCAGTGGGACAGTCTGTTTGGACGTCAGGGATAGTGCCACCCAATTAAAACCATAACCCAGTGGGAGCGACATCCACAGGGGGAGTGTCCTCCTTCCTCTAACGTCAACTTCTTGGAAGAACTTTCAAACCCACATATTAAACGTGCCCGTATTCTGCGTGAACAGAGAGTCAGTTTAGTCAGAGCTAGAAATCGAATTCGGATCCTCCGAGTGCAATCCCCGTGCCTTAACCACTGGACTATCCCACCCCAAAGTTCATCCATCTGTCTTTCAGACCGTATGCAATAGAGCAAAATACACCGGGTTCATGAATAATAATTTAGTATATAGAGCATTTGGCGAAAATTTTGTCGTGCTAAAATAACATTTTTAAATAAGTTAAAAATTTTTAAAAACATTTTATATAAAAGACACTTCTCATTGCAGATACTATTTTCCATGGACAGGTTTCGCTCTTATTCTGCGCTCGTCAGCAGGGAATAGCAGAAATCTGTAATGATAGTAAGAAGCATGTTACAATTTTTTGCGAGCTTCTATGGGAACTGACAATATCAGTCCTTCCACGTGGTTGGTATAACATTTACTTACAATTTAACTCAGGCCACACGGAGCTGCAAAGGCAAATTTCATAAAACACAAATCCGCTTATAAGGGACGTCCCCCAAAAATATGAAAGACATCCCAGCCACAATTTTTAATCAATTTTATGCCGGTCATATAGAAGGATTTAAATTGTCATTTTCCATAAAAGCTTGTAAAAATTGTGGATTTTAGCAAGATTTGTACTACCTTTGCAGCTGATGAACTGTATTTTCCATGCTGACGAGCGCATAATAAACGCGAAACCGGTCCATTAAAGTTGGTATCTGCAATGGGAGAGCCATTCTTATTTTGGGGAGCGCCCCTTATAAGTGGGTTTTGTGTATAATACACTTGTATATGTTTTATATTTTTTTCTCAATTTTGCATTCATTCGGTTATGTATTAGGGCATGTGTTACAGAATGTATAATTTCTTATGATTCTTCTCTTCTAACTACGAACGCATCTTTTTTTTTAGGTAATTTTAGTTCACTTTCAGCTGGTTTCGAATGAAAGAAATTGCAGCACATCTAGCGTACATATAAATATTACACAGTTATCAGTTTTAAATACAGTGTCCTCAGTAAAAATGTGAATTCACGATCCTTAGTTAATAGATATACATACCATTTTTTTTAGTTATTAGATATACGTACGTTTACCCTGGGTAAGAACCTATATATCTAATGCCAAGCATTGCCCTCATTCTAACGGTGTATACGCATGGGCCTCATTCTAACGGTGTATACGCATGGGCCTCATTCTAACGGTGTATATGCATCGTCCGCATTCTAACGGTGTATATGCATTGTCCGCATTCAGACGGTGTATATGCATTGTCCGCATTCTGACTGTGTATATGCATGGTCCGCATTCTAACGGTGTATAAACAGGGTCCTCGTTTACCTTGCAAAAATACATACTTGAAATAAAACTATTTTTAAACTTTTCTTGCCATATATGTCATTAACTTCCTTCCAGGATGCCTAAAATGTGAAATTTATATCAGAAAAATCATTGTTTCTGGAGGTCCTCGGTTTGGTGGGTTCCCCGCAGCGTCCTCGTTTTCCACCAAAAACCAACCTGTGTGTGTGTGTGTGTGTGTGTGTGTGCAGACGATATCTCACGAACGAATAGAGCGATTCGAATGAAATTTAGTACAGAAATTACAATCCATGAATACTAGGAACCTATTGTTTTTAAACGTAATCGAATGTTCTGAACCCCCCTAAATTTTTGAGTGAAATTTTGAAAAAAATGAAAAAAAATAAAATCCTTTAATAAAGTTACGCAAATAGACATTTTTTATGTAATTTTTCCTTAGAAAACAATTGACATAAACTTTAGAGCGCTATCAAGAAACCGTTCTCGAGATATTGGACATTTTAAAATAAATTTATCAAAAAATTCCATAAATTAAAAAATATATATATTAACTGTTGAGAAACATGTTCCCTTTCCATACGTAATAGTATGCGATTTATTTGGTGACATCATTCGCGTGGATTTAACTCGTTCCTATCATGAGGAAATATACTTTGAGTAATACTTTTGTATTTGAACGCTAATAGTTATTTATCTGCTATAAGAATAACTTATTTCTCCGTCCATAACGCTTGGCAAGATTTTGGCGTCGAATTTGGTCAAATGTCGCCAACTTGGCGACTTTTTGAAATGTTGCTAAATTAAAGAAAATCTCGCCAAATGAATAAAAATGACACTAAATCAATGAAAATGATGACTAATTGATGAAAATTCAATATCTTGGAAAGAATATAAATATCTGCTATAAGAAAAACTTATTTTTTTATTGTAAATTCATTGCATTATATAAGGAAAGTCATGTGTTGCCCACATCAGATTTTTTTTAACTTTTGCGATTACAGCAATATGACGCAGGTCTTTTGAAGTATTCGTATTACAAGCAAATATAATTATTCTATCCATAAGAAGTTTCTCAAAAAAATTATATGTTGAAATTTTAAAGATCAATTCGAAATTAAATTACATCTGGTAATGCATATAACGTTGATCTTGTTTCATGATATATACCACATGCAATGTGCTAAAATTAAAATTTCAGCAATAACTGAAAACGCCCAACTGTTACGACTATTTCATTTATTTGCTGAAAGAGTTAATAAATGGCCACTTTCGACACATTCCAGGTTTCTACCATTTTTGAAAACACGCGAGAGAAAATGAATCATTTTTCGAAAAGGGTACGATGACAATCATCATGAACTGCATTTTATCATCGGTGACAGTTCTCAATTATTCGATGCATTGTAACACATTTGTCCTAGAAATAAGAACTCATCATGCGGCGATTTTTCTGGCTGTCATGTTTTCCCATTCATATGTGTCATTGGTGAAATCCGAACCATTATCTAAGGTTTTTATTAATTGAAAAAGATATGGTGTGATTCAAGATTGTTGGAATCCAATTTATATTTATTATGACTTAATTATGGATCATAATTGAGTGCCCCGGGATAGCGGAATGGTTGAGGCAAGAAGATCAAACATTGTGGACTTTAATCCCCGCCGCTACGCAAAACTAGCCATATGTCCACGTGGAGTATGGCCACGGTAAATCTTTACGTCCGAAGTTATTTCTTGGGGGATGATGAGTTATGATAGAGTACGGTCCGTATAGTTGCGACTCCCACTGAGTTCCGGTCTAATTTAAGGGAATTGGGCAAAAGTCGAATTTCTACAATGTAGTGTATGGTTTATATTAGTAGGACAAACAGAATGTGCAATTTCTCGCCTTATATTATGTACTTTTTAACACACTCCAACATAGTTGAAAATTGTTTATGATTTATGTTCATTCTGTCTCTCTTCCCGTTCGCACAATAACTGCCGTATAAATTACTTTATCAAAATGAAATTTTAGTAAGTTGTTGTGACGATCTGTGGGACATATGGGAATGTAAATGAACAATACCCCCCAATAAGTTTTGGATTGAACCCGCGTTGAAAAATTGAAATACATTGAAATTAAAATTCACAAATTGCTTCAAAAATTTTAGGAGGTATTCAAATTATCCAAATAAAATTTATAAAAAAATTTCAGCAAAATATGTTTGGTAGTTTTAAAATAAAAAATTAAAAAATAATAATTACGCCCATATTATATGAAGAAATCACGTGACCCACTTCAAAATAAAATATGGCATCTATCTTTTATTTCCCAGTGCAAAAATCGCGATTTTTAAAGTTCATTTATATTTAGAGTTGCAACCGTCCTAAAACCGCTTTATTTTAGCGTATTTTCTGTACATCTACATTCTGCGCCAAGCAATTACAATAATTTTAGTTTAAATAATCATCCAACTTTGATTATTTCTACAACTAAGCCCAATTTTAATGGATGCAGAACGTAAACAAGTGATTATAAGATGAGTTGTATAAGAATTGCAGAACTTTTTTCACGCAAAATTATTTAGCTCTGGAGTCTGTATTAAAAGTGATATGAATGAAATATTTATATCACTTTTATTACAAACAATCGCCTAGCTTTTACACAGAGAGCCAGACTATTTATATTTCGTTGATGTCATTTGAATAAAGTTAACTTTTTTCGATGAACTTTTAAGTTTTCAAATATAATACAGTACTGTAGTACTGTGATAATTTAAAATATATCAGCGCTGAATGTATCACATTTCATAGATATTTAAATAAAATTGCATTTCATTTGGAAAGTGTTTCATAATCAATGATTTATGTATGATTGATCTTTCTGGTTTCTTGTGAGCTCGTCCTTGACTGTTCTAGACACTAAGGAATAGTAGCAACAACATAATTAAGTTTTATTTTCACGGTATTTAAAGATAAATTCATACTTTTATATTACTAGTAAATATTATAAAACAAACATGTGTAGATGTTTGTTTTATTTGAGAACCTTAATTCCCAAATCGATGTAGCCCAAGATTCTCTATCACATACCATGCAGCTGCTGATACTTCTTCGTCTGTCTAACTCAAAGTCACTTTCTACGGGCTACAAGCAGCAGTTGCACTGCAGGAAGACAGGCAAGAAGAAGTGATTTAGATCTTTTGTGGGAAAAAATCATTTGTGCTCTGTAATAAATTTTACTCCATAATTAATTTCGTAAGAGTGTTTTGTCTATGACAATGTAAAGGTGTGACCGCAGAACAATCAGCCATTAATATCCAATAATACGTTATAGGATATTGTTGCAAAATATCTTCTGGAATCCTGGTATTTACAGGATACATGGAAGAGCATGGTTTACTGAATAACTAACACTTTATTAAAAAAATAAGTAAGCGTAAATAGGAACAATGTACAACCCATAACTCCCTAGATACCTTACAAGGTCATAAAACTGCCAGTTACAGAAAAACAGCAATTAAATGCTTCACTGTTTCATAAAATAAAAGATTAAATTCTCAAGACTGTGTCGTAACCACAATTCACTTTGACTCATATCACTCCTGAAATGACACTATTTAAAAAGAAAATCACAATTTTATGGCAAAGCAAAAAATGAATTTTGAAATGAATAGCAATAATATAATTTTTCAAAACCATAGATCTCAAGATTGGATATAGGGCAGCATGCGATGAAGGAAATATATGGCAATTATATTATACGCCATAAAAGTGACAACCGTAAACGTCAATAATTGAAAGTTAACAGATGGAGAGCAATATCGCTAAGATCCATGGTGTCAAGATTGACAATATTAATACAAATTAATTTAGAATGAAATTAAGGCAGAATCTCTGGAGGTGTCTAAGGTAAAGTCATGGAACGTCCTCAGCAAGAACATTTCAGTTATTCCAGAGGCTCCTCGACGAGAAGAAGTTACCAGTTTCAGACTTCTGACTGGTTATAATTTTCTCAGGGTTCATCAGCACGGAATTGGACTTACTGCTTTACCAGATAACATTTTATGTCGCCAAAATATTTGGAGGAGTGCTCCCCCACAAGTGACTTTAAATTCAATCATTGAGATATACTAGATAGTTTGCTGTCTAATGGCCTAGCGGCCGAAAGACCGGTATGTGTAAATAACACGCAAACTTATTACTTTCCTTATATACGTAATGTATAAGAAAAGTATTGTGACGGTGTCGAGAATTCGAATTAACGACACCGACAAGCAGTAAGTAGCACGTTTCAGGATCTCTGATCACCAATCAAACACTTTTGAAGTGATGTCTGTGTGCGTGTGTGTGTGTGTGTGTGTGTGTGTGTGTGTGTGTGTGTGTGTGTGTGTGTCAGTGAGTCTGTGGAGACGATAACTGACGAACGAATGGGCCGATTCGAACGAAATTTGGTACGAAAATCACAATCCAGAGAGCACGTCTCAAGCATCCCTGATCACGAATCAAGCATTTTTGAGATGTGTGTGTCAATCAGTGTCAGTCAGTGAGTCTTTGGAGATGATATCTCACGAAGGAATGGAGCGATTCGATTGAAATTTGGTACAAAAATCACAATCCGTGAATACTGAAAGTCTATTGTTTTTAAACGTAATCGAATGTTCAGAACCCCCCTAAATTTTCGAGTGAAATTTTGAAAAAATCATCAAAAAATCAAAACCTTTAATAAAGTCACGTAAATAGACATTTTATGTAATTTTTCCTTAAAAAATGATTGACATAAACTTTAGAACGCTAGCATGAACCGTTCTCGAGATATTGCACATTTTTGAAATAAATTTATCAAAAAATCCCATAAATAGAAAAAAAATATATATTAACCGTTGAGAAACATGTTCACTTTTCATATGTAATATCATGCGGGGGCATCATTCTCGTGGATCTAGATCATTCCATTCATGAGAAAAGATAGTTTGAGTAATACTTTTGTATTTGAACACCAATAGTTATTTATCTGTTATAAGAATAACTTATTTCTCCATCTATAACTTTTGGCGAGATTTTGACGACGAATTTGGCGAGTTTTTAAAATGTTACCAAATTAACGAAAATCTCGCCAAATGGATAAAAATGACGCTAAATCTATGAAAATGACGACTCATTGACGAAAATTCCGTATCTTGGAAAGTATCTACTATAAGAATAACCTATATTCTTTTAGTGTAAAAGTAGTAAATTCATTGCATTATATAAGGAAAGTTATGTGCTGCCCACAGCAGATGTTTTACTGAGTAAAGAACTCGAACCGAACTCATAATTTTTTAGAGAAAAACCATTCACTTATAGTCTTGCCTTGAACGATGCTCTAAATTCAAGATTAATGACTGTATTAATCTTAATGAGTGTTTCAATTTAATACCCTTTTCTGTCATTTTAAAATGTATTTTTTGTAAGACACTCAATAATAATAATGTTTTTCTCTGAAGTACTGAAAGAAAGATTTGTTTTATGAGTATTCTATTTTCGCATAAGAATTATATATCGGGGTCTGTTTGTGCTTATGCTTTGTACAAAAGTTCGCCTCTTTCAATAGGATGGATACAAAAGGATATATAGATATTAGATGGGTCGCGGAAAACTGTGGAACTTTAGGATGGGTCTCGTAACAATAAAGTTTGGGAACCACTGCTCTTGAGAATAGATAAAACGATATGTCAGAGTCCAACAGTTGATCCAGGCAATGTCTAAAGTTGATTCGATAATACTCAAAAGATGCAGCAGAGAATTGATTTTTCTCACATCATCTAATAATTACCGTCATCTAATAATTGCTAATACATAAACGATATGTTTTACGCGCGACTGCAGAGCATCCCAAGTATTTTCAAGGGCATGTTCGTGACCTTTGAGAAAAATCATAAGTATATAATAATTTGAATACTAACTATGATATTAGTGTGAAAGTTTCAGACCAAGTGTTATTACATTGCAACAAATCCCATAGTTTATGTTTCACAATAAGTTAACTGCTACGTTGTTCCAAAAAATGAAAATAATAAAACCACATTTTTGTGCCTAAATAAATAGCATTTAAACTTCAACATACCAACACGCCGATGACTAGTTTCTTCTTCCTCCCAGACCATCTGACCTACCCGAAAGTGTAAGGTATCGGTTTGGACTTACGGGAAGTGCCACCCAATTTCGAATGGAACCCAGTGTCATCAGTGGAGGCATCCTCCGCGAGCTAAAAACTGGGATATCGTGCTTCCTATGCAGGGTGTCCCAAAAAGATTGAAACGCTCTTCAATTCTTTACCTGTTGGAGATAAGTGGGCAACGTAAATTGCAAAACTGTTGAAAGTAAGTTATGAAATAAAACTACTTTCTCATTAATTTTCAAACATTTACACTTTTTAAATTTTTATAGGATCCCCTTAGACAAATTTAGTCAAGCAGGCATTTTTTTATTTTTAGTGCAACAAGATCATTAAAAATACCGCATATCAGTAACTTTAAAATTGAGCGAGTTATATTTAATTGGAAATTGAACATTGGGAATGGGGATCCTATATCAAATTAGAAATGTAAATTTGTGACACATCACAAAAAAGATAAAAACTAGATGATAATGCATAGGATACTCATCCGCATATAGTGGGTATCACTGCTTTATATGATCTTTGTCTTTGTAATGCTTTATTTAGATGCATTTGTGATAAAAAATTTTGACATATATTAACGTATTTTTGATCTAAACAATTTCCATCGTTAATTTGTTTATGATCCCTATTTTCACTGATGAAACAGCCTTTCATATGGTACGGAAAAGTGGCATAGATCAGATTGTTTTCTTTATCATAATTTAATTGATTTGAAAGATACAGATATGCGAGTTTTTTAATGATCTTGTTGCATTAAAAATAAAAAATTTCTGATTGATCAGATTTGTCTAAGGTGGTCGTATAAAAATTAAAAAAGTGTAACTTTCTGAAAATTAATGGGAGGATAATTTCATTAACGCAGTCGTCTTATTTCCTATCTTACTTTCAAGATTTTTGCAATTTACGTTGCCCACTTATCTCCAACAGGTAAATAATTAAAGCGCGTTTCAATCTTTTTGGGAAACCCCTTATACCTTATTTGGAGCTTATTGGAATAACCACCAAACTGGAGGAATTCTTAACGACTCAACAAAATTTGGGAAGCTTTCAGAACTCAACAAAAGTCCGCAAGTTATCAACATTTTGCTAAATGTGTTGTCAAAATCAAGCAACCCGGACCTTCAAATAATAATTGATAATGGTTGTCTGTAAATAGTATTTTTTTTTACTTTCCCTGCAATACATGGTAATGCAGAGGGAAAGTATTGGAATCGTGCCGAATCGCAATTCGAGTTTTCGAAGGATCTACACGTTTTGGGACATCTAGAATACGAAAAAACTATTTTTAGTGATGTCTGTATGTGTGTCTGTCTGTGCAATGTATGTATCCACTCTAATTCAAAAATAAATGGACCAAATTTTATAAAATTTCATAGGTAAGTTACTTCTGTATAATCCTGGTGTTGTTTAGATTTTGGTACAATTAGGGATAAAAAGAGCTCGCTTTTATCTGCGAAATGGCCCGCAAAAATTGCCTGTTGAAAAACTAATGGACCAAATTTCACAAAATTTGGTAGATAAATTACTTGTAGGTAAACCTGTCGTTGAGTAGATTTCGGTACGATTCGGTAAAAAAGAACCTGCTTTTTTTGTGAAAAGTCCCGCAAAAATCGCTAAATCTAAAAGTAAAAAGCTCAAATATATCGATTAAATGCTTATTTGATACGTAATTTTTGAAGACGAAAGGAATAAGACCAACGCCATTACGCTAGGACTAGCCGTTCTCGACAGATTTTAGTTTTTTCACATTTTTCCTATGCCACCTTTTGAAAATAAGTCCAGTTACCAAATGAAAATTAAAATTGAATTAAAAGTGAAAATCCAGTGTAATTTAAAGTAATTATGTCTGTTATTTTGTGTAATTAACCTTGATTTAATGAATTATTGGAGAAATAAATAGAACGTGAACATAAATCTGCAAAGAAAGTCATGTGCTGCATACATCAGATATTTTCTCCTGGGACAAGCAATACGCAGTGACGATATGTTTGGCATGCGTAACAATATTCTATTAACTCCGCACTGAAAGGATGCCTTATGTTGCTCGTTTCTAACGTTACAATTACGCTTTTACTGCAATTAAAAGAAGCCGTATACCCATTTCTAATGCACACGCTTGTAACATTAACTAGGAAAAACTACAAATTCGTTTTTCGAAAAAATAATATACGGTAAGCCAGGGTGAGATGACGCGGGTATGACATATTATAGAATTGTGTCTATACTTACAGTGCGTCTGAATTTTTGCAAGCTGATAGTTAAGTTTTCACAAGTTTTAACAAGAAATACCAATCATGCATAACGCATTGATTATGAAACACTTCCCATCTGAAATGCAATTTATTTAAACATCTCTAAAATGCAATAAATTCAACGATGATATTTTTTTAATTAACAGAGTACTACAGTAATTTATTATATTTCAAAACTTAAAACTTCATCGAAAAAAATTAACTTTATTCGAATGACGTCATCGAAATATAAATCCCTTCGTTCTTTCTGTAAAAGCAATTAATGTTTCATTCATATCACTTTTATTCCATACTCCAGAGTTAAATAATTTTGTTTGAAAAAAATTCATCAATTCTTATACAACTCATCTAAAAACCCCATATTTACATTCTGCATCCATTAAAATTAGGTTTCGTTGTAATAATCAAAGTTTGATGATCATTTAAGCTCAGAGTATTGTAATTGTATTGACATGGAATATAGATGCACAGGAAGTAAGAAAAAATAAAGCGGTTTTAGGACAGATATAACACTAAATAAAAATTTAAAAGAACTTTAAAAATCACGATTTTTGCATTGGAAAAAATGATAGATGCCATACTTTATTTCGAAGTGGGTCGCGTGATCTCTACATATATAACATATTATTATTTTAATTTTTATTTACAAAACTGCTGAAGATATTTTGCTAAAATTTTTTTATATATTTTATGGGGTAAATATGAATATTTCCTAAAATTTTCGAAGCAATTTGTGAATTTTATTTCGCTTAAAAAATGTCTAAAAATGTAGGTCCCATAGGGTTCAATGTATTTCACTTTTTCAACCTTTGTTCAATACAAAACTAATTGGGTGATATTATTCATTTACATACCCATATATCCATCCCACAGACAGTCTGAACAACATACTAACATTTCATGTTGATAAAATCATTTTTAAGCCAGTTATCGTGCGAATGGACAGACAGACAGATAGAATGAACAAAGTCAAACATTTTTTCATCTATGTTGGAAAGTGTTAAAAATTGTCAACCTTAATCGTTAAATGCAGTAAATTGATTATTTCATAAGTAAAACCTGAATCTGGACAAAGCGCCTAATGTATTGAGGGAAGATGGAAGTTCTCTGTGAAGAACATCCAGAAAGTTCAAGTGCAATATGAAAATATTAATTTATATATTGCTCTTGAACCATTAGTAAACACAATTCCTTTGGAAATTTTTCAGAATTGTGGGTAAATACATTTTATTATTAAATTCCGCCTGACACTATTCTTGAAATAACAATTCTTAACAAGTTAAGTAATTGTGTAAAAATATTGTCATTCATGCGTTACACTTATTACAGTACTCACAATCATTTACACAAACTTTATTAGACCATTCTTGCAAGTAGAAGAAATGTCTCTTCGGGCCATAAAATATCCATTTCACATGATTTCAAAATATGTTACATAAATCTACTTTCAATGAAGAGAAATTATTAAATATCTCAACGAACCAGAATACAATTTTATATAAGAAGCCTACTCACCACTTGGTTTGAATAGATCTTCCCATATTCTTCGAATTTAATACTGTTACGAACATGTAAAATGCCTTCATTAGAGATTTTCCAGGGATAACCAGAGGTAAAAAAACACCTTCAAAGGCAACCATTAATGCTATGCTAATGTAGGGTTGTCATATTTGAACAGTCTGTGCAGAGTTGCAATATTTGGCTATCTATCGCCAATGTGACGGCATTGCAAAAGTACAAGAACATTTTGAAAATAGCGAATATTGTGGGAGATACGAGTCCCTTTTGGAATTTTCTACAGAAGAGACTCGTATATAAAATGTACTATATAAAAGGTAGTATATAAAAGGAGGCATCCCTGAGGAGCAGTTAAAGTGATACTAGCTACATTGAATTGTGAGATACGTTAATTTGTTAAGAATAGCATCGATTATTTTGTAAAATTGGCAGCAAAACCCACCATTACTTCTTTGCACGAGTTTCTTAACATAAAAATTAAATCAAAACACTACACATTAAAATCCGCATTTTTAACTTTTAAAATAAATCATTATTTATTGATTTCTCTATTATTGTTATAATTAAAATTACATTAATTTTGTCAAACGCTTAAGGATGAGACAAGCACCGTGTTAGACTCTGTCTTTTGAATATTATTCTGAAAATCAACAATCGACCTAACATACATGAAGACTGGCACATACTTCTATATTTCGGATTGGTTTGTAGCTGAGCATGACTGGAATCTTTGCCGATGCTTTTTCTGACATTTGAAGTCAGACTTCTCATTTTTCTAAAACATTCCTAATACTCAAAATAACGACTAACAACACTATTCGAATCATCACGACCTCTTTCTCTCTCTCGCTTTTGAATAATTATTGTATTATATTCGTTGACTTTTTCTCCTTGTGGCCACATCATTTGTCCTGGGGTTCAGACACGCCTTCCTTGTTCTGATTGGATACTCCTCAGTGCGATGCCGTATCTTCGCATCATTGGTTCTTTCAGCCTCCAATGAAGCTTGGATTAAATCTTGGCCCTAGGAGATTTTATACCAATGACATCTTAAATTTGTGTGATATGTATTTATTGGGGTCATGACTTTCGTAATGACTTTCGTATTGGGGTCATGACTCGCATAAAACCGTGACGAAAAGCCTGCGCTTTGTTTCATCGTAAACATCAAAATTGCATAAGTTGCCTCCTGATCTCAAGTGGAGCATTTAATTGCTGTTTTACTGTACCTGATATATGTTTAGTTATTTAATGAGAAAGTTATCGAGCTATGTGGTGTATATTTCTCCCTGTTTAATAGTGGTTATAAATGGACGTATTAATTATACAGAAATATGGACTCATACCCTAAGAGTACATTCTCGATTTCAGAGGATATGTCGCAGCAGTACGATAAAACTGGAGTAGCTGATACTCTTTATTCTTTGTATAAACAATATCACGTTAGCCACTAGAAAGTTCTGCCATTCATTATATAATGAACGAATTATTAACACAGTGACATCTTCGACCTATTAACATCTCACCCCGACGTAACCTTACTTTGAGATCATGCGTATCTTTTCTGTGCGTTTTGATATCTTTATCGTCAGACAATAATTGGAAAACATCCAATCGATAAAACCATTATGTTTGTTTCCAGGAGTAATAAATGATATGTTCAATACGTTTGTTTATTTCTAATATATCTTGTAAAACAATCGCGATACAAATTGATTCATTAGAAGCAGAGATAAAGACGATCCCGGAGTATATTCATCATCTGTGACAGATCGCTTTTATTCGATGCATTTAAAATACAGTGGGCTGGGAATGCAGATATACGTCAGCAGTGATTTCTCTGGTATAATTTTTCATTTGTTTCCCATTCAAAAATTCTACTGCCAAACTTCGGTTTTGCAGTAGATTATTATGTAAGATTCCGATTTGATGTTGATTAATATTTAAAATTTCGATTCAATATTTATTTGTATGCAAGATTTCGATTTGATCTAGATTAATATGCAAGATTTCAATTCAATGTAGATAATTATGTAAGAGCCATTTATGTAAGAGTTTTATGTAATTATATAAGATCTATTATAATATGTAATAAGAGCCTTTATAATATATAATTATATAAGAGCTCTTATTAATATGGCTATAGATTAATAATACACTGTAAAACATTTTGCAACCTTTGTTCATTTTTTCAGTTACTTTGTTGATAATTTCGACAAACGATTAGAAAAGCCGCAATTAGAGCCGTTCATAAAAATTCCAGCTTCATTTCTGAAATTTTGAGCTAACTATTGTCTGTCGAAGCGTTATATATATATATAACGCTCCATAATATATATATATATATATATATATATATACACATAGAGTGTGTGTGTGTTATCATAAGTATCAGGAACCTTACTCTCCACTACGGATAGTTCATTCCTCTGAAACTCTGAGTAAAATGATTGCAAATGTTTTACAGCGTATGTAAAAACCATGTGCGTTTTGGCTTGACATATTAATGCTGGAATATGTTTGGATAATAGCTGAGTTTTGAGACAAATATTCATAGTGATGTGTAATATCCACAGTAAAAACATATGCTACCAGCTTTGGTAGCAGAAATCTTACCATTTCCGGGAAAACCGCTACTGACACCCAAAGAATCATAAGCGGAAATATTTTGTAGACTCCTCACCACCCCTTCTATCCTCTCCAAAATCCGATGCTGAATCCATTTCAGTCATTATCTAAAGTATATCTATAGCCAATCCTGAGAATTGATGTTCCAAGGAAAATGCAATGCTGTAATAGGAATTGATATTTCTCAAACCTACTTCCAGGATTTGATGCTCAATCTAGATCAGTTATCATCTTAGCTATTTCTACAGCCAATTCTAGAAAATAAATGTAGCAAGGGAAATGTAAATTTTTTCATCGGAAGTGGCATCTACAGAATCAAGTGAAAAACTCTTTAATGAGTACTTTACTCTCTCCGAAATGTAATGATAAATCCTTATTTATCATTATCTAAATTCTATCTACAGAGAGAGAGAGAGAGAGAGAGCCAATATTGATAAATAGATGTTCGAAGAAAAAATTTTGAACCGGAAGTGAAATTTCTTGGAGAACCACCAATTCTATTCTGGAGTTTAATACTGAATCTGTAGAAGTTATCATTTAAGTTATATTCAATTCCAGACGTGAAAAATTGTTTTTATACGGACAATGGAAATGTTTGAACCTGAAATTGAAACATAACCAGAAGTGGAGCCATACTACCTCCTCCGGAATTTGATGTTGAATCCATACCAGCCGTAATTAAATACTACAACTACAGCAGATTCTTAGAAATAGGTGTTTAAAAAATTTGACAAATGCTATGGCACGGTAAAGTTTTTGCCATCAACGAATATGAGTCTGCATAAGATAATCATGTGTTGCCACTTCAGACTGAGTTTAGAAAAGCTACATTTTTTTTTCCGAAATATGAATATATATGCTTTTGCAATAATAATGGATCAAACTTTAATGTGAAATGGTGCAAATGGTAGTATTTTGCTATCAAAATTTATCAGGATCCAATGAAAGGCGGTTTCTATATTGGTTCACAATATCAAATCTCATTGCATAGTAGATTGTTTACTTACCAAGCACGCGTGCTCACATTGAGAACCATAGGGGTCACCTACCTAAAAACGTTGTGTCAGTATGTCAGAGCACCAAATGCAACCCCAAGAGCTGAAAAAAGTCGTATATACTAATTCGACCACGTTGAATCTGAATCTGAAATCCGTTTTTCAAATGAACTCATGAATCTGGAGAAAAAGTCTCTCAAAGTGTGAGCTTTTAATAATGTGTGTGATTTTGTTGAGACCCAGACCGTCCGACCAACCAGAAAGGTGTAAGGTAACCGTTTGAATGGCCGGGAAGTGCCACCTAATTTAGACCGGAACCCAGTGGGGGAGGCATCCACAGGGACCTTCCCCTCCTTCCCCTACCACCAACCTCTCGAAAGGACTTACGGACCCACATGTTTAACGTGACCATACTCCGCATGAACACGGCGGCAGTTGTGGCAGCGTGCAAATCCAGGGCACAAGCCACCGGGCTGCCGCGCCCGAAATGTGCCAACAGCATGCGGTGAGCAATTTGTGTGCTGAAGGCCCAGACCACACAGCCAACCTTAAGGTTTTGCAATTTGTGTGTGAAAATTCTCAGACCGAAGGTTTTGCCACAATATAATACAATTGCAATTGCACGAACGTAAGACTTTTGCCTGAAGAAATAAAAAAAAAACTGAATTTAGCCCATGGAGTTGGAGATGAAGCCCCCTCTATGATTCATCTGAGTCGGAAATTCAATATTGAAAGTTCATCCCAATTTAAAAATTCGGAATATAAATATTTAAACCATGGAGTTAGATATTTACTTCCTGTCTATCTTCATACTCACCTTTTAAACAATGGAAATAATGCACACTTTGTTTATAAATAGATTGGCTAAAGCTGAATTGTATGTCTCATAAAGTTAGAGAGATTTTGTCCCTTTCCATCCATGGTATGACCAGAAATTGAAAACTTGAGATAAAATATTTGAGATATTAAACATAGTAAATTAGCTAGGTTGTCGAGCATTAATAAATTGTGTTATGTTAAGGGTTGGTATAATATGTATGTTTTGATAAAGAGTCGTATAAGAAGTAGCAATATTGAAAGGGACAGATAGTTTGCATATGTTTGTGGATGGTTGGAACGGATGAGAAAATCGGTGGGTGTTTATGTCCGCAGGTTCTTGCTTCCTGATCACAGATGTGGTGTACATAGACGGGCGTGGCAAACGAAGCTCGCGGACTTTGGTAGATTTACAAAATCCTAAATATTAAATCTTTTAATCGCACAAAACACGGAAATAAAGGAAGGAATACTCAGTCATCAAAAATATGATTCTAAAAATACATTTTCAATCCATTTCTGTCCTCTAATATCACCAAGAAGAAAGTGGGAGACAAATTGAATCGTTGAACGGGGATGAAGAGAATCCTCTTGGAAGTCCATTTATCACTGGTGACAGATAGCAATTATTTGTTACATTTTAACGCAGGAGGATGGAGAAGACGACATATGATAGCAGTGATTTCTCTGCAGTTATATTTTCTCGTGTGTTTCCATTCATAAGCGTCATAACTGGAATGTGACCCATTTTTCACGGTTCTGATTAATAGAAAGGGAAAAGTATTTAAGTTTGATTATTGCGAGAGAAAGATTCGCGAATAAGTTTCAGGTTCATTGGTAAGTAAAATGCTTATAAAATGCGTAAGGTTGAAAGATGATAATATCTTCCAATGATGTATTCATAGAGGGGTCGGGTGGGTCCGCCCTCCCCCCCCCCCCCCCGAAATGAAATTTCTAGATACGCCCTTGCCTGTGCTCTCGTGTTTTCTCGTTCAGTTGTGATCCAGTAACAATTTAGTCAAGTTTAGTTAATTATTTACAAACATTTTTTGGATTGAAAGTTCACTATACTTTACCCCCCCCCCCCCCTCACAGAAATGAAATTTCTGGATACACCCTTGGGAGCGACATACTAACCCGCTTGACCTGACCAGTATTTTTGACTTACTTAAGAATACGTATATACAGGGTGTCCAGAAAGTTCTGGAACAGCGCAATATCTCGAGAAATACACTTCGGAGCAACTTTGAAATCTTCAATAGGAACCCCATTTTTTATTGCAGATTTGGATTCTCCAGAAAAAATTACATACATTTGACCTACGGTTTTTTCTCCCACAAACTGCGCTATAATTGAGAAAACGGAAGTGGGTAACTAAGGAAGTTCCAGGAAGTTAAGGTGGAAGCTTCTAAACTGATGTCAACAGTTGTCGCTTAAGTTAGCGGGGGGTGGGGGTCAATTTTAGCATCATTGGATAGTTTTTTGAAAATATTGAACACATAATTTTTTATTTTTCTATCCGAAGTGTATTTCCCGAGACATTCCCATTTTTAAACGTTTGTGCCCCACATCCGTTTTTCTTGATTATAGCGCCGTTTGTGGGAGCTAAAATCGTATGTCAAATGCATGTCATTTTTTCTGGAGAATCCAAATCTGCAATACAAAATGGGTGTTCCCATTAAAGATTTCAAAGTTTCCCTACCCCCTACCTCCTCCTAGGGGGAGGGGGTCAATTTGGGTATCATTAGATAACTTTTCTAAAAATATTGAACACGTGTTTTTATTGTTTTTTTTATTAATTGGACACCCTGCATATGCATATTACAACCATTTTGTGCAACGTGTCATTTATAGCTGTCCCTAACTTCGTTGTGACGTGAATAGTAGTATTGTAGAAACGTCACTACTTGACGCAACAGCAATGTTACGAAATAACGGTACAGAGGCATTAAAATGGGACGTCATAAACAAGTTAACATACAATGTCAAAAAGTACCCTGAAAATGGGCAAAATGGCTTCGCTGTGAGGTGAATGTGAAATTGCCGAGACGTAATGCGATGTCCTGTAACGTCACAGTATGTCCTGTTACGTCACTGCGAAAAATAAATGCCGTTAGGGTGACGTGTCCTTGAAAACTTCTTAGTCGATTTTTACTTTCCCTCGATACATGGGAATGTATAGGGAAAGCATTGAAATCGTGTCGGAAATCTCAACTCGAGTTTATTATTGATAGAACTTTCGAACACCCTAGAGCACGAAAACGCTATTTTTAGCGTGACGTCTGTGTGTCCCTCGCTTGTGGCCTTATTTTATGCACTGGCCTGCAAAAATCGCATGTATCTATTCTAGCTAAAAAACTAATAAACCCTATTACAGACAATTTGACAGATAGTCGCTTGTGAGTTACCATGGTATTGGGTAGATACTAATACTATTCGAAAAAATCATCTGTCTTATTTTGCAAAATGGTTCACAGAAATCTCCAATATCAAAAATAGAACACAAATGTATCAATTAAATGCGTGTTTTATACAAAATTTTTGACAGCGAAAAATATAAGACCAGCCCCATTACTCTAAGATATACCATTCTCAAGATATTGATTTTTTTTTTATTTAAGGGAATAAAGTCGCTTTTCACTGCAGTTAAAAAATATTTGGATAAATTTCTTAACATTTAGTAGTTGCGTCCCTTGAGAATTTTCCTGATACTGATTAGATTTGGGCATGATGATTCGATTTTTTTTTCTTGCAAAATGGCCGGCAAAGTTTGTCAGAATCTGACATAAATGGCTAAATTTGCTAAAATGTTTTAATTACATATTTGTTTTTCATGACATTTTTGATAGCAAAGCGAATCATTCAGGTCGCCACAATTCTAAGTTTAACCTTTCTCGAGATATTTTAGTTTTTTGGAAATTTGAGGAGCTGAAGATTTTAAACAGCATTAATTTGCCAAATGAAACGAAGATGCATTAAAAATGCAAATTTGCTATAATATTGAAAAGGTATCCGTGCAATTTTCAGCAGTTAAACTCAATTCAATGCATGATGACATAAAAAAATAACAAAATGCGTTTCAGTCTGAAGGGAAAGTCATCTGCTGCCCACATCAGATTTTTTTATATTTTAAATAAAGGAAACTATAGTTCCCGACCCATATAAATACTCTATGTTTGCGTAAATGAAATACCCAGCCAAATTTGAATTATGGTCATTTATTGATTATATAATCATTTCCAATGTTTTTCGAAATCCACTGTCCATTTTCATTGGTTTATTTTAAAACGAACGGTACTGACCAGCGGATTTGCACAATACATTTTCCTAAATGGGGAATACATCCAAACTTTAATTACAAACATTTATTAAATCCACATGTCCGCAGAGCGATTTGATAATAAAGCGGAACAAATTCCATCATGTTGATTTTAAAAGTAAGAAACCTCTTGTATAGTAGGTCTATATTTACCACACACTATTTACTTACTGTAACCTGCTATATGATATATTTAAAAGTAATTTAATTATATATATATATTGTTGCAAACGTTGAATGTTCCGCTTGGCACCTATTCTTTGGTCTCTCTCGAACGGTAGGCGAAAAAAAAATATAGTGCATGACGTCAGCATGACGTGAACACAGGGTTTCCAGAATTTCCCATTTAGAAGACGAGTTGCCAGATATGACAATTTATCTCCAACTTAAGGAAATTTGACGACTTTCGGAATGTTCTAGAAACTTCTCGATAGAAAGATTATTCGTTTAGATATAGAGTGTCTGAGCATGCGCGAGAATTCTGCACGTCGCGACGAGCAACATTACGTGACGCAGCAGAGAACTTTATATGTTGGAAGAGCTCGAAAAGTTTAAAAAAAAACGACGAGGTTGAAACTTTCCCCATATTAATGTGAGCGTGATTTATTCCCCAAAATACATTCTTCAATGTATATCTTCCTTGTTACGGTTTTAAATAAAACTTAAAAAGACAAGGTGGTCCGTCATTTTCTATTATACAAAATTTGCTTAAATCCTCAACATAGAGATTTCCAGAAGTTTCTATGGAGAGACTACGACAAAAAGACTCACCCCTCCGTTGCAGGGAATTGAAAAATGGACGTGACACGATCTACATTCGACAATGATTTTTGTCGATTTTTTTAGAATAGTAGCGGCTGTGTTGTGAAATTACTTTCGTCAAGATTTTCAGAATAATATCGCTTATTTTGTGAAATTAGGGCAGCATGTAAGTGCTGTTTCATTGTGCACCGTTCCTTTAGTGGACAAGTTGACGTTCAGTTGACGAGTTGGCAGGATACCGGCTACAATGAACTGTGACTTTTGTCAATGTTTTGAGAATAGTAGCTGCTATTTTGTGAAATTATTTTCGTCAGTAATTTGATAATAATGTCGCTTATTTTGTGAAAATAGTGGAGCATTTAAGTGCTGTTTGATTGTATACTGTTCATGTTTACTTTGCGTGCTTGTGAATAAACGTGTTTAATTATCCAGAAATATGAACTCGTTATTGTATCCTGCGTGCACATCTACGATTACAGAGAGTACATATGCATTACAACACTTATGATATTGTTCGTAACAATATCATAAGTGTCTTTCCCGGGCACCAGTTAGTTACTCTGTCCCTGAAGAGTTTCTATGTAGCTAATGTTGAGCGTCTGAGTACCAAAATATAATACACTTTTAAAATACACACTTGAAAACTGTCTATATGGCAATATACAAGGTGTCCAGTACTATCGCTGCCCAATGGCTATTTCCTCAACCGTTAGTCACAGAGATATACTTCCAATTGCAAAAATGTTTTAAATTTTAAAATATATTATCTTAGAAACAGTTTAAATCAATAAATACATTCCTGAAAGAAATACTATATATAAATTTTTATACGGTCCCGAAGTCCTACCAATTATATTTAGGAAAATCATCCTCATACGATTTTATGCAAAATAAAAAAAAATCTTCCTTTTACCAGCAAAATTCACAGAGTTTATTTAACGCATTAAACGTTATGACTTAAGTCGCAATTTCACGCAGAAAAATGTCCCGTTTCAGGCAACCAACCACTCAGGGACTTATTGACCATTTCTTAGAAAAAATGGGGTCCAACTTTAAACAGCTATAAGTCGGTCAATTTTGGTTGTAAAAGGATGATTTTTTGTCTTTTTTGCAGCATAACATTCTATGATGATTTTCCTAAATATAATTGGTAGGATCGGGGGACTGTATAAAAATTTATATTTCGTATTCTTTCAGAAATGCATTTATTGATTTAAACTGTTTCTAAGAAAATAAATTTTAAAATTTAAAACATTTTTTCAATTGGAAGTGTATCTCTGTGACTAACGGTTGAGGAAATAGCCATTGGGCACCGATAGCATTGGACACCCTGTATATTTACTACAGTATCGCATGAAACGTATGTATTGTATCCATCCTTCGACATCATTCATTTAAGCGCGCAACCTAAGGGTCCTATATATATATACAGGCTAGCGCAACAGGCGCCATATTGACTCCTAGTTGATGCAATGACAGTAAATAGCAAAAAGAAGGTTACTCCCTCGTCCGTTCCTCGGTATTTTGTAAAAAACTAAACTAAACTGAAATAAACTAAACTAGTCTCTTGAATAACTGAAACAATTCTATGGAATTATCACTTATTTTACAACTAAATTACGTGTAAATATATCAGCCATCATATCCGCGCGCGATTAAAAACAAGAAATAACAATCATGCATAAAACATTGATTATGAAACACTTCCCAGCTGCAATGTCATTTTATTTAAACATCTCTAAAATGCGATACATTCAGCGGTGATATTTTTTTAAATTATCACGGTACTACAATAATTTATTTTACTTGGAAATTTAAAACCATGGAAGTAAAAATACTTTCAACTCCATGTTTAAATCTTCATCAAAAAAGGCAATGATATAAAATCACCGGCTTCTCTGTGTAATAACAATGAATATGTCATTCATATCACCTATATTCCAAACTCCAAAGCAAAATAATTTTGCTTTAAAAAATGTTAGCAATTCTTATAAAACTCATCTTACAGCTTGATTTGTTTACATTCTGTATATATTAAAATTAGTCTTCCTTGTAGGAATAATCAAACTTTGATCATTTAAACTAAAAATTATTGTAATTGCGTTGTCGCAGAATATAGATGCACAGAAAATACACAAAAATAAATGGTAGAGCCAACGGCCGTACCGTGCTGAAAACACCGGTTCTCGTTAGATCACGAAGTCAAGCAGCATCGGGCGCGGTTAGTACTTGGTGGGTGACCACCTCGGAACACCGCGTGCTGTTGGCCATCTCGGGTGCGGTATCCCCGTGGTTTGCGCGCTAGATTTGCACGCTACCACAAATGCCGCCGTGTTCATGCGGAGTACGATCACGTTAAACATGTGGGTCCGTAAGTCCTTCCGAGAGGTTGGTGGTAGGGGAAGGAGGGTACGGTCCCTGTGGATGCCTCCCCCACTGGGTTCCGGTCTAAATTGGGTGGCACTTCCCGGCCGTCCATTCAGTTACCTTACACCTTTCTGGTACCGGCCGTCCAAATGGATGCTCAAGTCCTTGTTGACGAGCCGGACGGCCTGGGTTTTCAACACCTTTCTGGTAGGTCGGACGGTCTGGGTCTCAACAACAACAACAAAAATAAATGGTATTAGGACGAATGCAAAACTAAATATAAATTTAAAAGAACTTTAAAAAACACTATTTTGACACTTGAAAAAAAGATGGATGCCATATTTTATTTTGAAGTGAGTCACGTGATCTCTTCAAATATTATGGGTGCAATTGTTATTTTAAATTTTATTTACAAACTACCGAACATATTTGCTTATTTTTTTTATATATATTTTATGGGATAATTTGAATATTTCCTAAAATTTTCAAAGCAATTTATGAGTTTTAACTACGCTTAAAAAATATTTGAAAAATTAGGTCACATAAGGTTAAATGTATTTCACTTTTTCAACCCGGGTTCAATCCAAAACTAATTGGGTGATGTTATTCATTTACATTCCCATGTGTTCTACATACAGATCGTCTGACAAATATACTAAAATTTCATTTTGATAAAGTCACTTTTACGGCAGTTATCGTGCGAAAGGACAGACAGACAGAAAGAACAAAGTCATAAAGACTTCCCAATTATGTTGGAAAGTGTCAAAGAACACAGGCAGACGATAACTGAGTGGACCGGTTGGGGTCAAAATGGCGGTTGCGGCAGTCTGTTAATTTATGGGTCTTGGCGCAACTCACTTGTGTTGTCAAGTAATTTTCTTAACAAATTAAAGCAGATTTCCGAGTGACTGGGCTTTCTATCTCATTAAATTTAAGTTTCAACAGACTTTCCGTTCTCTCAACTGGTTTCGTTCCCGAATGTGCGATATATTTTAAATTTATTTAGAAGTATTTGCTTTCAGTCCCCTACTCTGAAATAATTACGCCCTGCTTCACATTACCTTTTGAAGCAATTATTTTCGACTTCTTGACTCCATTAGTGTTTTATAAAATTTGAAATAAGTGCTCCTAATTAGATCCCAAAATTTAGAACGTAATTTCGCTGATCAACACACCCTTTTAAGTGCATATAATTAATGCGTATAGTTTCTAATGTGGTGTGCAAAGTATTTTAATTCAGAATTTGTTAAAAGTCTATTAAAGATCAAACAATGCATTTCAATACATGTTTACATGCATTTAAACATGGTGTTATGAACATATAAAGGGATTTCACTAAAGGATATTTTAAGAACCATAAGAGAAAAATAGCCATCTCTCTGTAGAAAAGCAGCCATCTCTAGAAACAGCCATCCCTAGAAACTCTAGCCATCGCTAGAAACTCGCAGCCATCTCTAGAAACTCTAGAAAAGCAGCCATCCCTATTGCGTCAATGTAAGGTTGCTATATTTGATAACCCGGTGTAGGGTTGCCAGTTTGGCTATTTATCTCCAATTTGGTAATTTTCTGGATGGAACCTTCTATAACGAATATTCTAAAAGATACGAGTTCCTTCTGGAAGTTTCTACGGAGAGTATATAAAATGACACATTGCTCAGTTGGTTTTGTTTACATGCATTTAAACATGGTGTTATGAACATGTAAAAGGATTTCACTAAAGTCTATTCGAAGAACCATAAGAGAAAAATACATTTATAGGCAGCCATCCCTATTGCGCCAATGCAAGGTTGCCATATTTGATAACCCGGTGTAGGGTTGCCAGTTTGGCAATTTATCTCCAATTTGGCAATTTTTTTGGTTGGAACCTTCTAATAACGAATATTCTAAAAGATACGAGTTCCTTCTGGAAGTTTCCACGGAGAGTATGTAAAATAACACATTGCTCAGTTGAAGAGAGGTTGACGTGATACGAGCTACATTGAACAGTGAAATACTTCAATGTTTTGAGAATAGTGTCTACTGTTTTGTGAAATGTGTGGAGCATTTAAATTCTGTTTCATTACACCCGACAGTTGTTTTGTAATCTTATGAGAAAGTTATCGATATATTTTCTGTATATTGTTTCTGTTTACACTGTGCTTGTAAATAAATGCATTAGTTATCCAGGAATATGGACTCACTCTTGTATCCCGCTTGTGTACATCCCCGGTTTCAGAGGAGAGGTCGTAACAGTACTTTTAACAAACATGTAGAATAAACAGATTTCATAGAACACAAAGCGCAAATTACTTTTATAAAATTTCAGATAATATAGAAATCATGTCATGTTTATAAAAAAAATGAAATTTATAGAATCACAGTTTAAATAAATCTGATGCGGGCATCACATGACTTTCCTTATGTAATGCAATGAATTTAATCCTTCTACAGTAAAAAAAAATAATGTATAAGATCCACGGTGCTGTGTTTTTATCGTTGATTTGCACATTTGGCAAATTTCCGGATAACAACATGTAAAACTATTTCAAAGTACCCAATTAACTTATATTTAGCGCAACTCTAAATAAACAATTATCAGTATTGATAGCATTCTCAATAAACGATATAGTCAATATATTAAAATATTTTTAAAATTAATTCATCAATTAGGCGCCATTTTCATTAATTTAGTGTCATTTTTGCAATTTTGATGATATTTTCGTCAATCTGGGGCGAAATAGCGCCAAGTTGGCGAAATTTGGTAGATTATTCGCCCAGTTCGCCAAATGGAGAGAAAGACATATGGAAAATAGAGCATTTCTTATATACTTGAATGTATACCCGTTTTAATGACGGAAATCAGAATTTGCGAAACATTGCATTTGGCGTCATATTTATCAATTTTCGTCTTTGGCAACAGTTAAAATAGTCGCAAAGTTGGAGATGTTCCGCCAAATTTTTCGCCAGACGTCACGGACGGTGAAATGGGTTATTCTTATAGTCTGCGCTTATGTTATTTCCAAGGTATTGAACTTTCGTCAATTAGTCGCCATTTCATTGATTTAGAGTAGGTTGCATCAGTTTAGAGAATTTCTATCAATTGGGCGATATTTTCGTCAATTTGGCATTTTTTAAAATGTCGCCAAGTTAGCGACTTCCCTCTACATTTCTCGCCAGGCGTTATAGACGGATGGACAAACGGGGAAATGGGTTATTCTTATAGTCTATTCTTATGTTCTCTCCAAGATATTGAACTTTCATCAATAGTCCTCATGTCATTGATTTAGCATCAGTTTTAACAATTTGGAGAATTTTTATCAGTTGGGTGACATTTTCGTCAATTTGCAACATTTAAAAGTCACCAAGTTGGAGATATCACTCCAAATTCATCACAAAATGTTTGCCAAACATTACGTATGGAAAAATAAGTTTTTCTTATAGTAGATTCTTATATTGTTTCCAAGATATTGAATTTTCGTCAATTAGTCGTCATTTTCAATGATTTAGTGTTATTTTTATCAATTTGTCGACATTTTCTTTAATTTGGCAACATTTAAAAAGATCGCCTAGTTGGCGACATTCCACCAAATTTGTCGCCAAAATATCGCCAAGCGTATATATGAAGAAATAAGTTATTCTTATAGCAAATAAATGACTATTAGCGTCAAAATACAAAAGTATTTCCCAAAGTATCTTACCTCTTGACTGAAACGAGGTAGGTCCACCTGTATGTAACCAAATTTATCGCATGATATTTTATATGAAAAGTAAACATATTTTATTATAGTCAATATTTTTTTTCTATTTTACGTGATTTGTTGATAAATTTATTTGAAAAATGTGCAATAACTCGAGAACGGTTCATGCTAGAGTTCTAAAGTTTGTTAATCGTTTTCTAATGAAAAATTACATAAGAAATGGCTATTTACGTAACTTTATTAAATATTTTTATTTTTCGATGATTTTTTAAAATTTCACTCGAAAATTTAGGGGGTTTCTGAACAATATTCGATTGCCTTTAAAACCAATAGGGCTCCAATATTCGCGGATTGTAATTTTCGTACCAAATTTCATTCGAATTGCTCCATTTGTGAGGTATCGTCTCCACAGACTCACTGACACACACACACACATGCGCATCATCTGAAAAACGGTTGATTCGTGTTCAGGGATGCTTGAAACGTGCTCTCCCGTCGAAAACTCGAATTCGATTTTCGACCCCGTCAGAATATTTCCTTATACATTACACTATGTATGTAAGGAAAGTAAAAATGGTTCATATTTTAAAAGCCTCTTAACATTGAAATTGCCGATTGCAAAACAATATTTTATGCCTGATTGTTATATGTTGCTTTATTTTCAATGTAAATGTCGCCAATTGTTAAAAACGATGCAATTCAATGAAATTTATTTTGCTTTGCTAGAAGAACGTACTAAAAGGATGTTTCGTTAGAATTTGTTTGTTAGTCCACATTGTTTGTTAGCCCTTAGTAACACATTTCGCGAATTTTTAAAATGTCACCAAATTGGTAAAAATGTTTATAAATCCATAAAAGTATCTGAAAATTGATAAAATTGTGCTAAATAAATAAAATTAATTGTGTTTTGTTATCGGATGGTATCATGATGATGTTTCGTCAATTTGCTGCTAAATGGGACTGTCAGTTCTACAGTCCCACTTGGCGATAAATTTGGTGACTTTTTAAAATGTCGCTAAATTGGCGAAAACGTCGCCAAATCTTCCATAGTGATAGCATTATTCAGACGATATTTTTTCCAACAATTTATTTGAAGCAAATGATATCATGTCGCCTAGCCATGCATATAAATGCCATGTGTGCGGCAGACGATTTTTATTAAATCTTTTCTAATTTGAATAATAAAGATATGTATATAAAATAAATTTCATTGACATTGCACTTTTGACTTTATAATGTCAATTACTGTCTTTAGGTTTAAACATTACTATTATTGATATTTTTGGGGATTATTGATTCAGGGATTATTGATATTTTCAAGTTATGGCAAAAATTGTTGAAACTCATATATTGTACATATATTTTAATATATATATATATATATTGGCATATATTGAAATCAATTACGGCCTTCTGATATAAAGATCACGGGGATTATTGATATTTTCAATTTATTATGTCATCTGTTTTATTTTGGCAAAAATTTTTGAGACTCATATTGTAATACGGGTAATATTCTACTAATACCCGGACATAACTTCTAATCTACGACATTATAAATAGTACGGGAATATTTTCCCATATAATTTTAGCACTTTCATTTTGGCATATTGTGGAAAAAATTACTGCTCAAAGGTTTAAAGATTTCGGGTTTATTGATATTTTCAAATTATACATATAATCTACTAATAGAGCTTATATCTTTAAATATTGACGAATACAATTAGTACGGATCCCATACAATTTTAACAGTTTTATTTTGCATATATTGATGCAATTCCATAATTTTTGTAAATTTGCTTACATAAGGGGCTAGGATGTTTTATTCTTCAGATCTGCTCATGAAGATAATTTTGTATAGCGAGAACGGAGATTCTTAAACTTCTTTTTAATAGCATTATATTAAATATTTTGACAGAATATTTTGATTAAAAATGTCATTTAGTGGTATACTATAGGAATTTGCACATGATTGTGGTTTCTTTATATTATATACTCCGTACGAAGAACTGGTATGCTGCTAGTCATGAATAAAAATTCACCAATAGAGTGAAAAAAGAAAATTTAGTATAATTTTTTTCCGTGCATGAATGGTATGAAAGCAAATTTTACGGGTTTAACTGTTTTCGTGTTATAACTGAAGGAGTGTTGGAACAGAAAATTGTGTGGTTTTTTATTTTATTTCAGGTTTCGAACGTAATTCCTATATTTAAAAATTTTCTCAATAAATATGTATTAAATCTGACATGTATGCAATGTTTCAAATTTCTATTTTCATTAATTTTGAATATGTAAATTCAGTCTTCGTCAGTCAGTCTCCCTCATGTGTACGACATAGAAATTGGTATATTAAAATTAAATTTCAGATTTAATAAACAATATTTTTTTTTCAATAATTGCGTATATCATATTTAGCAATAATCAGTAGTTATTATTTTTAGTTATTCATTACAATCTAATAGACCAGACAAAAATAACCTCATTGGCATTTCCTACAATTAGTTTAAACGTGCCATTAATTAAAAGTCCCATGTGGACAGCTCATAACTTTCCTTATATAATGCAATGAATTTACTAATTTTACAGTAAAAAAATAATGTATAAGATCCACGGTACTGTGTTTTTTAAGTTGAATTGTACATTTGGCAATTTTCCGGATGATAACATGTAAGCTATTTCAAAATGACCAATAACATATATTTCGCGTCACTCTAAATAAACGATTATCAATACTGGCAGCATCCTCAATAAACGATGTAATCCATATATCAAAATATTTTAATAATTAATTCATCAATTAGGTATCATTTTCATTAGTTTAGCGTCATTTTTGCAATTTTGATGATATTTTTGTCAATTTCGGGCGAAATATCTCCAAGTTTGGAGACATTCTGCCAAATTTCGTCGCCAACATTTCGCCAAGAGTTATGGAAGGATATATAAGTTATTCCTATAGCATGTAAATGACTATTGGCGTCCAAATATAAGAGTATTACCCAAATTATCTTTTCTCATGAATGGAACGAGCTACATCGAGAATGATGTCATCACATTCATCGCATGATATTACATATGAAAAGTGAACACATTTCTCAATAGTTAATATTTTTTTAACACTTTACAACAAAGTTGAAAAGTGTTTATGACTTTGTTCATTCTGTCTGTCTGTCTGTCTGTCTGTCTGTCTGTCTGTCTGTCTGTCTGTCTGTCTGTCTGTCTGTCTGTCTGTCTGTCTGTCCGTTAGCACGATAACTGCCGTAAAAATGAGTTTATCAAAATGAAATTTTAGTATGTTGTTCAGTCGGTCTGTAGGACCTATGGGAATATAAATAAATAATATCACCCAATTAGTTTTTTATTGAACCCGGGTTGAAAAAATGAAATACATTGAACCCTATGGGACCTAATTTTTCAAACATTTTTTAAGTAAATTTAAAATTCACGAATTGCTTCGAAATTTTTAGGAAATATTCACATTATCCCATAGAATATATAAAAAAAAATTCAGTAAAATATGTTAAGTAGTTTTTTAATTAAAAAAAATATTTAATATAGGGAAAAAAAAATTCAATTAAATTCTGACTTTGGGATATCTTCCAGAAAGAAAAGAAAGAGATATTATATAATAAATATCTCTCCATTTGTTTAAACGTTTTGCATATGGGAGTGGCTTCATATTTTAAAGTAAATTTGGTAGATAACAATTTTTCTTTTTTTTTTTAATTTTATATAACTCTTCATGATAAATTTATTTGATGGCATTTTAAATGCACTTCCCTCCGTCCTAGAGAGTTAAAATTTGGTACACAGCTTAAATTTGTTGAACATTTTATTCGACAAAAATTTGATGGATCTTTAAATATAGATCATACATTTTTTTCGAAATGGCCGGAAAATAATCCCCGTTCACTTCTATAAATCATTGTTGTAATATTGTTAAAAATTCTGATGTGGACAGCACATGTCTTTCTCTGCAGACTCATATTCGTTCTCTTTATTTATTCAATGATAATTTGAGTTTATCTGCACAACATAAGTATTTTAAATGACATTGAATTTACACGTTATACTTAAATTTGGTTCTCATTTGATAGCTGGACTTATTGTCAAAGGTGGCGTAGCGAAAACGCGAAAAAACTAGAATATCTCAAGAACGGCTAGTCCTAGAGTAATGGGGTTAGTCTTATTCTTTTTGTTGTCAAAAATCACATATAAAATAGGAATTTAATTGATATAATTGAGCACACGTAGTCTTTTATTTTTATATATAACGATTTTTGCTGGCCATTTCGCAAAAATAGCCCATTCCTTTTTCCCGAATCGTACTAGAATAACTTACAAATGACTTATATACAAAATTTTGTTAAATTTGGTATATAAATCACTTGTCGGTTATTGAAATATTATACACCAAATTTTGTTAAATTTGGTTCATTAGTTTTTAGCTAGAGTGGATAAAGGCAATTTCTGCGGCCATTTCGCAAAGAAGGCAGATTCTTTTATTACGAATCGTACTATACTCTAATGAACATCAGGATTTCCCACAAAAAACATACCTACCAAATTGTATGAAATTCGGTCCATTAGTTTTTCAATTAGAGTGGATGTAATATCCACACAGACACACAGAAACATACACAGATACACCCTTACACACACAGACGTCTTCCTAAAAGTAGTTTTTTCGTGTTCTAGAAGTCCCAAAACGTGTAGATCCTTTGAAAATTCGAGTTCCGAACTTCGGCACGATTCCAATACTTTGAGTACATACACATACACATATATATTATCTGAGTATTATCTGTGTATCTAAATTCCGTGCCTATGCAATTACAATAGTTGTGATTTTAAATGATCCCTAAACTTTTATTATTTCTTCAAGGAAGCCTAATTTTAACATATGCAGAATGCAAATATCTCAAGCGATTGTAAGATGAATTACATAAGAATTGCTGAATTTTTTTCACACAAAATTATTTAGCTCTGGAGTCTGGAATACAAGTTATATGAATGAAATATTCATTGATTTTGCATAAAGAATCAGATGATTTATATTTCGATACAGTTTTAAATATTTAAGTATAATAAATTACTGTAGTACTGTGATAATGTAAAAGATATTACCACTGAATGAATCACATTTTAGAAATTTTTAAATGAAATTACATTTCAGTTGGAAAGTGTTTCATAATCAATGCTTATGCATGATTGATCTTTCTTGTTTATTTTATGTTATTTTTTGATACATTTATTTGAAAAATGTGCAATATCTCGAGAAAGGTTCATTCTAGCGTTCTAAAGTTTGTATCAATCATTTTCTAATGGAAACTTGCATAAGAACTGACTATTTACATAACTTTATTAAAGGTTTTGATATTTTGATAATATTTTTTAAATTACACTCGAAAATTTAGAGGCGTTCTGAACATTCGATTGCGTTTAAAAACAATAGGTTTCCAGTATTCAAGGATTGTAATTTTTGTACCAAATTTCGTTTGAAATTCCGTTTGTGAGATAGTCTTCACAGATTCACTGACACGCGCGCGCGCATACACACACACACACACCTAAAAAACGTTTGATTCGTGTTCAGGGATGCTTGAAATTTGCCCTCCCGTCGAAAACTCGAATTCGTATTTACGACTCCGTACTTTCCCACAATAATTTCCTTATACATTATACTATGTATATAAGTAGCGATTCTGGGGAGGATTAAGTTCTTTAAGACAATGACTTTTTTAAGAGGTTAAACATTCTATGAACCATACGCTATTCTCTAAACCCCGCCAATTGAAATTTATTGGGATGAATAAATAGACCAATTCTAGCATGCCAGAACATATATTTCGCAGTGAAATATATTTTTAGTATATCCTCCTATTAAGAGCAAGTCAGCAATGTTCCTATTACAAAATAAATATATAATACAAAGATCCATCATAAAAACCACATGTCACAAATAACATATCTGTGGGGTACTAGCCTGAAAACAAGATCAAGTGAGATAGTTGGGGATAAATAATATGTATAAAAAGGGTATATGCATCGATTTATTGACGACTCTGTTTAGGATAAACGGCTTTTATTGTTACCAGGCTTCATCAACATGAATATTTTTCATCGATTTATTTTTAAATGTGCATTATTTGAATATTGTAATTCTGCTTGTTGTAGGTTGATGAATTGTGTAGTTTCTCTATATTAAAATCAATCGTCGATAAAGCATTGATTAAGAAACACTTTTCAACAGAATGTGATACATTTAGCGCTGATAATTTTTAAATTATCACAGTACTACAGTAGCTTATTATACTGGAAAACATTACACTTCATCGAAATCGACAATGGAAGTTACACAAAATAAACTTTATTTAAATGACGGCATCGAAATATAAATCGTCTGCATCTCTATGTAAAGTCAATTAATATTTCATTTAGATCACTTATATTCCGAACTCCAGAGCCAATTAATTTTGAGTGAAAAAAAATCTGTAATTCTTAAACAAATCACCTTTCAATTATTTGATTTGTTTACATTCTTCATGCGTTAAAATTAGGCTTCGTTGTAGAAATAATCACAGTTTAGTGATCATTTGAAATCAAAAATTTTGTAATTATATTGGCTCATAATTTATATTCGCAAATAACACGCAAAACTTAAGCAGTTTTATGACGGATGCAACACTAAATATAAATTTAAACGAATTTAAAATATCACGATCTGTTGAACACAGCGGAAAGAAATGGAAGGCATATTTTATTTTGCAATGAGTCACGTGATCTCTTCATATATAATGAATACAATTATTATTTCAATTGCTATTTAAAAAACTACCCAACATATTTTGCTGAATTTTTTTCTTCTTACACATTTATGTGATATTCCCTAACATGTTCGAAGCGATTTTTGAATTTTACCTTTCCTTAAAAAATGTTTGAAAAATTAGGTCCCATAGGTTTCAATGTATTTCACTTTTTCAACCCGGGTTCAATCCAAAACTAATTGATTGATATTATTCATTTACATTTCCATATGTACCACAGACCGCTTCAACAACATACTAAAATTCCATTTTGATAAATTAATTTTCACGGTAGTTATTGGGCGAACAGATACACAGACAAACAGACAGAAAGAGAAAATGACCAAATTCATAAACTCGTTTCAACTATTTTTGGAAAAGTTTAAAAAACTTTGTGCAGATACTGACGAAATTCATTTAAAATAGAGATATTTTCTGTCAGGACTAGTGCCGTAGCTATAGCACCAAATGATTTACAATTTAGCAGGATAATTTAAAATGTCGCCTGATAATTTGATTACAATCAGACAGAAATTTCTATTTTTATACAATTTTGAAGTGAACATTTTTTATACCACTTTTGTATGAGCAGAAGTCTAAAACTTGTTTGACCGCAGCGCTCGCAAACCGAAATTTAGTGCTTGTTAGAGAATAATATAATCATTTTAGAAAGTACGCAAAAGATTTTTTTTTAATCTTAATTTTTTTAAATTATTACTGGTATTTATTTTTTGCGTTATTATTGATACATCACAAAACTACATGTACGAACATTTAGCATGCTGTCTGTATTAAAATGTCTAAGCCAGTGGTTCCCAAACTGGGGTCCCCGGACCCCTGGGGGTCCGCGACGAGGTTTTAGGGGGTCCGCGAACAACACGCAATATTTAACTAATCAATAGTTATCTTTAAAAAAAATAAAATTCATTATTTTTCTCCCCTCTTATTTTAATTTTATTTTTTAAATTAAATAATAATGAACTTTTTTCTAAATAACTTTGAATTAAATACATTCATGAAATTAATTTCAAACTCATAGGTTATATCTTCAAACAGAATTAAATTGCTTGAAAGTAGGTTTCGTTTTGGCGCAATGCCATGATTAACGGTGACGATACTCTGATGTAGCTCGGACGTCAAAGCACTTGTAACTTCGAACATTACTACACTAGAGACCAGACTACTAGAGACCGGATGACGTCAGCTTTGAATAGAGGGGGACGTAGCGAACTCCCGCCTCTCCCCTTGCAATATGGTTTTAAGGGGTCCGCGAATTTTTTTTTTCTCTGAGGGGGTCCGCGGACCGGAAAATTTGGGAACAACTGGTCTAAGCAATTTTAACTTTTTATAAGATTTTCAACCTAACTGTATAAATAAATAGTTACCTGCCACTAATCTATTCTATTAATTAAAAGCGGTATGGCGTGAAATACATATTTGCTTATGTAAGAGATTTTCGATTTCTTTCCTGCTTATCTGTTAAATTAGTTGACGGTGGATTTTGGCCAGACCCTGTAATCACTAATGTCCATAATTTAAATCCCATTCAAATATTTTATAATAGAAAATAAATCTGATAAGTGTTTGGCGAGTTCCTTTTTTATCTATTAATCTTCATTTGAAATGTGGAATTACGTTATTTGTGCTAAAAGCCGTTTTCGTTGATAAGTTCAGTAACTTTAAGAATATCAAGCGGAAAGTAGTATATAACTAAATTCAATTTATACTAATTATTAAAGTAGTACTTAAAATTCATGTATTCGAGATGCAACAGCGAAACTATATATTTTATAACAAGCGTTTATTATTTCTAATTTTAAGGAAGATACGAATAATATACATGTGAGATATGACTTATTTCCGGATATTTTGCTTGCCTCACAGTGGGCGTGTCTATCGTTAGATGCGATGTCTGCTAAATAATTACATCTTAAAAGTGACACATAAAAAATTAACCGCTTACTGTGAGCGTCTCAACTAGTAAATATAAAAGCATTTTTTAAATATAAATTAGAAAGGAAATTTATAAAAAAGTTAAAAATAAAACATTTTACGAATATGAATCGCGATAAAAATTAAATGCATTGCAATTAATTTATGCTAATTTATGGTAGAATTTCATTAAGAAATTGTAGACAATTCAAATAATTAAATGTGTTTAAAAGACCATATTTTAAAGCGTGTTGGGGTCACGGGTTGGTACGATTTTGGTATATCGCCCTCCTCCCCCACCCCACCATTTCGATGTAAACTCTATCATTTATGAAACTCCTGTTCCTGTGATCTTTTCTCTTCGCTAGAATTTAAAAAGAAGGGGGGGGGGTATTCTCTCCTGGCCGCTTGGGTAGTCCATGTCCTGGGTTCACGAGTTACAAAATGATGTCACTGTTCAGATACGGCCCGATAGCCTGGACACGATTGGACAGCCCTGCAGAAGCACAGACATATAATATATGCAGTACAGAGGTTATCCAAAAGTCAGTTAAGATCAGAACATGCAATAATTCACGGGATAATGTACGTAGAGAGATAAAAATTGGCACACATACTTGAAATAACATGGGGTTTTATTGAAATCTTAAAAAATAATTACAAAAAATGGCCAACAGATGTCGCTTCATCTGATAACAAAAGCGATAATTAGCATAACAATTCATGTGTTAGCAAAGACGATGTTTTTCATAACAAATGATCAACATATCGTCCGTCATTCATCAATAATACCTGTAGCCGTGGGACAATGTTGTGGACATCACTATGCAGCATATCTGTAGGAATGGTGAGAAATTGCCATCGGATGTCGTCTTTAGCTTACCTAATGAGGTCGGACGATCGCGGTAGACTTGCGACTTCAGGTAACCCCACAACCAATAATCATATGGATCGATTATTGGTGGTGGGGTTACCTGAAGCATAACGGAAATGGCGGCTCAGCACGCCATCCGCAAGAGATGTTTCACAGGTGTAGCAATATGGGGTGCATAGCTACAGCTCAATTATACACTCATTTATACAGCTCATTTATACCTACAGCTCATTTTATACACGATTCTCATGCGGCGTCACTGACGTTTTGCTGTCCAGCGCCATCTGTTGCCCATATTTTGGAATTCTATTTTTTAATGTGTCAGTAAAACCCCATATCATTTCAAGCATGTGTGTCAATTTTTATCTGTATACGCACATTATCCCGTAAATTATTGAATTTTCAAATCTTAACAGTGTTTTGGATCATCCGGCATATCAATATAGAGCAGTATTCTAGAGTTTTGCGTTACATATAATCACATATACTGAAAACGAAACTGTAATGGACTCATTTTTTACTTATTTAAAACAAAGAGGAATTCTAGGGCTTTACGCTGCGTATGACATCAGATACTAAAAATTAAGCTGGATATTGAACTCTATTTTAATTTCTTATTACAACAATGGATATTAGAATACATCCTTTAGTGTTGGGACTATGATTGAGTGATTTAATGTTATTATTTATCACAGAAGATATCCCATGAATAAACCAGTAATTTAAATTACCTCTGAACTGAATGCTCGCGGGCCTCACTAAAAGTATTTAAAGATCTTTGGAGAATAACGAAGTATCACTCAATTGCAGTAAATTAACATTAGTGGAATGTTAAGCAACTTTACATATTGAATTTTTATGTTGATGAATGCGTTCCCTAACCTCAGTCAGCCAATGCTGCTGAAGAGAATAATCAGCGCTTATTTTGTTCCTACATACTTCAATTAGCTGCAGCATAATTTGGCACAGCTTTCTGGACATAGTTTGGCTATCTTCAAAACTTTAATATTGCTTAAACAAAAATATTTTATATAAAATACAATTTTGTAATATTATCGGTACATATGGACAGTACGAAAAATAATTTACTTTTAATTTTTAGGAATACCATTCTCTTTGGAGAAATGGAATAAAATAATGAGTTTGGAGCTTAACTAAAGTCAGACACAAATATGCGCCGTCGAATAAAGTTATCTATAACTTGTCGGGCTACTAATAAAATAAAGTGAAATTTAAACTTGAAATGACAGAATTAGTGCCCATAAAAAAATCTGCACAGAAAAGTTATTTCGATTTCCATATTTTTCCTTTGTTATTATAGCACCCTCGGAAGAAGTGATTTGGAATGAAAGCATCTGCTTATTTCATATGCATTGCAAACAAACACTTTCATGGCCATCAAAACACCGATTTCTAAAAATGGGTACGTACAATTATGGGTACAACTATATACAGAAATGATCGCGACTATACAAAATGGAATGTTTTAGATATTTTCTAAACAATGCCAATTTTCTTTAATTGAATTACAATTGTCGGGTTTTTCAATTTGTTCAATTTCTTTTATGAGACAGGGTTACCGTAACGCTTGCCTAGGGCATATGCAAAAGTAAAATACGATGGCTCCTTTACACCCTAGTGGCAGGGCGCTGTAGTCCAGTGGTTAGCGCGCGGGAATTGCACTCGGTAGGCCCTGGTTCTATTCCCTCCGCTGCCAAAACTGCCGCCGTGTTCACGCGGAGTACGATCACATTAAACATGTGGGTCCGCAAGTCCTTCCGAAAGATCCAACCAAAAGGTCCAAACCGAAATTCCGAAAGGTCCAAAATATTAGTCCAACATTAAACCAGTACTGTACATCTGGCATTACATCGGATGCATTTCCAAAGTTATGTTGGTGTTGTGACTTATCCCCCGTGGTAAGGAGCGCCTAGCACCACGTCCACTAGACCCCTGGTCCCATGGCGTAGGGGAGAATATGCAGCTTCACTTTTATTGAGGCTCCCAAAGGGCAGAAGTCTGACTTTGCCTCGACTACACAACATCCATGCCCGCTGGCGGGATTCGAACCCACAACCCGGCAATCCAGAGATCAGACGGAAACGCATGCCCTTGACCGCTTGACCACCGGATCGGCACATTTCCAAAGTAATCCCAATATTGAGAAAATATCGTGATTACAATGGGCTTCAATATTGGCTAAATATTTGATAAATTGCCACATCTGGAAACCCTCCTAAGTTCCGAAAGTGGCAACCCTAGAAAGGCGTCATCGAAAAGAATGCTCGTACCGCTGTTTTCTGAAGGAAATACCCCCGATAGACCCGTTTGGTCTACGAAACAGACAAAAGACAAGACGGGACGCCAGTGAGAAAGTATTTCACGCTTGCAACAATATACACATTTCTGAAGTATAATCAAATCACGTGAACAGATACTTGAGGGTTTAGTCTTTAAGTAATTGGAGTCTAAAGGTTCTTTTGTTGTTGAATCATTAACTAGACTTCGAAATTCTCTCAAGACTCACCTTTTATAGCATAAAACCGCATTCGGTCGCAACGTTGTCTGTTGAGCTGTTGTCTGAATTTAATGAATTTATTGTTGAGTTGTTATTGAATAAAAAGAACAATCGTCTCTCCACCCCTTCTTCAAATCTTGATTCTTGATCCCTACGATGAAGATTAACTGAATGTGTAAATATCATAATCTGCGCTTTATCACTAAATACAATATCTATAGTTTTAATTACGAAGACGTTAATTATTTTGATAATCTACCGTAAATAGTCCTTATGGAATGCGACTGTGTATCGTGATAGCCTTTGCGTATCTCTAAAAATATATAGTTTTCAAAGCAGAAGACATTTCCCTACCTTTAGGACAAAAAGGTAATGCAACCACTCACCAACGTAAGACCGGCTTCTATATTCCTTTGATAAGTGTTATTGTACTATTATTTTATCCTGACGAATTTTATCCTGACTTCAAATTTCGCCTTCGAAACCAGCTGCCACTCAAATTTTGTCACATATGCTTCTTATGCAATGCGTTCAATATCAGAATAGCCTTTTCAACGGCAATTAGGTGTATTTTAAATGTGAAACTAAACTGTTTTTAAATTTAAATACATATGAAAATAAAAATGTATAATGATATGTTTGAATTAAATCTAATCAAGTATTACATGCATTGCCCAATATTTAATAATATTATATTTTTATTCATGATCAAAATTAATATTCATGATAAGCTCGGGATGACTTTTAATCTGTACAATTATCTTTCGTTTCCTAGCAACGTTTGTTGTTTCATTCGAAAGCAGGCATAAAAATCAATGTTTACTTATATTAATTACTTTGTTCGCCATCCTAAATAACAACCAATAATATTGACATTTATGATAAATAGGAGGGGAGGGCTGCATAAAAAGCTAGCAGGCTTTATTTTTAACCTATCTCATGTTGTTTTAATCTACCTATAACTTTCTTTCAACATTGAATATTGGACTTATATTATTAAATTTTCGGATGATAAAGTTTGAGTAGGGGGAAATGCGATTGATTTAAATATTTAAAAAGCGTTTTTTTTTTCTTCAAATGTAAATATATTGCAGATGAATTTATTGTATACTGTAACAATTGAAGTATATTAATTTAATTTAATTTAAATTTGAGTTCAAAGATAGCTATCTAGCCTTCTAATCCAAGTTTCGTGTTCGAAATTAACTTTATATGTATATGTATATATGTATGTATATACATATATGTGTATATATATATATAATATATGAGTATGTATATATATATATATATATATATATATATATATATATATATATACATACGTATACATATGTAAGTGATACTCATATAAAGAATGATCGTAACACACGCGGCTAGATGCAGCGAATGCATTAAGTGTCTGTTGTCGCTATCGTCGTCAATTCTACCGTAGGTTTAAAAATAAATGGATTGTTTCATAAATCAGAAGAATGCCGACATGCATTTCATGTTCGGAGCTGCGGACGGGAATGCGAGGAAAGCCCATATCCGTATGTGGTTCCAACATGTCGAAGCGCCACCGTCATGTCAGCGTGGCTGTGCGAAACGCCTTGAATGTAACTTTCCCAACATGATGGATTGGTCAAGGTGGCCTCATCACTTCACCGGCACGATTGCCTGATCCCTCGTGTCTGGACATTTTCTATGCCTCCATATTAAAACCTCTTCTACGATATGAAAGCCTCATCTACGACCATCTACCTCGTCTTTTCCTTTGAGAACCTTGTTGCCAGGATTTCAGTTGCTGCTGCAGCTGTACGAAAAACTCTGGTGTGCGACGATCACCAATGTGCGACGATCACAACGTCGCAGGTGTGAGGCTCGCATTATGTTGTCGGTCGCTGTTTTGAGCAGTTTCTGTAAGTTATCCATTACAATTTGTTTTGTAATTTCTTCGATTTCTTGTTTTGAGCAATTCATACAAGTTGTTTGTTAAAATGTACTCTGTAACGTCTTCACTTTCTTCATACCTCCTCTTTTATACTTGTGTTCCCTCATTTCATGCAACAGTACGTGTTAACCTCTAGTACTTAACCGCTTGTGTTACGACCATGCATTGAATAAAGATTATATTTCCCCCCGGACTCATGACCCTGCCAGAATTCTAAGCTATTTACCCAAAGTCAACTCCAATTTTCAAATTTATATCAAATTCTTAATCTATTTTTTAACTGGTCATGGTCCTTTTCTTGACTATCTTCATTTTTTCAAACATAAACGATCTTCAAATTGTCTTTGTAATTCATATGGTGACGTAGATCATTACGTCTTTAATTGCCCCCATACCTCAAAATTTCACTTAACCCGTCCTCCGGATAATCTTCGTGCGACTTGGTTCTCTGGTGTCAGAACCAATAAAATTCTTTTAAATAGGTTGAAAAACTGTGTTTTAATTGCGAGAGAAATCTCCAATCAGGTTCCTTAGCAAGCTTGGTGCCAACTGCTTTCAATTTTCTTCGGTCAATGTTGTCCTCCCTGTTCCAGGCGTTTGTCCAGTAGCGGCTCGTCAATAAGTGCTGCAGAGCTGCAGCACTCCCTGTAATTTATTTCAAAATATATATTTTTATTTATTCATCGCATTTGTATAATTTTACCACCACTTGGCACACAATTTGTTTTCCGGCCACACAATTTGTTTTCCGGCCACACAATTTGTTACCATAAACCCCTGGGTTGGTCGTGTGGTCTGGGTCTTCTACCACCACTTGGCACTGAATGAATGCAGATCAAAGTTCTAAACAAATTTTTTACGGCCGCAACGTAAGTGGTAAGATTAATTTCCGTATGCATGTTCTCAAAGCATGTGGGAAAAGTATCTGTCGAGCTGCAAAACTCGCAGCTCAGTTTCTCTTCTAAAATGTTTAGTGCGCATGCTCAGAGTGATGCGTAGGGTGCAGAGGTTGCCTTTCGTAATCATCGTAGCGTGCTGTAGCCAATGCAGATCCATCTAGAGCTTTACTTGAATGGAACGTGTTCGGGTTCGGGTTTTTGAGTCAGAAACTGTTCGTTTATGTCGCTTATTTGTTTCTTTTGGAATAAATGACTGTTTAATTAATGTCTGCGTGTTTGGAAGTTAATTAAACGATGAGTGTGTGATCTTTGAAGGAAGTTGATTTTTCAGGATTATCTTTGATTGAGAAAAATTGCTTTAAAAGTAATGGTCGCCCTCTGTTGAACTTCAAATTATTCAGACATCATCAAGCAGTAAGAGTGCATACCAAAAAAATTTAAATAGGAAATTTAAGTTAAATATGACTGGTTATGCAGTTGTGAAACGAGAAATAACGTTAATAAACGAGAAAACGGTTTTGGTAGCAAAATTGTTGTCGTCCGGTCAATTTTCTCATTTTTGCAAAGAATTTCCTTCAAAGGAATTAGATGAAACAGTATTACTATATCCTATGCTGAAAAAAGAGGAAGTGAGAACAGGGCCTTCTGTTCTGTATGAGCGAAAATAATTTTTAAGTTCTGCAAAATTAAATATTCACAAATTGATTGTAAGCAGCGAACTTCAGAATTCAGTTGGTGAATTGAGCTGTTTTCTAAAAATTATCCTGTCAACACCAATGACAACATCGGAACCAGAATGGTGTTTCTCTACGCTGAAGAGAATAACGACCATTTTAAGAAACACAATGTCTGAAGATCATCTATCAGCGCTAGCTGTGCTCAGTGCAGGGAAGAGTTTAATGGACAAAATTAAAAATTTCAATGAAAAAGTTATTGATGTGTTCGTTCAGGAGAATGTCCCTTATATATAAATAAATAAAACATTTATCAGTATACTGTTATGTAAACTATTTTATATTTCTGTGTTAAAAATCTAATTTAGTTTAAGATACAATTTATTTGCAGCCCTACCACAACCCCAACCCACGAGCCGCTACTGCGTTTGTCTCTTATTGTTTCTGTACTTACACTTTTTGGTGTCCGTCTTTTGTATATTTTGTTTCCTGTTTATATTTCTCTGTTGTATATATCTGTTTTCCCTGTGTTCCTCGGCTGTTCATATATTTGAAAGTCTTGTACATGTAGTGCTATATTGCACTTAACTTTATCCGGTTACCTCAACTGATTGTAACCTTTATTCATCTATGTTCTTTTTGCTTTCTTTTGTTGGTTTTTACTGTATTGTCCCTTTTCCCGCGGTTGCTCGGATTCTTTTGGCCATGCGTTTTACATAAATTTAATTTCATTTTAAGAAAATAATTTAATTTTTACCTCAAAATTCAAAATTTGTTAAAAGCTACGTTTCTTTGCCTCCCTTCCCACTGTATTTTATGTAAAACCCTAAAACTGTCTGTATATATATTTACCATGTAACCACTTTATTGAATTTTAAATAATTGCAGACTGAAACTTGGTGACTGACTAGAGGACGGTGTCGGCTAACCTCCTCTCCAGGCCACACATTAAACTGCCGTAAGCCCTAGGGTTGGGTGTGTGGTCTGGGCCTTCGACATCGACCATGCATTGTATGACAAAAAGTTCTTGTTTAGTGGTGTTCTATCACCCCTTAAAATTTTCCCCATCGTTCCAACTCCCCCTGTATATATATATATATATACATCATACCAGAAAAGTAGACAAGTAAATGGAAGCAATATACCAAAGTATGGCCGGGGGGGTTGTGACCCCCACTCCCCGCTTAAGCAAGATTTCGTCTAGACAACACACCCGGTAGCCGATATATTGCACAAGAAATGAATACCGAAGTATCAAATTTTAAAAGATGTAAAAAGAGGTACCAGAACATGAAAACGTGGATCAACCCACATGACATGTAATCCAAAATCTGCATTAAAGTGTCTTAATACCACAATTTAAAAGGCAATAAGAATTAAAAATCATAGACTATAAACACATTATCAGATACTGTACTATGACCTCAATACTTCATACAGCAAGGCGAATACGTAACAATCAATCCACACGTCTATATTTACCATATAGGAAAGTATACACGGCATTAACCTGTGTAAGGAAGGCACGGACACCCAGTCGTGATCAACTCGTTACCGGTTCTGTATCTAAATTATGTATTTTGGATTACATGTCATGTGGGTTGGTCCACGGTTTCATGTTCTGGTACCTCTTTTTACATCTTTTAAATATTGATACTTCGGTATTCATTTCTTGTGCAATATATGCTACATACGCTGAAAAGACACAAAATAAGCACAAAAAAAACAAACACATGCGATATGAAACTTTTCCTTTTTAATTTCTTTTGCTGATATGAAAAAAAGAAGATAAAAAAGTGAGGAAACTTAAACTGTCATTGTAACTGCAATTTCGCACTGTAAGCACAAAAATTTACATAAACCCTTGGTTTGCAGCTTCTATGTTCTCTGCATAAAAGGGGATAAAACTGGGAAATTTTCATTCTTATCAGCGATGGCTGTCACACTGCCAGAACGCGCTTTGCTTGTGAAGCTGTTTTATGAAAACAAAGGACAATCTGTAGCTGCACTTCGAGAGTTTCGTCGACTTAAGAATTTGCGCAAAGGACCTTTACTTCCACAAGCTCTCAGGAGAATGATCGCTCGAGTTGAGAAAACTGGACATCTTGGAGTTCAGCTAGGTCGAGGACGCAAATCGACTCATTCAGGTGTCGTTGACAATGTTGCCACCGCTATTGTTGAACAATCAATGGATAACGTTATAAGCTGTAGTACTGCACGTGGAGTGTCACGACACTGTTCCCTACAGCACAGTGTGGAACATACTGCGAAACATAGTGCATTTTTTCCCGTACAAAATTAGTCACAATCACCACTTGCTGACCATCGACAGGGAGAAGCGACTGACCTTTGTATTGACATTTCTGGCTAGAGTTAAAGTGGATGAATCGTGGCCATGGCAGATTCTATGGAGCGATGAAGCGCATTTCCATCTAAGTGGTACAGTCAACACCCATAACTGTCGCATTTGGGACACGGAAAACCCTCGTACCCTCCAAGAGATTACACTTCACTCACCGAAATTTACAGTCTGGTGTGGATTCACAGCCACATTCATTCTTGGACCTTTCTTTTTCGAAGAGGCTACTCGCAATGGCCCTGTGACATGCACTGTGACGGCCAGGAGGTACAAAACATGTTTGAAAATTTTGTTGTACCACAACTGTAATAGTACCAATGTCTTGATTCAATTACCTTTATGCAAGATGGAGCGCCTCCACACATTGGACCCTGTGTACAGCAGTTCCTTCGGCAACATTTTACTAATGGTAGAGTAATTAGTCGTGCGTTTCCGACAACCTGGCCATCTTGTTCTCCAGATCTTAATCCCTGTGATTTTTTGCTGTGGGGTTACTTAAAAAGTCTTGTTTATCGAGGACGTCTGGTAACCTTGGCAGATTTGAAAGACATTATCACTCTGCATGTGAAAAGCATCTCAATCGACCAATTACGACCCACAGTTGAACAAGCTGTCCACAAACTGCAGATTTTACATCTTGAAGAAGGGAACCATATGGAGCAGCATTCCCTGCATAGATAAGGTCCTTGTGATATGAATGTTTGGTACGTTCGAATAAAATGTGTTACAAATGTGCATTTTATGTCTTTTCAGTATATTTTGTGTTGTACAGCGCCACCTATCGGTGTTTCTGGAACTAATTTTTTTTTATGTAATCCCTTTCCCCATGTCTTGAATAGTATGTTCAACAATTTTGGAGCCTTTACACTGAGTTGTTCGATCTACAGAGAGCTCAAAGTAGGGGTGTTTTAATTCTGATCACCCTGTATATATATATATATATATATATATATATATATATATATATATACACACATACCCCAGTGAACGTGGGGAAATTTGCTTGACTTGCGTGAGAAATGTTATATCTAATACAGGACTTTACTTACAGATTAACGAATTTTGGTATTGAAGGAAAACATTACATTTGATCTAGATTAGAATGACTAGTGATAACTCTTAATTAAGAGGTTACGTTCATTTCTAATTAATTGTACTAATGCAGGATTCCCTCATTTGATAACCGAGCATAATTTATTATTGTTTTTTTCATTCTATATTCAGAAACGCGCAATATAACTAAAACGTGGATTTAAGCATCATATCCCATTTGCTTTTAAATTTTTAATTGCGTAAAATTTGTTTCTGAAGCACTTTAACAAGTAATTGTTTTACGTTTTTTCGATTTTTAATGGCACATTGAAAATGAAAGGTTTTTGGTCTCTTTGTCGAAAAATTATAATCCGTTAACGTTCACTGATTGAAAAAATCGTACGGATCTGCATTCCAAATGGAAATTTTTCTAGTCTCTTCACAGAAAAATAAAATCCTTTAAAATTCACTGATTGAAATAATCGTACGAATCTGCATTCAAAATGGCATTTTTTCTAGTCTGTTCACTGAAAAATGATAATCCTTTGACGATCACAAATTGAAATAATCGCATGAATCCGTAATTGAAATGCTGATTTAATTGAATGATATTGAACGCAACGAGTCCAACAAACACCAATATATATAAAATTCACCTAAAGAATGTTTCATTCGAAATTAAGGCCTAAATGTTTTATTTAGTTCCTGTCACAATAATTTTCCTTCGTATATCCTATAAGTTGCAAGGAAAGTAAAAACATACAGTTATTGTGTGGACCAATTTTATTGCATGTAAAAATTGAAATAGAAGTTTGAATTGAAAAAAAAATCCATCGTTTTATATTTCATCCATTCGACCACTTTATTTATGAACGCTGGTTTATTCGGGCAATTTCTCCTTTACATTAACAGATGAGGATAATGACTGGTTTCTCCCGGAACAGCAGATAAGAATTTACTTTCTAAGTTGATCAGATTCTCATATTTATTGAATCTATAAAATACTATTCCCTACAAAACAACTTTTAAAGAAAGTTATGTTAACAAAATTTGCATATTTTGCATTGTTAACATAATTTGCATGCAATCTGTAATATCATATTTTTTTTTCAAATATATCACGACATTTTAATTATCGTTTTATTCTAGATTAAATGACAACAATTAACTGAGATGTTTCTCATCTGAGCAAATATTATCGTTGCTGAGCTATCTCTTGTTGCTTCATTCGGAGACCATAAACATCCAATATTAATTACTTTGCTCAACGTGAACAACAACAGATAAAATTTGACAGTTATTATCAGCAGAAGAGAGGTATAGGATTAGGGATCCTTGTTCTACCTTGTCCTTGTTTTCAAACTATCTGCATTTTCTTTTAACCATCGAATTCTAAATTCTTCAACCTTTCGCAAACTGGAAAAAAAAACTGGATAGCGGGGCAAAAAATATAGTGGGATGTCCAATTTTGGATAAGAATTAAATTGTTTTTCTTTCCTTTTTGGAAATTAAGATATTTCAGCCGGTCTATTTTTCAAGTATTTTAAAATACTTGCCTAATAACAACAAAATCTAAAGTTTTCTCAGTATTAAGTGTGATTCTAGGGATTATTCTCAGGACACAAGTGCAAATCAGAAGATTTTGGAAATGTCTGAATTATTCAAAGCGTAAATAGGAAAATATACCTATACCTATTGTTTCTCTCGAATAATTCATATACGCTCAGCATATAAGAATAAATCCAAATTTCAGGACAACTAACACGTTTATTTACAAGCCAGCGTAAACAGGAACAATATACAGTAAAACAGCACTTCAATGCTCCACTAATTTCACAAAACAGCGGACACTATTTTCAAAACATTGACGTAACGTATTTCCCAAAACAGCGGCTACTATTTTCAAAACATTCACAAAAATCACAGTTTAATATAGATCGCATCACGCCAACCACCCTCCAACTGAGTGATAACTCTTTTTACAGTCTCCATAGAAACTTCTAAAAATCTCGCATATCTCGTAAAATATTAGTTTTTTCGAGATGTTTCTCGAAACTTCAAGATGTCGCCAAATGTCGTGAAGACGGAGATAAATCGCCAAATCTGGAGACCCCCTCCGACCTTCAGTACATGGCAACACGAGATTCACGTCATAAGAAAGTTTGCATGTGCGAGTTATTTCTCCTTCTGGTTTTCAAAAGTGACTCTAGTGACAGCATTTTATGCGTTTGCAACTCTATTTAATATGCACTGAACTAGCTGAGGGAGGTGTGATATATAACTTCCCGAAAATCTTACAAAATTCGTTTAATTCTTGAGCAATTGCCGAAATTCGTGGTTGCAGTACATATTTATTTCTTGCATAGATAGTATTGCTACGAATACCTTAAATATCTTCAGGGCATATTGCCAGTAAACACAGAAAAACGACATATCTAGACAACCATTGGTCTTATCTGATGATTAGGATACTTGACCTAGGCGACATATTCGCTGACCTAGACTATAAGTTTAGCGAAATATAACTAATTTGGCGACTTTGACTAATTTCCAGAACTAGCTCAATCTAAAAAAGTTTTTAGATTGGTTAAGAACTTCACGAGTTACATGCATCTTTATAGAACTTTACACAGAGAGTAAACAAATTGGTCATTGGTCAGTTGGAATGCTGGAATGATACCAACAACAGTGAATTGTAAACACGTCAGTATCTTGAAAATTTCATCTTTTGTTTTGTGAATTAGTTGAACAATTAATTAGTGCTTATTGTATCTAACGGTTGGTTTGTGATGTTGTGACATAGCTAGTCTGTTAGTGGATATACATTGTTCCTGTTTACTTATACTGGTGCTTTTAATAAAGCATTAGTTATCGGGAAATTCGGGAACGTCTTTCTACCCTGCAAATCCACAATTTCTGGAGATACGTCATGGCAGTATTAAAACTGGCAAAGAGATATATGGTAAATGCAACAACACGAACAATTTGGAAGAAATTCTTATCTAAAGAAAAAACTAATTCTTCTGTTCCTAGTTCCAGAGTGTTAGTGTTCTCATATTTATACTACAGAATACGATGAAAATACAGAGCGATAAATTAGTTTACATGCTTCACTCACTAAATTCGAAAGTAATCATGCATCAAATATTATATTTTGTTCAAACATCTTGAAATATGTTATTTCTTTTTATTATCAAGGAAACAATCAACTCCGGATTATTTCTCATCTCTGCAAATATCATCTTCTGTTGTTAAGCAATGTTGTTTCTTTCGAAGACAAGCGTTAAAATCAATTTTCGATAACCTTATTTATTTAACTCGCAAGGTGAACAACTAATAATATTGGCATTAATTATCAGTACAATGAATGCATAAGATATTTGCAAATTTTTAACATTCCCCTGTTTTTAAACTGCTTGTTACTTTCCCTGCAATACATGGTAACATATAGGGAAAGTATTGGAATCATGCCGAAAATCACAACTCGAGTTTATCTACACGTTTCGAGACCTCTAGAATATGAAAAAATTATTTTTAGCGTAACGTCTGTGTGTGTGGGTCTGTCGGTTTGTCTGTGCAATTTATGTATCCACTCTAAGAAACTAATGGACCGAATTTCATAAAATTTAGTATAAGTCACTTTGGTGAGACCTGGTGCTGATTAGGTTTTGGAAGGATGCGTAAAAACAGAACCCGCCTTTTTTGCGAAATGGCCCGTAAAAATTTCATGTATCTACTCTAGCTGAAATACTAATTGACCAAATTTCACAAAATTTGGTACATAAGTTACTTGTAGGATGCACTGGTGCTGATTAGATTTTGGTATGATTAAGAAAAGAACGATTTGCTTTTTTACGAAATGGCCCGCAAAAATCTAAAAAAAAAAAGACTACATATGCTGAAATATATCAATTAAATCCTTGTTTTATATGCAATTTTTGACGAGGAGAATAATATTAAACGCTCCATTATACTTTAGGACTAACCGTTCTCAAGATATTTGAGATTTCTTGCATTTTTGCTACGCCTCTATCGGAAAAATGTCCAATTATCAAATAAAAGCAAAAATTGAATTAAAAATGCAAATTTAGTGTTATTTGGTGCAATTAAACTCAATCTAATGAATTATTAAAGAAATAAAGAAAATATGAATTTAAGTCAGCAGGGAAAGTCACTTACTGCCCACATCAGGTTTTGTTTCATTTAAAACATTGAATAATGAACTAATAACTTTTTGATGAAATAAATAGAAAGTGAGTCATTCTGAACTCATATTCTTTACTAACCATTTCCACCCATGTTTCGTGCCCGGCCGCCCATCGTGCTGCTCTATGTCCTGGGATGAGCCGGACGGTCTGGGCTTTCGACCCATGCTTCGTGCGAAAAATTACTAGTTGTTACTAATTGTGATGCATATACACCAATTAATGCATAAAAATCGCGCACATTTTATGTTTCTGTTTACATGGAAATTGCGGTATGTAAAAGAATTGTGACACCAGGAGGCGTCATATGCAGTTTTTTATGTTTACAGCTCAACAAAGAGCAGACTTTTTGTCGCCGTTTTATGATGGTCTTGGCCCGGAAACTCATGACCACAATAAATACACGTCACACAAATTCCAGATGTGTTTGGGGCAAAATGCCCTAGGGCTAAGGCTTAAACCAAGCTTCATTGGAAACTGAAAGAACCAATAATGCAAAGGCGAAATAAAGTGGCCGCAAGGAGGAAAACCAACGAATTGTTTTAATTGTTATTTGAGAGAGAGAGAGAGAAGGGTGATTTCAAGTAGTGTTATTCCGAGAGAGTCGTTATTCATTTGAGTAGTGAGAATGTTATAGAGAAAAACGAAATCTGACTCAAAATGTCGCAAAATAATCGGAACGGATTTCCAGCCATGCTGAGCTATAGACCAAAAATACAAGGGAATGTGCCAGTCTTCATATATGTTAGGTCAATTTTTGATCTTTGAAATAAGATTCAAATGACCTGGTGGTCTCACACGTTGCTTTTCTCCTATTTAAGATTTTGTTAAAATTGATGCAATTTTAATGATAACGATAATAGTTGTGTGAATAAATGATAATTTATTTTAAAAGTTAAAAATGTGAATTTTAATGTGTAGTGCTTTTGATTTAATGATTATATTAAGGAACTCGTGCAAAGAGGTAATGATGGGTTATTGCAGGGTTTCAATGTTTTTTCACCACAACAATATTTCGTCTCTGATCATTATATGCTCGTTGCATTATTTTCGACTTTTTTAGATTTTAATCTGAAAATCAGTCCTTAATAAAAAACATATTTTCAATAGTTTGATCGGAAGAATAGCTAGCAGACAAGTCCGGTTTTTTAAGCTCAACTATGTTATTAATGCAAGAGATATAATCAAAAATTGTATACAATGTCTTACTTAATAAATGAAGATATCTATGTGTGTGTGTGTGCAGTTTATAAAGTGAAATCTAAGCGTCGTACGACCATGAAATTTGGTACACGTGTACTTCATGACCCGAAAAAGATGCACTTCTTCTTTTTTTTTAAATTTCAAATTTGTTTGTTAGGTTCTTTTTATATTGTAGTCCGATTTACAACGATTTTGTGCAATATTTACTGAACTTGATTCTTTTGTTATCACGGCGTGTCCATCTTGTCAACATCGGGAAGGTCGAAAATTCATCTTTCAAACAAAGTTTGAACGCTTATTAGGAATCTATCGCTTATTAGGCAATTTTTCTTTAATTAATATATATACATTTCGTTCGTTTAAAATCTCACCGATTTCTATATTACAATCTTGTTGCAAAAGCGCAATGTTCTGTTTGGCGCCTTCTCTCTCGTCTGTCTCGAAGGCCAGGCAAAGAAAATACAGTGCATGACGTCAGCATATCATGTAGAGCTCCTCTACCACAGGCTGACTTATCAAGCATATTGGAGCCCATAGGGTTCCACACTACAGTTACAGAAATGATAAAATAAGTGTTTAAAATAAATACTTTATATAAAAAAATATGTTTCAATTAAAGTATTGTAAAACTTAGCTAACACAAGTATGTTCCAGTACCGGGTATCCAATTATTTATTGCGCATCCAGCTATGGTGGGCTTCAATTTGCTTGATAAGTCAGCTCGTATATAGAGGAGCCTTAATATGATGTGAGCCCAGGGTTACCCGAATTTCTCAGTTAAAAAAAGAGTGTCCAGATTTGGCGATATATCGTCTATTTGACGACATTTGGCGACTTTCGGAATGTTCCAGAAACGTCTCTATACAATGATTATTCTTTGAGATACAGAGATTTCCAGAAGTTTCTGTCGAGAGACTATAAAATGGACTCACCTCTTCGTTGCGGGAGTTGACGAATGGGCATGACACGAGTTACATTGGACTGTGATCTTTTAAAATGTAGCTGTTATTTTGTGAAACTGCTTTCGTCAACGTTTTGAGAATAATATCGCTTATTCCGTGAAATTAGTGGAGAGGTTAAGTGCTGTTAGATTGTATAGTGTTCCTGTTTACTTTGTGCTTGTGAATAAATGTAAGTTATCCATAAATTAGACAATTTATTGTATCCTGCGTATGCACCAACGATTCCTGAGGATACGTTTTGTAACAATATACAAAAATTATCTTGCCACTCATCGTTCCTGATTTTTTCAGCACCTGCTTAAAATATCGTAGATAAATCCAGAAAAAAAATCATAAACCCATCCGTTGATAAATTATAAATGTTTATCTTTCATTGCCTGATTTCTTGATTGAATCTAGCGATTCGTCAATACCGATCGGACTCCACTTATGGGGACCATTCCTACGGAACGAATTTTTCTCCCACTTCGTTGAAGGCATGACATTTTTTATCCTATCAGGATGTAGAGTCCCTTTCAGACAGTCATTTAACAAAAGAGCTCCAACCAATAGCGATGCTCACTATGTTCTGAATCAAGAGTACTAACTTATTGCTGCCAGCTACTTCAAGTCATAACTATTCCGCGCATACGGCCATTTTTCCGCAGTTGAATATAAAATGAAAACATCCAAAGCTTCAATAAATTTTATTTACACAGTATGCGTTGAAATAAAACTTATATGTAGTAAATTACATACACTAATTTTTTTCGGGTATAGTATACTGTAAAGAATTGACCCTTGTGCAATGGTACACAACAAGTTTTACAAACATATTGAGTTTTCCTTTGAAAGAGCATAATCTGCATACTCTAGTGGGTAATCCCCCCCCCACGCAAGTAACTTTTTTTTCTATAATATGGTGACATGAAAACATGATTATACTCGTGGCAGGTCAGCAGCGTTCGGTCTTGCAGACACGAGTATACTCGTGACAGGTCAGAAACGTTCGATCAAACAGACACGAGTGTACCGTGACCGGTCAGAAACGTTCGACCAAGCAGACACGAGTATACCGTGACCTATCAGAAACGTTCGGCCAAGCAGACGCGGGGGGGGGGGGGACACGTGACGGTCAGCAAAGTGTTAAATTGATAATTATCGCAAAGAGGTGGGAATTATCAAAATTTTAAAATAAAATTTCCGTGATGTTGAATAATCATCTATTTGGGTGGCTTTTTTCCAAAATGGCCAAGTTAGCAATATTGTGCCAATTTTGTAGCCACAGTTATTGCTGAGTTTGTCTATTTTGAAACCAAATGGCGTATTCAGATAGACAGGGAGATAAAAACATTTTACATTGTACTACGTGAAATCAAAGAAAAAGAAATAAGAAAACGATTTATTTTTATCTTTTGTGCTTTTATGCATTGGATTATTCAAGAGAACATTTAGTTTTCACGCCAAAAAATGCAGGGTTATTGCCTGTAAAATAATATATATATTTTATTATTATTCATGTGTTAGTGTCCACATATTTATCGCAGCTCCTAATCTCCACTCCCCTACAAAACATTAAAATTAAAGAAATTTAAATTATTTTACACAAATCACTCAAAATCTGAAATCGATCATGTAAGCGAGATATTATATTTTGAAATAACATCTTAAAATATGTATTTACTTTCCATTCGTTATTAAAGAAAATCCATCATATCGAAATAATTTTTCATCTTCTCTGAAATATTTCAGTGCTTAGCAACGTATTGTTGCTTCACCTGTGGAAAAATTTAAAAATCAATGCGTACTTACTGATACTAAATTAATTTTCTCTCGTTAACATCAACAATCATCAACTATTAGCACTCATGATGAATAAAAATGGGTAAATTGCTTGTTAGCAAGATTCATTTTAATCTGCCTATCCTTTATCTACCAATATTTTTAATTTAAAATAAAATATTAAATTACTAATCGTTTTAGTCAACGCAAATGGCGGGAAATCAAATTTTTAAATACATCTTTCGATCTAAAAATATTTCAGACGAAATATAGTTTTTAAAATATTTAAAAAAATGTGAATTCTATTTTAAATATAATTTACATGTGAGATTTATAACAAATAATCCAAAATTTCTTGTAGCATTTAATGTACTGGACCCATAAAATAAACTAAACATTGCCAGAAAATCGTCACCACCAGTCACGAAGATACCACTTATATATTCAATGACTTAGACGACTGAACTATTATTTCCTAAGGGAAATCCGAAATTTTACTTAACCACCTGGACTCTAACGGTTAGCATTACCATATTTAATTAATTAAATTTTACTTACTTCACTAAGTTCAATTTCATAATTAGACAGAGATCGAGACAAACCCACAACGAGCAAAACATTTTGTTCCACAATCCACAAATTTTTACATGTATTTTAAATTAAATGATGCCCCAGAGCAAACTATTGTTCCGAAATAAGAAATATTCTTATCGAATATAAAACATTTGCTTGGTGAAAATCTTCTGATAGAGAAGATCTTCACCAAACAAATGTTGCTTGGTGAAGAGTGCAAGTTTTTGAAAAACAAAGTCAATCTGCACATATTGACAACAAATATGTATTTTCTTTCTATTTTTTCTCCACGAAACTGTAGCTTTGTCTGTTGGTCATATCCACAGCATCAAACACTTGTTTGGGAAACTTTTTGTTTCGAAAATTAGCATTCGGCCTGTGTATATGCTTCCATAAATGCTGCTTAGGTTACCCACCTGCTGAGCTACTTAATTTCTTTCCATTGGAATCTACTATTAAAGTTAGTATATCTTACCAATCTAAGTGTAAATCTAGTATGTTACTAATCTCGGCACGTAATTTTATAATAACGGTGCAATACTCGCTGAAATTTAACTCAATGGGCGTATCCATGAGCATGATCGCCCATAGGAGAGGCAAGGGTGGGCACTTGCCCCTTCCTGGACATTCAAGGTCATAAAGATAGGCATTAGGAAACAGTTGATATTGTACGTCTTATCCTTGTGGTTGTACCGCTGCAGAATGTTTTATAGGCGACTATGGTCATGGACGTTGAGGATATTAACCCTCCTTCAATGACTGAACAAACCCATTGATTCCCAACTGCTTAAACCATATTTATGAAAGTAGAATTTCAATCCCATTGTTGCGTCCCTGCTTCCTAGATCATGTCTACACCTGTAAGTGTTAGTATTTCACTACCCACGTAATACAATCTGAATTGCGATAAGGGCTTCAACTTAAAAATAAACACTATATCCACGAAAATGAGGTTGAGGATTGTAGCTGTAAAATTGTTTGCAAGCGGATGGGATAGAGCTAATGTGTTACTGATAAAAATAAATTCATATATCTGAAATTATGTTTAAGTGTATGGTCAAGTTTTATAGATCCACACAAAAACATTTGTTTTACCATGCAGTAAATAAGCGAAAACAAATTAAAAGCATTTTATTTTTTAATTTTGGTCCCTATGGGTTCTGTGCCTCCAATTCTATCATGCTTCCCCATTGATGATCAAATGATAACATTCGACTTGGCACTGTAGGCATGAAACCATTATTAAAATTTTGTGTTTCTAGAAAATTTTAAAATTAATGCTTTCAAAGAAAGCTACACGAGCAGACCAAACAGTACCGAAATGTGATGTGCCAACCTGTGTTAGGCTTGAGAGTCAGACATAGAACCGTAACCAGGGGGCCAAAGGGGGGCTAACTCCTTCCAAGATACCCCCCCCCCAATGTATACGCAGATATCCTGATAAAATTATTAAATTTTTAGTAGTGATATGAGATTTCATATGAAATGCCTTTCAAATTTTGCCCAAAAAGTTTCTTTGATATTTTTTAACACTTTACAAAGTTGAAAAGTGTTTATGACTTTGTTCATTCTGTCTGTCTGTCTGTCTGTCTGTCTGTCCGTTAGCACGATAACTGCCGTAAAAATGACTTAATCAAAATGAAATTTTAGTATGTTGTTCAGACGGTCTGTAGGACCTATGGGAATATAAATGAATAATATCACACAATTAGTTTTGGATTGAACCCGGGTTGAAAAAATGAAATACATTGACCCCTATGGGACCTAATTTTTCTAACATTTTTTAAGCGGATTTAAAATTCACAAATTGCTTCAAAATTTTAGGTAATAGTCAAATTGTTCCATAAAATATATAAAAAAAATTCAGCTAAATATATTCAGTAGTTTTTTAAATAAAAATTAAAATAATAATTACACATCTTATATGAAACGATCACGTGACCATGATATGAAACGATCACATGACCCACTTCAAAATGAGATATGGCATCCATCTTGTTTCAAATTCGTGATTTTTTAAAGTTCTTTTTAATTCATATTGAGTGTTGTATCCATCCTAAAACTACTTTATTTCTGCTTAAATTCTGTGCATCTACATACTAAAACAACACAATGACAATATATTTGAGTTTAAATTCTCATTCAAATTTGATTATTTCTACAATTAAGCCTATTTTTCACCTATGTAAAATGTAAACAGCAAAATATGTAGAATGAGTTGTATTAGAATTACTGTATTTCTTTAACACAAAATAATTCAGTCCATGGAGTCTGCATGGCTGATATGAATGAAATATTAATTGATTTTATAAACAGAAGGACGATATTTTTCGATGAAGTTTTAAGCATAAAGTTTATGAATTGTAGCTCCATGGTCTTAATTTTTAAATAAAATAAATTATTATAGTATTGTGATGAATGAAATGGAGAAAGTTATGAATGAAATCCTGCTTTTATAGAGAGATCCAGGCGTGTTATTTTTTCTATGACGTCATTTGAATTAATTGCAGTTGTTTTCGATGAAGTTTTCAAATATAATAAATTATCGTAGTATTATGATAGATTTAAAAATATTACCGTGGAATGTATTGCATTTTAGAGATATTTAAACCACGCAATTTATATTTCAATGCCGTCTTTTGAATGTTCATTTTTTTCAATGAAGGTTTAAGTTTTCAAATATAATAAATCAATGTAGTATCGTGATAAGTTTTAAAATATTACCGAGGAATGTATTGCATTTTCGACTTTTTTAAATAAAATTGCATTGAAGTTGGAAAGTGTTTCATAATCAATGCTTTAAGCATGATTGATCTTTCTTGTTTATAAATTACTTCGTTTTAAAGATTTTTTAATTTAGCTGAATGTGTGATTGTACTAATGATCCATTTATTTACATATTTAATTTAAAAATATTTAGAAATTATGACAATAGTTTTTAGGATACTTTTGTATTATTATGGTGTTCACATTATAGAATCAAAATCAACCAATACATATTTAAGAGTTAATATTAAGCGTTGGCTTTTATTAACTTTCAGAATGTTTTTACAAATTATTAAAAGCTTTAGTTAATGCTTACATTAAAATAAATTATAATTAGTATGTATTAATATTGATGCATATTAGCTATATGGATATTAATAATCAGCTCTTAGCTTGCAAATATAAATATGCAATAATTTATTAAAAATTTATATGAATTGAAATACATAATAGTAACTATTATGGTTTTATATATGCTAATAATTAATTGTGTTTTTGGTGAGCCCCTCTTTTTGAGACTGTTGTTGAATATTCCTCCGACGCTGACGTAGTGGTCGAGTGGTCAAGGCGAGTGTTTCCACAGCAATCGCTCGACCGCTGCGTTTTGGGTTCGAGTCCCACGTTAGGCATGGATGTTTGTGCTGTGGTCGTAGTGTGTTCCGCCCCTCTCTGGTGCGCCTGGGGCAACGTCTTAGGACGGCTAAATGGTTCACGTTCTGGCCGCTGACGAAAGGCGAATGACGAAAGTCAAGTGCCTGGCCATTAAAAAAAAAAAAAAATCCCTCCAGTCACTCTTCAATTTCCTCTATGGTTACAGACCTGGTCAGAACAGCCCGAAAATTAGCCTACTTGGCCATTGGAAAACAAACCTCTGTTGGATGACCATCCCAATTCCTCACTGTTAAAGGTTTTCACGGGTTAGCACGGTATTAAATTTTCGACGGCCCGGATAAGTGTATGCAAAAAAAAAAAAAAAAAAAATCATAAGCTTACCTCGAAACTAGTTTAATTTTCTATACTTAACAGCTATTCACATCTACCATGGGACAATGTGTATTTTTTTTTTTTTTTTTTTTTTTTTTTGTCGAATAAAACCATAAGTCAGAGATTTAAACCTCCAAGTATGCTAATTTTCAATGTTTTGGCGTTAGGTTTTAATTATTTTATCATGCATAATATTAGTTAAGTTTATATCTCTTTCAAGACATGTCTTTTTCAACATAGATCACGTCTGTCATTTTAATATGCTTTGTCAAATGAATTTCTGCGAGAATGTTATGCGCTATTTGTACAGTAATACCATTTACCATAAATATCTATTTTTATGTAATTAGTAAAATTATTATTATACATGCCTCAAATAATGTTTTTCTTGTTAGGAAGCAGAAAATGTAATCTTACAGGCAATATGATTTAAATGACATTTGTGAAGGGAAAACTAATGTGTCAGATTTGTCGTTTAAGAGATTATCTATGGACGTAAAAAGATTACCTTTACTCTTCAAACGCAGTCGCAGTTTGAAATACTTTAATGCCTTTAGAAGATTTTCACTCATTGCTTTAATGTAATCTCATTTATCCATGTATTACAGATTTAATATATAATTTATTTCAAGACAATAAAATAGTTGTTATCAATCCTAATTCCAGTAATAATTTTTTTGATAAACATCAACCGGAAATATTTAGTGAATTTTTTTCTATATGAAATTTTTCAAAGCTGCAACTTAATGTATCAAAACTAGTCTATATAAATAAAATTGAAAATATGTCTGTCTGTCTGTTTGTCCCATCATCACGGGAGAACAGCTGAACCGAATTTGATGAAATTTTGTGGGTAGCCTAGAAATAGCCCCACTTAAAATTTAGTCTATGTTTTGAGTTTCTACGAGCAGTGGTTCTCGAGATATTAGTAAAAAACTAAATTTTCGTTTGTCTCATCATCACGGGAAAACGGCTTAACCGAATTTAATAAAATTTTGTGGAAAGCCTTGAAATAGCCCCCATATATTTAGTCCGAGTTTCTAAGACCAGGGGTTGTCAAGGTATTAATGAACAAGAAAGATCAATCATGCTTAAAGCATTGATTATGAAACACTTTCCAACTTCAATGCAATTTTATTTAAAAAAGTCGAAAATGCAATACATTCCTCGGTAATATTTTAAAACTTATCACGATACTACATTGATTTATTATATTTGAAAACTTAAACCTTCATTGAAAAAAATGAACTTCATTCAAAAGACGGCATTGAAATATAAATTGCGTGGTTTAAATATCTCTAAAATGCAATACATTCCACGGTAATATTTTTAAATCTATCATAATACTACGATAATTTATTATATTTGAAAACTTCATTGAAAATAACTGCAATTAATTCAAATGACGTCATAGAAAAAATAACACGCCTGGATCTCTCTATAAAAGCAGTATTTCATTCATAACTTTCTCCATTTCATTCATCACAATACTATAATAATTTATTTTATTTAAAAATTAAGACCATGGAGCTACAATTCATAAACTTTATGCTTAAAACTTCATCGAAAAATATCGTCCTTCTGTTTATAAAATCAATTAATATTTCATTCATATCAGCCATGCAGACTCCATGGACTGAATTATTTTGTGTTAAAGAAATACAGTAATTCTAATACAACTCATTCTACATATTTTGCTGTTTACATTTTACATAGGTGAAAAATAGGCTTAATTGTAGAAATAATCAAATTTGAATGAGAATTTAAACTCAAATATATTGTCATTGTGTTGTTTTAGTATGTAGATGCACAGAATTTAAGCAGAAATAAAGTAGTTTTAGGATGGATACAACACTCAATATGAATTAAAAAGAACTTTAAAAAATTACGAATTTGAAACAAGATGGATGCCATATCTCATTTTGAAGTGGGTCATGTGATCGTTTCATATCATGGTCACGTGATCGTTTCATATAAGATGTGTAATTATTATTTTAATTTTTATTTAAAAAACTACTGAATATATTTAGCTGAATTTTTTTTTATATATTTTATGGAACAATTTGACTATTACCTAAAATTTTCGAAGCAATTTGTGAATTTTAAATCCGCTTAAAAAATGTTAGAAAAATTAGGTCCCATAGGGCTCAATGTATTTCATTTTTTCAACCCGGGTTCAATCCAAAACTAATTGTGTGATATTATTCATTTATATTCCCATAGGTCCTACAGACCGTCTGAACAACATACTAAAATTTCATTTTGATTAAGTCATTTTTACGGCAGTTATCGTGCTAACGGACAGACAGACAGACAGACAGACAGACAGACAGACAGACAGACAGAATGAACAAAGTCATAAACACTTTTCAACTTTGTTGTAAAGTGTTAAAAACGGAACTTTTTCCTAAGAGTTCTACACTCCAACTCCGTGGTTTATTCAAATGGAAAGGATGAAAATATTTTGTTTAAAACGTTAAAATGAAATAAAACTTTATTTCCGAGTTTAGTACAGGATTTTTGCATTAATTAGTCACTATCGGAAAACATGAATTGTTTAAAACATGAATTTAAATGAAAAAATCTACCTCCAAGGGTTATCTTTCACAAGGTTTTACTCAACGATTAAAAGTATAAAGAAATCAAAATGGCTATTTAATTTCGCATTTTATGATGAAGATTCTATCTTATATCATGTTGCTCGGCAACGGAATGAAATTAAGTGTGTTGTTAATATTTATTATTATTTTTCCTATTTGAATAATAAATAAATGGATGTAAAAATATATTTTATAAATGAACTGAATAAATGTTTGATTGTTCTTTTATATAAATTGCGGACTGCGCTTTCATATATTTTACATCACTTTCATATATTTTAGCAAAGAGGTTTCAAGCTTATACATTGTGTTTAGCTAATAAACTCATATATTGTGTTTACCCAATAATTTCATTTAGCCGATTGTTGAAACAGACGGGTGTATCTTATACAATTTTAGTGTTTCCATTTAGTATATACAAACGGGATCAGGATATTTTATTCCTCAGATCTGGAAATTCAGAGCTACGAATTTGGCGGAATATCTCTAACTTGGTAACTTTTCTTAAACTTTACCAAATTAGCGGAAATGTCTCCAAATTGATAAAAATGATTCAAATCAATGAAATTAAATTTGTTTTTTTAGAATAGAGTACTGAAATGATGTTTCGGTAACATTTGTCGGTCAGTCCATCCATCCTACTTAGTAACACATTTAACGAATTTTTTTAACATCACCAAATTGATAAACATATTTGTAAATCCATAAAAATATCATGGAATTGATAAAATTGCTCTTAATAAATGAAATTAATTGTATTTTGTTAGGGGATAGTATTGTGATGATGTTTCGTCAATTTGTCACAAAATGGGACTATCAGTTCTATAATCCCACTTGACGATAAATTTGGCGATCTTTTAAGTTATCGCTAAATTGACGAAAATGTCGCCAAACCTTCCATGGAGATAGCATTATTTAGACGATATGATTTCCATCAATTTATTTGAAGCAAATGATATCATGTCGCTTAGCAACGGATCCAATGTGTTATGTGCCATACGATTTTTATTAAATCTTTTCCGATTTGCATAATAAAGATATGTATATAAAATAAATTCCATTGACATTGCATTTTTGACTGGATAATATCAATTACGGTCTTCAGGTTTAAACATTATTACCATTGATATTTTCGGAGACTGTTGATTCAGGGATTATTAATATTTTTAAGTTATTATGCCATTGTTTATTTGTGACGAAAATTGTTGAAACTCATATATAGTACGTTGCCCGAGTAATCTTCTACAAATGCACGGATATATCTTCTAATCTACGAGAATATAAGTTGTACTGGTATATTGGCATATATTTTGAAATATATTGGCATATATTGGAATCAATTAGGACCTTCTGGTATAACGATTACGGAGATTATTGATATTTATAATTTATTACGTCATCTCTTTTATTTTGGTAAATAATTTTGAGACTCATATTGTAATACGGGTAATCTTCTACTAACACACTGGCATATTTTCTAATCTGCGACAATATAAGTAGTACAGGGTTGCATATATTGATTCAATTCCTTTTTTTTTTTTGTAAATTTGCTTACAAAAGGGGCCAGGATGTTTTATTCTTCAGATCTGCCCGTGAAGATAATTTTGCATAGTGAGAACAGATATTCTTAAACTTCTCTTTAGGAGCAATAAATTTAATATTTTAACAGAATTTGCACATGATTGCAAATTATAAGCCTTTTTATACTATATACTCCGTACGAAGAACTGGTATGCTGCTGGTCTATATATATAAAAGTGAAAATCTGTCTGTCTGTCTGTCTGTCTGTTTGTTCCATCATCACGAGAGAACGGCTGAACCGAATTTGATGAAATTTTGTGGGTAGTCTGGAAATAGCCCCACTTAAAATTTAGTCTGTGTTTGGAGTTTCTACGACCAGTGGTTCTTGAGATATTAGTAAAAAACGAAACTTTCGTTTGTCTCATCATCACGAGGGAACGGCTGAACCGAATTTAATGAAATTTTGTGGGTAGCCTTGAAATAGCCCCACATAAATTTTATATAAGTTTCTGGTTTCTAAATCTAGGGGTTGTCGAGATATTAATGAAAAACGGAACTTTTTCCTTGGACTTCTACTCTCTAACTCCGTGGTTTATCCAAACGGAAAGGATGAAAATCGTTTATTTAAAACGTCAAAGAGAAATAAAACTTTATTTCTGAGTTTGGTGGAGATTTTTTGCGCTAATTAGTCATTATCTGAAAGCATGAATTGTTTGAAACATGATTTTAAATGGAAAAATCTACCTCCATGGCTTATATTTTTCACATGCTTTTACTCAACGATGAAAAGTATAAAGAAATCACAATGGTTATTTAATTTCGCATTTTATGAGGAAGATTCTATCTTATATCATATTGCTCGGCAACGCAATAAAATTAAATGTGTTTGTTAATTATTATTTTTTCTTCGATTTGAATAATAAATAAATGGATATAAAAATATATTTTAGAATAAATGGTTTGGTTTTTCTTTTAATTATATTAATTGCGAACTGCGTACATCACTTTCATTTATTTTGGCAAAGAGGTTTCAAGATTATACATTGTGTTTAGCTAATAAACTCATATATTCTGTCTACCCAATAAATTCATTTATCCGATTGCTGAAACAGAAAAAGAGTAGAACAGGTATATCTTCTAATAATATTTTAGTGTTTGCATTTATTATATACAAACTGTAATACGATATTTTATTCAGATCTGCAAATTTAGAGCTATGAATTTGGCTGGATATCGCTAACTTGGCAAATTTCTTAACCGTTGCCAAATTGATTGAAATGTCTCCAAATTGATAAAAACGATGTAAATCAATGAAATTTACTTTTTTTTGCTAGAAGAAAGTACTGAACTGGTGTTTCGTTAGCATTTGTCTGTCAGTCCAACCGTCTTACTTAGTAACACATTTAGGGAATTTTTAAAATATCACCAAATTGATAAAAATGTTTGTAAATCCATAAAAATATCTTGAAATTGATAAAATTGCGCTAAATAAATGAAATTGCGTTTTTTAGGGGATAATATTTTGATGATGGTTCGTCAATTTATCGCCAAGTGGGACTGTCATTTCTACAGTGCCACTTGGCGATAAATTTGACGATTTTTTAAAGTGCCGCCAAACCTTCATTAGAGATCGCTTTATTCAGACGATATTTTGACCACCAATTTATTTGAAGCAGATCATAACATGTTGCTTAGCATCGGATTTAAATTCAGTGTGTTTATCAGGAAGAAGATTTTTATTAAATATTTTCCGATTTTAATAATGAAGATATGTATATAAAATAAATTTCATTGCCATCGTATTTTTGACTGGATAATATCAATTACGATCTTCAGATTTAAACATTATTATTATTGATGTTTTCGGGGATTCTTGATTCAGAGATTATTGGTATTTTCAATTTCTTATGCCATTGTTTTATTGCGGCAAAAATGATTGAAACTCATATATTGTACGTTGTACGAGTAATCTTCTACAAATGCACGGCTTTATCTTCTAATCTATGAGAATGTAAATAGTACAGGTATATTGGCATATATTTTGACATTTATTGGCATATATTGGAATCAAGTACGGCCTTCTGGTATGAAGATTTCGGGGATTATTGATATTTTTAATTTATTAATCAATCTGTATTATTTTCGCAAAGATTTTTAAGACTCATATTATAATACGGGTAATATTTTACTAACAGTAGGACATATCTTCTAATCTAAGACATTATAAGTAGTATGAGTATTACTTCCAATATAATTTTAGCACTTTCATTTCGGCACATATTGCAATCAATTACTGCCTTCTGGTTTAAAGATTACGAATTTATTGATATTTTCAATTTATACATGTAATCTGACTAATACAGGTTATATCTTCTAATATTCACGTATATACGTAGTACGGGTCCCATTCAATTTTAACGCTCTTATTTTGCATATATTGATTCAGTTCCATATTTTTTTGTAAATTTTCTTACAAAAGAGGCCAGGATGTTTCATTCTTCAGATCTGTCCGTGAAGATAATTTTGAATAGCGAGAACAGACATTCCTAAACTTCTTTTTAGGGACATTATGTTAAATATTTCAGCAGAATATTTTGATTAAAAATGTCATTTAGTATACTATAGGAATTTGCACATGAGTGTGAATTTTAAGTTTCTTTATATTATATACTCTGTACGAAGAACGGGTATGCTGCTAGTTACAAATAAAAAGCAAAGATTAAAAAGTTTCTACCGTTCTACCCTTCTGTTAGTGCAGCTCTTTTGTTATAAATAGTTTTACGACGTACTACCTATCTCAAAAGAGAGACATCATTTACGACCAGCAATTGCTATTGTTTGAAGATCAAGGTCACTTGAACTTGGAGATAAATGTAGTGTCAAATTTGGTGCAATACGAGTATAGTCAACCGGGGAGAGTTTCTTGAAATTTGTAGATTTAGCAGTTTCCCAAGTTACGATTTTCTTTTTCGAGAACTTTCCACATGAGGTATATAAGCTGGTTCGCGTCCAGTTACAATGAATCAACATGATACTAGTAAAAGTGAATTGAGAATATGTCAGTCTTTTGGGAATACAGGCAACACTCCTATAACGCGGAGAAAAAATTGCGACAACCCTCCTATAACGCGGTACTCATAAAACGCTGTTTCCATATAACGCGATAGCCTTATTACGCGGTTTCTCTCTAATACAACTCAATTAGCTTAAGCAGTCTCTGGCATGGTTTTTTCTATTACACTTTTAAGGTTGAAATCAAAGGGGAAATCCTGTGTTTTTTCCTCCACGTACATCACCATTCTTCAATTTTAGTTAGCAGGGAAATCCCCTGTAATTGGAAAATGTAATTGCAAAAATATACAGTAAAGATATGGCAATGGTTATTAGTGATTATTAGTTCCATATAACGCGGAACGAATTATTTTGTACTAATTCTGGGTTTCTTATAACTAGGTTTCCATACAACACGGTACGAATTAATCTTATTTGCACTAATCTGAGTTTCTTATAACGCGGTTGCCATATAACGTGGTAAGAATTAATCGCATTATAGGAGGGTTGACTATAATGATTTTTTAGGTGAATTAGGTTCTCATTTAATGGTCGCATTGTTGTGCTTGGTCATTTTGTGACTTTGCAAGGTAGTTAGTGAATTACTAGCTGCATGTAATTCCTGCTTCCACTTACCAATGCTCTAAATGGTGACTTTTTATCCAAAAATTCGAACTGATTCTTGTATCCTTGGAATACACTCACGATTTTATAGAAAGCGCCGTAACACTATATATGTAATTGATTTTTTTTTTATTTCATTTCTAAGTCAATCATCTATATTATTTTTATTTCTATTACTTTTTATATATTTTTTTTGTTACATTATTTAGAATAATTTAGGAACACTTCCTTTATCATCATTTAATGACCTCCAAGAAATCATCATGTAAAAATGAAATATTTACGTGTAAAATATGAAGTTCGTGCTATGTGTTATTATGAATCTACACTTTATCGAATCCAAGAGTCATCTGAATATAAAATATATAGGACACAAACACATGCTGGGGGCATTTACCTTTCAACCACACCCATCCAGAGATGTTTAAGTATTATTAAAAGAAACTCGAAATGAATCGGAGGAAGTTATACAAATAGCAAAATCAAAACAAAGTACAGCGAATAGAAGGAATAAATAATAACTTATTCTATCGTGCAGCTAAGAATAGTTCATCACATTCTATAAGAGGAAACCGCCTTGTATATTAGAAGTAAACTAATGTTAGTGTTTAGGTGTTCACATCTGAAAGGCGTTAAAAGGATATTAAAGTGTTATATCGGGGATACTAAGTGCTTTTAAGAAACATGGCGATTTACAGAGATCATCTTACACAAGAAGGAAAATCAAATCATTCAATAAGTCTGAATATTTTTGAAGCATTGTTATTAATATTATGTATTTTTATTTGAGGGTGGGGGGATTTTATTGGAATTATAAATTACAAAACCTAAATCTCCACTCTGGATAGTATTTGAGAACTTTTCAATTGTATATCGGGATACATTTTTCTGGTGAATCTATAACCCTTTAAAAATGCATATTACACTACTTACAAAATAGATATTTTTTATAAGGGCATAAACATTTTGATAAAAGCAATTAACCAATTCTATAAATCTTCTTCGTAACTATAAGTTTACTACCTATAAATTTTCTTCGTCAAGATAAGTTTTCTTCGTTCAGTAAACTATAAGTTTTCTTCATCAGGATAGAGATACAGAACAACCGCATTAAAAAAAGAAATAAAAAGTAAATAAATAAATAAACATAAACTCATCTGCAAATATATAGATACATTGCGTAACCCAGAAAATCGTTGTTAAAAGATAATTCCAAACACATTTCAAGCAAAATAATTCCATACACACATATTCCAAACTCATAATATAACCACTAACTGAAGTTCCTATGATAAAATAAATAGAAAAAAATAGAAAAACATTCGGTTTCGTTAGATGCATGAGAAACAAGAACTTAGCTACAAAAAATATGCGCGAAAGTTATTACAAAATGCACAATTATAAATATACACCCAATATCTTCCAGATTTCTTGCTACATTTGTATAATGTTTGGCGAATATATATGTCATCACAGTTCATGCTAAATCGCAATGCAAAATAACAGCGACTACTTCGTAAGTTAATGCACGTCATCGTTTGACGGCATTAACAGTTATTTGACGGTATTAACAGTTACTATGTCACATTTCATCATGCGTCTGCAATTTATAGAATTCGAGAAAGCCATCGACTCGAATATTAAATAAACAGGACGTACGTACATGCTGTGCGGAGTTATACGTTTTTGGCCACACCCATTCAGAAAAACACGAATATATTTCTTAAATGAGCAACAGAATGAATCGAAAGGAATGGCAGAAATGAAAAACACGAAACGAAGTCGTATGTTTTATAGAAAAAGTAAAACAATAACCATTTTCGTCGTACGTCTAAGAATAGTGGGTTAATCGTTTTCTATAATTGGAAACTTCCCTAGTCGTTGGAAGTTATAAATATTAATGGCGGAGTGTTCAGGTCTGAAAAAGACATTACGTGAATGGAACTATTAGGTATAGAGAATGATTCTTACTTGTGAGAAAAATGAAGACGCGATTTATAATGTTGATATCAGACATGGAGCAAGAAAACTTTCTCTATGTGTGCAAGAAAAGAGTACTATTGAGAAAGTACTGTTTTCGCGAAAATTTTCATTCTCGAAATTTTGATGACAAGGCATGTTTTAAAACCTCCCAAACACCTTTTGACTATTTTTGAAGAGATGTTTGTCCGTCTGTCTAATGTCTATGGTTGATTTCTTGTGTAAACGATAGCAGCCACAAGTGTTAATGGATTATAACAAAACTTTATAGCTGGCTTTCTTATTAATAAATCTAGAACGAGATGAAATTTTTTTTTTTTTAATTCGAGCGAAAACTTTGAATTTCATTCGAAATTTTATATTTTTTTACGTGGCAGCGTGGAACAAAATCTGGCAAAATCATGCTTAAAAGGGTTTGTGTATTGTTCAATGATAATGAGACTTAATAGTTTTAATCATTGTTGTGAAAAATAGCCGCGATACAATTCTTTGTTCGTGACATCATTTGATGATGAGACTTAATAGTTTTAATCATTGTTGTGAAAAATAGCCGCGACACAATTCTTTGTTCGTGACATCATTTGATAATGAGACTTAATAGTTTTAATCACTGTTGTGAAAAATAGCCGCGATACAATTCTTTGTTCGTGAGATCATTTGATAATGAGACTTAATAGTTTTAATCACTGTTATGAAAAATAGCCGCGATACAATTCTTTGTTCGTGACATCATTTGATAATGAGACTTAATAGTTGTAATCATCGTTGTGAAAAATAGCCGCGATACAATTCTTTGTTCGTGACATCATTTGATAATGAGACTTAATAGTTGTAATCATTGTTGTGAAAAATAGCCGCGATACAATTCTTTGTTCGTGACATCATTTGATAATGAGACTTAATAGTTTTAATCATTGTTGTGAAAAGTAGCCGCGATACAATTCTTTGTTCGTGACATAATTTGATGATGAGACTTAATAGTTTTAATCATTGTTGTGAAAAATAGCCGCTATACAATTCTTTGTTCGTGACATCATTTGATAATGAGACTTAATAGTTTTAATCATTGTTGTGAAAAATAGCCGCGATACAATTCTTTGTTCTTGACATCATTTGCCCCTCCCGCTTCCCCAGGGGTTACATTGTCAAGTATGGTATGAATCGAAAGATTTATTCAAGCCCTTTAAATTAAAGGGTAACACTCTATATCATTTGGATTCACGTAATAATTGGGACCCACGATATCAGTTTTTCAAAAATTTTATTTTAAAATTCGAAAAAAAAAATGGAATTCTGTTAAGTGGAGTCGCCACACTACAATTAATCCGTATATGAATTTATATCTCCAACGTATTTTTGAAAAATGGCAATTCTGTTATAGAGGTACGACTGTAAATTCCGATTGCAAGAACTATAAGTGTAAGTGCTTGTAGATTTGTAGTGAGAAATAAAGAGATTAGAGCGGTGTATGCAAACATTATTTAGTGGAGCTGAAGAAGTATCTAGCTTAAGGCATTTAAAGCTGCCTTATGGTTGTATTTTACATATTCACAACTTACATGATAAAACCACGGATTAATTAAGTGACTTTGCAAATGTAAGCACTACCGTTACATTGTTAATAAGCAGCAAAAATACGAAGTTTTTTTGTTAAGATATATAAAGTATGGAGTGTTGCAATTTTCTTTGTTACATAATTTCGTTAAAGCAATATGCATTGTTTTTTATATTTCCAAACCCACTGTTGTATAAGGACAAAATATTCCAAAAAAATTATATAATTCGACTTTATCAAATTTTCAAAATAATTTTATATAACAATTCCTGAGTTAGGAGAAATTATTTTATTTGGAATTCCAGGCTGCACAAAATTAACTCATTATGCAGGGTGCTCGTAAACTGTTTTGACAATAAGTGGGGTGATAGTACAATTCGAGATGAACAATATTTACTATGGAACCTAGGGTCGCATTCCACTCTGAGTGTCAGAAAAGCGTAAAGTTAAAGTTGAACTTTCAACAGCGAAAATAAGGAGAATTAACGTAATCATAAGTTGCACAATCCTATTTATTTACACCAGAGAAAGACTCAAAGTAGATGCTCAAAGTAACGGCCAAGGGTGCCGTTGCACAATTCACACCGGCGAATGGACGGCTGGCGCATCCTCTGGAAGGCACCTGGTGCCGTGTTTAACCTTTCAGCTTCAACAAAGATTCTCTGGACGAGATTTTCTACGGAGTCCACATGCGTCTCGTACACCAATGATTTTATGTGCCTGCAGAAGAAGTCCAGTGGGTTGAGGTCCGGTGAACGGGGAGGCCAAAACACAGGTTCACTATGTCCAGTCCACCGTCCGGGACATGTGGCATTCAAGAACTGTCGGACTGCACTGGAAAAGTGTGTTGATGTGATAATTCTCCGTCACGACAGCTATGTCGTCCGAAGTGGCTACGTGTGCTTGTTGGACGTGTTTCGAAGTTACTATTTCCTGACACTTAGAGTGGAATGCGACCCTAGGTTCCATAGTAAATATTGTTAGTCTTGATGGGATATATCACCCCTCTTATTTTGTCAAAACAGTTTACGAACACCCTGTATGTGTTTAATCTACTTCCTTTCTTAATAGTAAACCAAAAGTCATGTATGTAATAGTTTAGAAATCTCATCCAACATTCCAGATGTAAAATAAAGTAGCATCTCGCAAACTAAATGTTGACTTTATGTTGACCGGTGGCGGTTTTGGACGCTTGCCGTGCGGGTCGACGCATGTACTGGGCTGAGAGGTCTTGCTGTCGCGGCGCCTTGATTCTTACCGTTTGCCTTTGAGTGGTTCGGTGCCATGATTTGATTACCGTCTACCATTATTCCAGACTTTGTTTTATCTTACATACCATATACAGCAGACTATGTACAATAAGTATCAGAAGTAATTTGTAGCCCTATGAAAGTCCTACAAGGATATATAATTTGATTTCGGATTAAGTTCTTAGTTTTCGAACTGTATATTGGTTATAATTTAGATATTTTAATATTTGACCTATCAAATTTTAACAAGTTAGCCGTAACATTTAAAATGTTACGAGTTTTGCAGGTCAATGTATTTCTTTCTTGGTGGAAATATATATACATAAGCAGTATATATTTTATTTTATAAAGATAAGGTATTGCAGTGGTCTTGGAGATTCTAAATATGTTTAATATGATTTCTTCTATGTCCGTACTCTTAGGAATGTTTAATATGATTTCTTCTATGTCCGTACTCTTAGGAAACAACGTTGTACTCGCTTTACATCCATGCAAGATTTCTTTATTTAAGGCAACTCCATTACTGGGGAAAAAATAGTGACTACTTCATTTTTAATTAAACGAAGTTTTATTATTTCAAATATATTATCTATAATTTTTTTATGGTAGATAAATATACTATTTTAAAAGTTTATATATAAAAAAAAAACTATGGGTCTGAGAGTAGAATCCCGACCATCGTAACGTAAGCCTCCACTTCTGCTCGGACGTAAAGCGAAGAGTCATCGCTTCCTACAGTTATTCTGTCCTGGCCTTCAAGATTATGATAGTTGCAGTGGATTTTGTTATCACCTAACTGTGAAAGTATCCGCTAGATGGCAGATATAGTAAGACGGCTTAGATTTCTTAACCCTCCATTGAAACATGTGTTTGTTGTCAGTTTCAGCATATCAACGTTTTTATATCATGTTATTTGAAGAAAGTTCTAAATTCGGATTGTTTATTTCATAAGGAAAGTGAATAGGATATGCTTGTGACAATATTTTCACATATTTTGATACATAACCCTGGGAAAAAAGGGAATGGTGTAAATATATTGAAATGTATACTATGTTTTGGTGATTTATGTTTATAGCTAGGCCTTTGCACAGACAGAATTGGGATTTTTTGGCGCCGTTGAGTTGTGTGCGCACTGACATGGATTGTAAATATTCAGAGATTTAATTGCAGCAAAATGTCAAAGTTGAGCTACAAATCTTTGAAAATTTATAGCCCTGTCAGGTGTGGCGCGCGTCGGTGTCCGGTATTTTGGACCACCCTGGTTTTGTATGCCCTCTGGTTCTTGTATTTTAGTGGAACGCATAAAAAATTAGCGTCGCTTCTAGACCAATGGTGAAGCATTTTTGGACCTCCTCTTTTTTATAGCGTTTGGGAACAGCGAATGAGAGTTGGGGGGATTTCCTCCCTGTTTTTGTCGTTCCCCTTGTTTGTAAAATTCTGGAAGTTTTAGAAATGTAAAAAATAGTCAGTTGCTGTTCTGAGCTCGAGTAGAGAGCACTCCAAGTGCGGGGCACTTGTATTTCGGTGTAGCCGATCCGGCATGTGTTTTTGATGCATCTCTGACCCGGCATCCGCGGTTCCTATCTCGGGCGGCAAATGTCTTTGCCGAGGGGCCGACGTAGTGAGTCCGGTATAGATGCCGACTCGTAGCCAAGACGAGCCGAGCCTAACTCAGCGCGAGGGCGCATTTTCTTCGGGCAGTTCGACCAGAAAATGGAAGAAGGCCGTCATGTGTTATTTGGTGGCAGTACACACAGCTCTACCGCCAAAACGGCGCGGTGTAGGACCTTTGCTCCTTTAGCTGCATTTAAGCCGTGGTTACGTAAATGCTGTGTGCACGGAATAATTTGCGGAGCATCAATCCAGGGCTCCTAAGCAACAGTCAATCTCTACAAATAAAGTATCTGATCTCCACTCTTTAGGCAAGGACCTGTACGCATGCTCACTCAAGAGCCGCTGGGTCTAAGCCGCATTAAGAGGAGGAGAAGGAAAGTGAGCAGTATGCCCATCGTCATTTGTTTTGTTAGTTGCAGTGCAACACAGCTCTACCACTAAAGCGGCGCGGTGTAGGACCGTGCTCCTTTAGCTGCATTAAGCCGTGGTGACTGTAACACTGCGTGTAAGGACTGTTTGCGGAGCCGCAATTCCGGGATCCTAAGCAGCAGACAAGCCTCTACGAAAACGTACGACTTCAGTACAACCTGTACGCATGCTCACTCAAGAGCCGCTGGGTCTAAGCCGCATTAAGAGGAGGAGAAGGAAAGTGAGCAGTATGCCCATCGTCATTTGTTTTGTTAGTTGCAGTGCAACACAGCTCTACCACTAAAGCGGCGCGGTGTAGGACCGTGCTCCTTTAGCTGCATTAAGCCGTGGTGACTGTAACACTGCGTGTAAGGACTGTTTGCGGAGCCGCAATTCCGGGATCCTAAGCAGCAGACAAGCCTCTACGAAAACGTACGACTTCAGTACAACCTGTACGCATGCTCACTCAAGAGCCGCTGGGTCTAAGCCGCATTAAGAGGAGGAGAAGGAAAGTGAGCAGTATGCCCATCGTCATTTGTTTTGTTAGTTGCAGTGCAACACAGCTCTACCACTAAAGCGGCGCGGTGTAGGACCGTGCTCCTTTAGCTGCATTAAGCCGTGGTGACTGTAACACTGCGTGTAAGGACTGTTTGCGGAGCCGCAATTCCGGGATCCTAAGCAGCAGACAAGCCTCTACGAAAACGTACGACTTCAGTACAACCTGTACGCATGCTCACTCAAGAGCCGCTGGGTCTAAGCCGCATTAAGAGGAGGAGAAGGAAAGTGAGCAGTATGCCCATCGTCATTTGTTTTGTTAGTTGCAGTGCAACACAGCTCTACCACTAAAGCGGCGCGGTGTAGGACCGTGCTCCTTTAGCTGCATTAAGCCGTGGTGACTGTAACACTGCGTGTAAGGACTGTTTGCGGAGCCGCAATTCCGGGATCCTAAGCAGCAGACAAGCCTCTACGAAAACGTACGACTTCAGTACAACCTGTACGCATGCTCACTCAAGAGCCGCTGGGTCTAAGCCGCATTAAGAGGAGGAGAAGGAAAGTGAGCAGTATGCCCATCGTCATTTGTTTTGTTAGTTGCAGTGCAACACAGCTCTACCACTAAAGCGGCGCGGTGTAGGACCGTGCTCCTTTAGCTGCATTAAGCCGTGGTGACTGTAACACTGCGTGTAAGGACTGTTTGCGGAGCCGCAATTCCGGGATCCTAAGCAGCAGACAAGCCTCTACGAAAACGTACGACTTCAGTACAACCTGTACGCATGCTCACTCAAGAGCCGCTGGGTCTAAGCCGCATTAAGAGGAGGAGAAGGAAAGTGAGCAGTATGCCCATCGTCATTTGTTTTGTTAGTTGCAGTGCAACACAGCTCTACCACTAAAGCGGCGCGGTGTAGGACCGTGCTCCTTTAGCTGCATTAAGCCGTGGTGACTGTAACACTGCGTGTAAGGACTGTTTGCGGAGCCGCAATTCCGGGATCCTAAGCAGCAGACAAGCCTCTACGAAAACGTACGACTTCAGTACAACCTGTACGCATGCTCACTCAAGAGCCGCTGGGTCTAAGCCGCATTAAGAGGAGGAGAAGGAAAGTGAGCAGTATGCCCATCGTCATTTGTTTTGTTAGTTGCAGTGCAACACAGCTCTACCACTAAAGCGGCGCGGTGTAGGACCGTGCTCCTTTAGCTGCATTAAGCCGTGGTGACTGTAACACTGCGTGTAAGGACTGTTTGCGGAGCCGCAATTCCGGGATCCTAAGCAGCAGACAAGCCTCTACGAAAACGTACGACTTCAGTACAACCTGTACGCATGCTCACTCAAGAGCCGCTGGGTCTAAGCCGCATTAAGAGGAGGAGAAGGAAAGTGAGCAGTATGCCCATCGTCATTTGTTTTGTTAGTTGCAGTGCAACACAGCTCTACCACTAAAGCGGCGCGGTGTAGGACCGTGCTCCTTTAGCTGCATTAAGCCGTGGTGACTGTAACACTGCGTGTAAGGACTGTTTGCGGAGCCGCAATTCCGGGATCCTAAGCAGCAGACAAGCCTCTACGAAAACGTACGACTTCAGTACAACCTGTACGCATGCTCACTCAAGAGCCGCTGGGTCTAAGCCGCATTAAGAGGAGGAGAAGGAAAGTGAGCAGTATGCCCATCGTCATTTGTTTTGTTAGTTGCAGTGCAACACAGCTCTACCACTAAAGCGGCGCGGTGTAGGACCGTGCTCCTTCAGCTGCATTAAGCCGTGGTGACTGTAACACTGCGTGTAAGGACTGTTTGCGGAGCCGCAATTCCGGGATCCTAAGCAGCAGACAAGCCTCTACGAAAACGTACGACTTCAGTACAACCTGTACGCATGCTCACTCAAGAGCCGCTGGGTCTAAGCCGCATTAAGAGGAGGAGAAGGAAAGTGAGCAGTATGCCCATCGTCATTTGTTTTGTTAGTTGCAGTGCAACACAGCTCTACCACTAAAGCGGCGCGGTGTAGGACCGTGCTCCTTTAGCTGCATTAAGCCGTGGTGACTGTAACACTGCGTGTAAGGACTGTTTGCGGAGCCGCAATTCCGGGATCCTAAGTAGCAGACAAGCCTCTACGAAAACGTACGACTTCAGTACAACCTGTACGCATGCTCACTCAAGAGCCGCTGGGTCTAAGCCGCATTAAGAGGAGGAGAAGGAAAGTGAGCAGTATGCCCATCGTCATTTGTTTTGTTAGTTGCAGTGCAACACAGCTCTACCACTAAAGCGGCGCGGTGTAGGACCGTGCTCCTTTAGCTGCATTAAGCCGTGGTGACTGTAACACTGCGTGTAAGGACTGTTTGCGGAGCCGCAATTCCGGGATCCTAAGCAGCAGACAAGCCTCTACGAAAACGTACGACTTCAGTACAACCTGTACGCATGCTCACTCAAGAGCCGCTGGGTCTAAGCCGCATTAAGAGGAGGAGAAGGAAAGTGAGCAGTATGCCCATCGTCATTTGTTTTGTTAGTTGCAGTGCAACACAGCTCTACCACTAAAGCGGCGCGGTGTAGGACCGTGCTCCTTTAGCTGCATTAAGCCGTGGTGACTGTAACACTGCGTGTAAGGACTGTTTGCGGAGCCGCAATTCCGGGATCCTAAGCAGCAGACAAGCCTCTACGAAAACGTACGACTTCAGTACAACCTGTACGCATGCTCACTCAAGAGCCGCTGGGTCTAAGCCGCATTAAGAGGAGGAGAAGGAAAGTGAGCAGTATGCCCATCGTCATTTGTTTTGTTAGTTGCAGTGCAACACAGCTCTACCACTAAAGCGGCGCGGTGTAGGACCGTGCTCCTTTAGCTGCATTAAGCCGTGGTGACTGTAACACTGCGTGTAAGGACTGTTTGCGGAGCCGCAATTCCGGGATCCTAAGCAGCAGACAAGCCTCTACGAAAACGTACGACTTCAGTACAACCTGTACGCATGCTCACTCAAGAGCCGCTGGGTCTAAGCCGCATTAAGAGGAGGAGAAGGAAAGTGAGCAGTATGCCCATCGTCATTTGTTTTGTTAGTTGCAGTGCAACACAGCTCTACCACTAAAGCGGCGCGGTGTAGGACCGTGCTCCTTTAGCTGCATTAAGCCGTGGTGACTGTAACACTGCGTGTAAGGACTGTTTGCGGAGCCGCAATTCCGGGATCCTAAGCAGCAGACAAGCCTCTACGAAAACGTACGACTTCAGTACAACCTGTACGCATGCTCACTCAAGAGCCGCTGGGTCTAAGCCGCATTAAGAGGAGGAGAAGGAAAGTGAGCAGTATGCCCATCGTCATTTGTTTTGTTAGTTGCAGTGCAACACAGCTCTACCACTAAAGCGGCGCGGTGTAGGACCGTGCTCCTTTAGCTGCATTAAGCCGTGGTGACTGTAACACTGCGTGTAAGGACTGTTTGCGGAGCCGCAATTCCGGGATCCTAAGCAGCAGACAAGCCTCTACGAAAACGTACGACTTCAGTACAACCTGTACGCATGCTCACTCAAGAGCCGCTGGGTCTAAGCCGCATTAAGAGGAGGAGAAGGAAAGTGAGCAGTATGCCCATCGTCATTTGTTTTGTTAGTTGCAGTGCAACACAGCTCTACCACTAAAGCGGCGCGGTGTAGGACCGTGCTCCTTTAGCTGCATTAAGCCGTGGTGACTGTAACACTGCGTGTAAGGACTGTTTGCGGAGCCGCAATTCCGGGATCCTAAGCAGCAGACAAGCCTCTACGAAAACGTACGACTTCAGTACAACCTGTACGCATGCTCACTCAAGAGCCGCTGGGTCTAAGCCGCATTAAGAGGAGGAGAAGGAAAGTGAGCAGTATGCCCATCGTCATTTGTTTTGTTAGTTGCAGTGCAACACAGCTCTACCACTAAAGCGGCGCGGTGTAGGACCGTGCTCCTTTAGCTGCATTAAGCCGTGGTGACTGTAACACTGCGTGTAAGGACTGTTTGCGGAGCCGCAATTCCGGGATCCTAAGCAGCAGACAAGCCTCTACGAAAACGTACGACTTCAGTACAACCTGTACGCATGCTCACTCAAGAGCCGCTGGGTCTAAGCCGCATTAAGAGGAGGAGAAGGAAAGTGAGCAGTATGCCCATCGTCATTTGTTTTGTTAGTTGCAGTGCAACACAGCTCTACCACTAAAGCGGCGCGGTGTAGGACCGTGCTCCTTTAGCTGCATTAAGCCGTGGTGACTGTAACACTGCGTGTAAGGACTGTTTGCGGAGCCGCAATTCCGGGATCCTAAGCAGCAGACAAGCCTCTACGAAAACGTACGACTTCAGTACAACCTGTACGCATGCTCACTCAAGAGCCGCTGGGTCTAAGCCGCATTAAGAGGAGGAGAAGGAAAGTGAGCAGTATGCCCATCGTCATTTGTTTTGTTAGTTGCAGTGCAACACAGCTCTACCACTAAAGCGGCGCGGTGTAGGACCGTGCTCCTTTAGCTGCATTAAGCCGTGGTGACTGTAACACTGCGTGTAAGGACTGTTTGCGGAGCCGCAATTCCGGGATCCTAAGCAGCAGACAAGCCTCTACGAAAACGTACGACTTCAGTACAACCTGTACGCATGCTCACTCAAGAGCCGCTGGGTCTAAGCCGCATTAAGAGGAGGAGAAGGAAAGTGAGCAGTATGCCCATCGTCATTTGTTTTGTTAGTTGCAGTGCAACACAGCTCTACCACTAAAGCGGCGCGGTGTAGGACCGTGCTCCTTTAGCTGCATTAAGCCGTGGTGACTGTAACACTGCGTGTAAGGACTGTTTGCGGAGCCGCAATTCCGGGATCCTAAGCAGCAGACAAGCCTCTACGAAAACGTACGACTTCAGTACAACCTGTACGCATGCTCACTCAAGAGCCGCTGGGTCTAAGCCGCATTAAGAGGAGGAGAAGGAAAGTGAGCAGTATGCCCATCGTCATTTGTTTTGTTAGTTGCAGTGCAACACAGCTCTACCACTAAAGCGGCGCGGTGTAGGACCGTGCTCCTTTAGCTGCATTAAGCCGTGGTGACTGTAACACTGCGTGTAAGGACTGTTTGCGGAGCCGCAATTCCGGGATCCTAAGCAGCAGACAAGCCTCTACGAAAACGTACGACTTCAGTACAACCTGTACGCATGCTCACTCAAGAGCCGCTGGGTCTAAGCCGCATTAAGAGGAGGAGAAGGAAAGTGAGCAGTATGCCCATCGTCATTTGTTTTGTTAGTTGCAGTGCAACACAGCTCTACCACTAAAGCGGCGCGGTGTAGGACCGTGCTCCTTTAGCTGCATTAAGCCGTGGTGACTGTAACACTGCGTGTAAGGACTGTTTGCGGAGCCGCAATTCCGGGATCCTAAGCAGCAGACAAGCCTCTACGAAAACGTACGACTTCAGTACAACCTGTACGCATGCTCACTCAAGAGCCGCTGGGTCTAAGCCGCATTAAGAGGAGGAGAAGGAAAGTGAGCAGTATGCCCATCGTCATTTGTTTTGTTAGTTGCAGTGCAACACAGCTCTACCACTAAAGCGGCGCGGTGTAGGACCGTGCTCCTTTAGCTGCATTAAGCCGTGGTGACTGTAACACTGCGTGTAAGGACTGTTTGCGGAGCCGCAATTCCGGGATCCTAAGCAGCAGACAAGCCTCTACGAAAACGTACGACTTCAGTACAACCTGTACGCATGCTCACTCAAGAGCCGCTGGGTCTAAGCCGCATTAAGAGGAGGAGAAGGAAAGTGAGCAGTATGCCCATCGTCATTTGTTTTGTTAGTTGCAGTGCAACACAGCTCTACCACTAAAGCGGCGCGGTGTAGGACCGTGCTCCTTTAGCTGCATTAAGCCGTGGTGACTGTAACACTGCGTGTAAGGACTGTTTGCGGAGCCGCAATTCCGGGATCCTAAGCAGCAGACAAGCCTCTACGAAAACGTACGACTTCAGTACAACCTGTACGCATGCTCACTCAAGAGCCGCTGGGTCTAAGCCGCATTAAGAGGAGGAGAAGGAAAGTGAGCAGTATGCCCATCGTCATTTGTTTTGTTAGTTGCAGTGCAACACAGCTCTACCACTAAAGCGGCGCGGTGTAGGACCGTGCTCCTTTAGCTGCATTAAGCCGTGGTGACTGTAACACTGCGTGTAAGGACTGTTTGCGGAGCCGCAATTCCGGGATCCTAAGCAGCAGACAAGCCTCTACGAAAACGTACGACTTCAGTACAACCTGTACGCATGCTCACTCAAGAGCCGCTGGGTCTAAGCCGCATTAAGAGGAGGAGAAGGAAAGTGAGCAGTATGCCCATCGTCATTTGTTTTGTTAGTTGCAGTGCAACACAGCTCTACCACTAAAGCGGCGCGGTGTAGGACCGTGCTCCTTTAGCTGCATTAAGCCGTGGTGACTGTAACACTGCGTGTAAGGACTGTTTGCGGAGCCGCAATTCCGGGATCCTAAGCAGCAGACAAGCCTCTACGAAAACGTACGACTTCAGTACAACCTGTACGCATGCTCACTCAAGAGCCGCTGGGTCTAAGCCGCATTAAGAGGAGGAGAAGGAAAGTGAGCAGTATGCCCATCGTCATTTGTTTTGTTAGTTGCAGTGCAACACAGCTCTACCACTAAAGCGGCGCGGTGTAGGACCGTGCTCCTTTAGCTGCATTAAGCCGTGGTGACTGTAACACTGCGTGTAAGGACTGTTTGCGGAGCCGCAATTCCGGGATCCTAAGCAGCAGACAAGCCTCTACGAAAACGTACGACTTCAGTACAACCTGTACGCATGCTCACTCAAGAGCCGCTGGGTCTAAGCCGCATTAAGAGGAGGAGAAGGAAAGTGAGCAGTATGCCCATCGTCATTTGTTTTGTTAGTTGCAGTGCAACACAGCTCTACCACTAAAGCGGCGCGGTGTAGGACCGTGCTCCTTTAGCTGCATTAAGCCGTGGTGACTGTAACACTGCGTGTAAGGACTGTTTGCGGAGCCGCAATTCCGGGATCCTAAGCAGCAGACAAGCCTCTACGAAAACGTACGACTTCAGTACAACCTGTACGCATGCTCACTCAAGAGCCCCTGGGACTGAGGCAGATATTAAGAGGAGGAGAAGGAAAGTGGACTGTGTGCCCATCTCCAAAATAATACTTGGCAATAACTTATGACCTGATGATATGCAACCTAGTGTTTCCCGGATTGGTAGTGTTTTCCACGAACCATCGGAATAAATGAACTAATAAACATTCAATTAATTGTGCCACCCTTTCCTACGTGCAGAGGTCAGCTACAGCACTCAGTGACAGTCCTATGTATGAAGGTATGGAAATTATATATTGATTTTAAAATGTATACATGAATGTTTAAGTAGCTGATGTAATCCAATAGTGTAAGGGCAAGGTTATGATAAATGGGAGTTTTTTGCAAAATGGAATGTACATATTGTGTTCTTAACAAAAAGTAATTAATTACAAATTTGGATTTTATAAATATGCAAATTAATGCAAAATAAACTGTGCACCCGAGGTCAAGTTTAGGTAATTTGGGAACTCTTTTGTAATTGTGTATTTTGTATATTAATAGTAGTGTGTGAATGAGAGAGCTGGACCACAGCCATAAACCCCTCCATAAAAACGACACCCACTTTTAGCATGTAATGGTCCTATTTTATCCACACAAATGTGATTACACAATGGTGTGAAACCTCCCATTAAAACCACACCCACTTTTAGAATGTAATGGCTCTATATCACCCATAAAATTTCCACCCACTTTTAAAAACAATGGTGCGAAACCCACCCATAAAATTTCCACCCACTTTTAAAACCAATGGTGCGAAACCCACCCATAAAATTTCCACCCACTTTTAAAACCAATGGCTCGCAAAAACCCCATAAAAACCGGACCCACTTTTAGAAAGTAATGGCTCTATTTTATCCACACAAATTCGATTAAACAATGGTTCTCAAAACCCCATTAAAACCACACCCACTTTTAGAAATACAATGGCTACAAAACCTCCATTAAAATCGTATCCACTTTTAGATATAAATGGTATGAAAACAGCCATAATACCCTTACCCCCTTTAAAAACAATGGCTCTCAAATCCTCCATTAAAACCACACACCCCTTTAGAATGTGATGGCTCTATTTCGACCACACAAATTCGATTAAACAATGGCTCGCAAAACCCCATAAAAATCGAAACCACTTTTAGAATTCAATGGTTATTTCTTATCCATAAAAATCTACAACCCCTCTTAAAACGATGGTATCGAAACCCCATAAAAACCGAACCCACTTTAGAAAAGTAATGGTCCTATTTTATCTATCGGAGCGAGCAAGCGAAAAGTCGTTGGGAGCGAAGGTACCCCCTTCGGCGAGCACCCCCCGCGGACGGCCATCCCCCTTTTAAATGAAATAGGGCCTCAGAATATTTTTCATTTAAAGAAATGTATTTAGTATATAAAGAAATTCAAAATGAGTACTGATAGTGGGAATGAAAATTGGTATTATACCACCGACACCGAATCAGAGAGTGATATTGAAAGTACATCATTTGTATATGTATATACAACACCCAGCCTTAAAACAAATAATATCTATATGATTTATTATGATACGTGGGATGATGTCCATAGCTCTATTCAAAATATTGAAGAGTCTTTAAATGAATATAGATATTCATCGGAGCCTCGATTTGTTGAGGCTATATACGACACTCCATCGCCAAACGAACTCTATACCACAATCTGCGAAAAGTTAGACTCTTATATGGAGGAGGAGGAGGACGGTTCCAATCAGCACTTTAGATGTGATATAGACACTATAAAAGAGGCATTCAGAACAGAAGAATGTGTCCTTCGAACTGAGGACTAAAACCATTAATTATCTTTTAATAGTTCGAAAACTGTTAAAAGATTATGATCGCCTACTCCTTTATTGCATAGTGACCGTGAGCCCAGGTATGGATACCATCTACCAATATATGACGCTTGTCATCTTTTCCTGATAGGGCAATCTTATTGACTTGTATGGAATGAATCTCATGCTTTGTGCTCCTGATGAGATTCATGGTTCTATGCTGTACTTCTTGCTTGAATAGGCAGTTCTTGTAGTCCTCGAAGGATATCCTGTTTTTCACGACACATTTCTTTACTCCTTTCGACTTTTTCACCAGGTCAACCTCAGTTTTACAGGCATACATCTTAGATCTTAAGCCAACGAACTCTTCTAAGATCTTCCCTGCATTTTCATCCTTCATCTTCCCCAAGACCTTTTTATTTACTCGAGGCATACCATACCTATTGTTTTCTGGATAATCTGATGTGTCAAAGTAGTCAATCAATCCTTTCATATCCTCATAAAAGTCCTCGGTCTGTATGTCATAGATGTAACTGTCAGTGTCCATGTACAATAGCTTGATATCACCCCCATATTTAGGCTTCATAAGATTATAATGGAAGTCATACATCAGATGCTTCGATAGATCTAATATACTCATGCCGACGTATATTGGCTTATTAAAAATCACTTTCGTCTTGTTCATATGCACGGCGGCTAATCTTTCGTCAAAAATGGTCCTTCCCTTGAAGTTGGGCTTAGCAACTAGCTTCTCCGCTTTCTGGGGATCGCATACTAGCCTAATATCGAGTCGCTTCCTGATATTTTCCATCGTCTTGCCAAAGACCGAGTTGTTCATAAGTTTGAAGAAGTCTTTCTCAAAGTCGTTGGTTGCCTTGGTCCTCATATCAGTGTTCAGGTCTATGTACCTCTTCAACCAGGGAGACTGCTGAAACTCCAACACTTTGTGCACCTTTTTGAGCTTCATCCCCAACTGCAACAGTTGCTTCAAAACCCTGTAATGAACCACATAATGCTCTTTGTTATAGAGGGTCGTCAGTAGTTTTGGCTGTTTTGAGCCATCGGGCATCCTGCTCTCAGGTGCTAGAGGTATGTCTGAATGGAGGTTGTGCAGATGGGTCGGGTACTGTAGGTCGCAATCTACGATGTATCCTTTGTCTGAGTCATCCTCTACTTGGGTCACATCTGACACAGTGCTCCACTCGAAGCCACCATGCGGTAGGTATTGACTCATGGCCCATCCGTAAAGGTTGTTGGCGTCAAGGTACATCAGGTAGTTAGACTTCTTGTTCTCGTCATAGTCCCTCATGTACTTGTTGTTCGCCCTCCCATATCGGTTACAGCACTGAGAGATGCCTCCTCTGGTCCCCTTTTCTAGCATGAGTATCATGTCATAGTCTGTCAACAGCTCTAGCTCAACCTCTGTGGTTTTGAGCATGGCGTCCCACGAGAGTCCGGGTGCAGTGAAGTACCATGCAGGATCCAACTTATAGGTCTTTAGACAGACATCTCTAAAGTGTTCCATGATGTCGGCTAGGATGAGTACATCAGTCTTCACATACAAATCGGAATATTCACCCAATGTCTTAATGTTGAAGGCCTTCCATATCCTTTTAGCGTGCTCGTAGTCCTCATCCTTTATGTGTGACTCATTCAATTGGTTGTAAAAGTCTTCTTTTGGGGGCAGCTTGGTTTCTTCGCATTTGTCCCACGAGTCCATGTAATCGTATGGATAGACGCCTTTTCGGGTGACGAGGTCCAGTTTGTCCTTGGGGAAGTACTTGGCTGTCTCCCTGAACTCCTTTACGTTCTTCGCAAGACTGTCGAGGCTAGCGGCCATGAACTTGAATGAGTCGACAAACCTCAACTTTATACCAGGTACCTTTACTTTCTTCCCATCGCCTACTTCTACAGTTTTTGCCCCGACCTCCTTACTGAAGGAAATGTACCTCTCCTCGTCGTTCGGGATGACGTCGATATCACCTTGGTCTCTACCGAGCTCCTTTATGAAGAGATGGGCGTCGTAGCCAGATAAGTTGTGGATAAACACTGGAATGAACGAAGGCTCTTGGTACTTTAGGTTGCAAAGGTTGTGAGCAGGTCCTCTGTAGTTCGATTCACATTTCGCCGGATTGAGAAGATGGTCATGATCTCTAACTTTTCGGAAGTCTGGTTCATCCTTGGGTGAATAGGGTGAAGGTTTCTTCCTGATATCTTCATCACAGATGTGGCAAACATGGGTCCTTTGGAAATGCTCTTCATCTTCGGTGGTCATTTTGATGGGTTGCTTCTTATCATAAATGTTCTTTATCGCTAGCGCCTCAGTCTTCACTGTATCAAAGAACAGCTTGGTGGCATTGGGTCCTCTGTATGTGATTGGTGCCTTATAGTCTGCGTGTTTATATTTGATGTAGACAGTGAAGCTCATAGGTTCATGCTTTTGATATTTATGTAAGAATGAGCTGTCTTTTGTAGGGCAGCAGGTGTTTATCTTGTTTGTCAAGCACTCGAAGTCTCCGTACATCACAAAGGGTAATCGTAAAGACCTTTGGTAGTTTTTGAACCGCAGAGATTCGTTCTCCTCGGGCATTACAATCTTTACTGGTGTATTCTTCCTACAATCCGTTTCATGAGCTTGGAGGTCCTCTTCGGAGTAATAATACAGCAGACATCTCTCACAGGTGAATATCTTTCCGTTGTGTTTAGTCACTTGTCCGCTTATCAATTTGGAGAGGTCTTTTATCCAACAGTAATGACTGTTTCCTTCCTTATTCTTTATGTACAGCAAATTGATGTGTTTGTCTTCCTTATTTTTAGTGATTCTCAATGGGTATATATCATTACCTTCGTATGAATATATGTTCACCGATATGTTATTCAACTTTTCGAACCTGTTAAATACTCTATCTTCCATCTTCACTGGAAACTCGATACCTTCGAAATTTAGCTCATTATCATATGGCTTATATTTAGAGACTCTATCTACGTGATTATCAGCTGGATAAATAGCGGACAGTATCGCCCACTTAAAGCACTCGTTATCATTTTCATTTTTCACGTTAATGACTGCCTTTTTATCTTTAATTTTTTTCGGTAAATCAATGTAGGATGATCCTCTCAGTGGGTTGTATTTATTGATCCTCACCTCAAGGTTTTTAATTCTAACAAGCGTCCATCCCGAACCCTTTGCAACAAACTCCTCCATTTCTGTCAATAATTTTTGGATAACCGATCTGTAATAAGCTACCAAATCAGTTGATTCTAAGATGACTGCGTTTTCTGTTTTGAAGTTTTTCTCCATTTCTATAATAGCATCGTCTTTACCCTTTTGATAGTCACAGAGGAATTCGAAATTAACCTTCAAACCATGCAGCCTCTTTATGTGTTTAGTGATGAGTCCCCGGACTAGTGATGCCACATCGTTCAAAAAGTCTTTGGGAAGCATCAGGTTGTGTTCATTTTGGATGTCGTACGTCTTCAAGCGAGATTCAAAGGCTGTATTAACTTTGTGGAGGGTGTAGAGCCTTCTCTCTCGCGTATCTAAAAACAGGTCTGAATCAAACCCGAAATGACGCTTGAACAATACGCTTTCTATGTATGCTATGATGTCTGCCCTCCTTCCTAACCTGGAATAGCCTCTAATGCCATGCGTTCGACAAAATTCCCGTAGTTTGGGGAGATTCATGTGATGTAGTCGATGCTCCACCCTTCCACACTCTGGGAGAGCGGTTGCCTTCTTTGGTATATAGTTTAGGTGCCCTTTAGATTGTAGGTGCTTATTCATGCTTGATCCCTTAAATAACTTACCGCAACACCTGATCTTACGCACTCTGTTCTTCTTTGGCTTGCTAAACAAGTCATTGTGGAAACTGGGAAAGCCGTTGAATGAGATCGACCATATGATATGATATTGAATGAGGTCGACCAGCTCCAACTTTTTAAGTTTCGAGTAACCTCGAATATTATTTTCACGACAGTAGCCTTGCAACTGTCGAACGGTTTTAGATTGAAAATCCATTTTGTCTTTCTTTAGAACTACAAATCGTTTCTTTAAATGCTTTTATTATTGAAGGGGTATACTTTAAACGATTCAATTTTTAATGAGTATTTCAATCATTAAAAATAAAGTCATATCTACATCTATTAAATGATGGAAGGGCATGTCATCGATGTCGGTCGATCGCTATCGCTATCGCTATCACTGTCAGCCTGATATATTGAAGAGGTTTCGAAAAGGTGGTTTTTTTACCACGAAACCCTCTAATGGTGTACAATAATATAAAACCCTGAAGCCAACATATAATCTTAATAATCTTATTTCATCCCTGGTCAAAATCATACCAACCCTGGGTATATCATTTTTTAAAAATATAATTGAGTTATTCGACAAACGTATTAGGATAGATTTCCCGTGCTCAGTAATGTCAGAAACCAAATATAAGCCATCCACTGACTCAAAGTTATCAGTACTCAAATCGTTTAATTTTTTTACAATACGATCCATATTCTTTATTTAAAGGATAAATATATTCTAACTTGAGGAAGGTAACAAAGGGTATCTAAACATTTAATGGTTGATCAACCATTAAATATTATTATGAATATAAAAATTTATGGTTCATTTTTGTCCAACTCGGGTTGTATGTCGACAGGTTCATTTTTGTCCAACTCGGGTTGTTTGTCGATAGGATCATTTTTACCCAACTCGGGAGGTATGTCGACAGGTTCATATTGTATCACAAATCTATTACATATGTTTGTCAGAAGGATGCAAACCAGCTTTTTAAAATGGAGTTCGTAAAAGGTATCTGAGAGCAAATGGGCTTTATAAGTCATGAGGTGACAAAGATCTATACGAGCCAGATTTTTCATAATAAAATCTTCGTTAAAGGTTTGCCATTGAACAATTCTACCCCATTCAAGATAATCTGCGAATTCCGTCATAAAATCTTCAGTGAGCTTTTGTTTGACGCAAATGAGTTCCATATCGATTTTGTCTATATGCCGACGAATAAATTCTTCTGAGAGTACTTGGAATTGAGAAACCATTCTCCAATCTAATTTGGAAGCATGTTTATCCAGGAAGGGTTCTGACATTATCTGATATCTGGAAACTACTTCCCAATCTAAATATTCAGTATTTCTGTCCATGAAATCCTCTGATAGAACTTGATATTTGGATGTATAGTACCAGTTTAATAGACCTTTGTGTTTTTCTACAAAAGGCTCCGAAAGCTTCTGATACTGAGAGATGACCATCCAGTTTACCAAACCTTCGAATTCTTTGATAAACTCTTCCGATAAAGTTGAATATTGACTTATGAGCGACCAGTTAACATAATTTTTACTAACTCTGATTTGTTCTTCCGACAAACCGCTTTTTGATATTTCGTTCCACGCCATTTATTATATGTACAATTTTTTACGGCAGCTGGAGTGTCCACTTGATTTCTTCAATTTTTAGAAATGGTTGAACTGTGAACTCAGCATCACATCGTAAGAAAATTTTTAATTGGTCATCTTTTTTAACCTCTCCGAGAATTAACACGAATTCAGTGGCTACTTTTATCTTGTGAACGTACTGCTTGTTATTAATGTATAACTTAACAACGATTAATTCATCGATTATCTTTTGAGGATCAAGGTACAATCCCAGTCTAAAAAAACCGTCCCGAGAGAATTTACAATCTGAGTTCAAAGCATCACCGGAAAACTTCGTAAATATAACGGCATTCGCATTGGTACTAGGTCTAATAGTAATGTACCCTGATGTGGTGGTTGCATAACATACTTTATTGTCAACATATTTTTCCAAGTATTTTTTATTAACAGCATTCATGTCTTCAGTAGGGTCAGCGACATTGCCTATCCTTTTACCTTTAGCGTCAATGGGTCTTCTGTCATCTAAACTCAGGTACTTCTGATCTAAATCTTCCAGAATTTTTGCTATCTCTTCTCGGAGTTCAACCCTCAGCGTGTGAGTGACGGTAGTGGAGTTACGAATTAACTCAGCTTCCAGATAACTTTTAGTAGTTACATCCCGACTCTCAATCGGTGTCTGACAGTTTTTCAAGATCTTATTTTCCATATCGTAGTTACCGTCGTGTGTGAGTTTAAATCCTATGCCTGGAATACCAGGAGGTCCTTGTTCTAATTCTTCATCGAAAAGCGGGTAGTAGGCAGCCATTTATTTAAATATAAAATAATTTTTATAGTCATGGACTATAAAAATTAAAAATGGACTATAAAAATGGCTTATAATTTCAAAGTCTTGATCATGGTAATATTTTGATTGTTAATATTTAAGAGGCATTTCTTGTGCTCTTTTAAGATGAAGTAAAAAACATAATCTTTGGGGGCAGCGTTCCTTAACCTCCAGTTAAACTCAATCATTAAGTTATTCGTATCGGTATAGTTTTGATGATGAGAGAGATTAAAGCAGATGATTGGATACAACTTACCAAAATTCGAATAATTGACCATACAACCTGTTTCAGACGTGATGGTGTTGAGTCCAGATTCCAAAAAGGCTGTGTATAATCGATTATAATCACTTTTCTCAAAATCCATCATGTAACTGACAGTTGGCACTTTTACATTGTTGATCATTAACCAACATTCCGTCATATCTAAGTTATCAAACAGCATGTTATTGCGCTTCGAATTTTCGTATCTTTCAGTGTACTGAGGAATTACGTACAAAGATAAGACTTCATCAGAAGTAGCTTTTATGGTATAAGAGCCGCTAGCGTTTTTATAGAAAATATTAGACTTTACAATGCTGTGTTGGTTCCAGTTTATTTCTACATCCTTATTCGATAACTTTAATTCGTTAAATATTGAAGCCGCCGCATTTTTAAATCGTACGTAAGGTAGCCAGAGTGATAAATCTTCTACAACGACTTTATAGATCTTATGTTGCTCGTTGGTGTACAGCATATTTAGACTGTGATTTCTCTGGAACTCAAATTTGACTTGGAACCCCGTGATTACTTTTTTATATTCACGGAAGAAATCAAACACGTACTTTAGTGGGATCCATATAGTTACAACCTTGCTATTTTTAGTGAATTCGCTTCTTTCTGTATATCCCTGGTTATGGTTCTCATTAATTCCGAATTTTTCGAAAAACTCAGTAATCTTTGTGGTATCTACTAACGTGCCATCATATTTCAAGCGTTCTCTATCAGCTGTGTCCGACGTATCGGTGTAGAACAGCATATTAGTAGCTTCGGCAGAAGAATAGTCAGGCGTAAAATGTATTAAGCCCAACACTTGTCGCATAAGAGCGGAATAATTTATGTTGGATTCTATTTCAGTGGTTCCTAATGTAAACCTGTTAGCATTGATCAAACCACCTCCATTCACGAGAGCTACATTATCATTCACTATGGCAGTACCATCGTTGTTAACAATTTTCAATTTTTGCTGTAAATAACCGTTAGAGTATAAAATGTTGGCGTTGGTGTCTTGAATAAAGAAATGGTAAGAGGCATTTTCCATAGAATTATCACTATTTTCATGCCTTACCTCTCTATATTCGAAACTTTCGATGTCATCATCGTAATAATAATTGGTGCTGTTTAATTCAAATATTTTATTCATTTATTATAATATAATTTTTCTTTCTTCTCCTCAATTTAATAGCTATATGGCTATTAAATCGAATTTAGAAAAACTTTAGTCCAGCTCCATGTTTTTTCTGCTTTGATAATATCTCCTTTATTTTATCCTGCACATACTTACCTTCTAATTCGGCCTCCTGCAGGACTGGTACGTCGGAAAAGAACCCTCTTCCTTGTATCTTCTTACTCTTTCTTTGAAGTCTGTGTTTATTCATTTCTTTATTATAGGGCGATAAAATTGTATTGTACTTCTTGCTTATTGAGCGGTATTAAATCACCTCTATGATTGGTTACTTGCATTCTGATTCGGTAAACACTATCCATTCGAACAGGGTAAAACAGAGGTTTGTCAAATGATTTTATAATCTGACTACCTGGACGATTACTGTTTGTAAATGAATAGATGACGTTTGTAGAGTTGAAACCGTTGATATACGCCCCCTCTGCGACATCGCAATGTATATAAATGTTATCGTTTCCCCCAGATAAGTCAGCAATGTACTTTCCTACTTGTTCAAGCTCTTCGTGGATTTTAGGCTCGAAACCTAAAAGTTTATGCAGGTTTTTGGTTTTCGTTAAATCGATCTTATACCCATCTATTAACTTAATGGCTATTCGCTGTCGTTCCTCCACTATTCCGAATTGTATCGGCGGATCGCTTCCAAAAAAATTAATCATGTAACGATTCAGCCCCTTGATAGTGTAATTTCCATCTGGTATCGTCAAATTTAACCACTGCTGACCATCAAAGTATGATAATTCCTCATCTTTGATATTGTCCCATGAAACGTACATCGAAAAGGACTGAAGGGCAATCTGTTTAAAGGTGAAAGGTCTAGTGTATTCAATCGTAAAATCTTCTGATTTTTCCGCGTTTTTAGAATCTAATATCAATAGAACCATTTTATTTATAGAGAACATTTTTTTCATTGAAGTCGCTGGGTTCTTGGGTAAAAGAATATAGCACATCTACAACTGGCCTACCCTTGTTTCTTTCACGAATGTACTTCATACAAAAGTAGCCGCATTTGACGGAAGCAGGGTGCTGTAGAAAGCTCGAGTTACACCCGATTTTTTTCTTTCCAGAAGTCAGTAGATACTTCTTAATGTTAGGATGAATTTTGTATACGTGTTCTCCAAAAGGATCAAAATACTCAACAAAGTTATTTTTAGGATCGTTATAGTAGCAGACCCAGTGCGTACCAGGTCCTGTGACAATGTCCAGATTAATAATACCGTTTTCAAACCGACTCATCTTTTTAGGTAACAGATCGGAAGTAAAGACGCCCCTAAACCCCTGTTCATGTTTCATATTTTGTTTAATTACTTCGTCTGATATTCCCAGTTTTGATAGACGCCCTTTCCAATGGGTCTTTTTTTTACACATCCAGATCCTGAAATTTTTTCCAAAGCTTTCTTTGCTCCATATCCAGCCGCCCCACTTGCAGCACCTAGTGCTAAAGCCTTGGCCCCAGCAATTAACGCAGGTAATAGAAAAGGTAGAAAACCACCCGTTTTCTGGAGCTGCGTCTTACTGATAGTGATACGCTTCCCCTTCCCAATTTGAGCTATCTGTGTTCGAGTTAAATGTATATCTTTGTTGGGGGCTTTTGTCTTATCTATTTGTAGAGATACTTCTTCTCCTTTCTGGTATGCAGATTTTAGCTTAGCAATCTGATGATCGCTTAAATGTATTTTAGTTTTTATGTAATTACTCATTTATTTAATGAAAAATTTTTGTAGTATTGTTTTACTTGCTCGTTGGTCATAGTTCCTTCTCTCAACAATGCATCCAATAAATCAACGACTTGATTGTGTAACTTTTTACTTTTGGACCCTTTACATATCTTATCAGTCAATCGGGCTAAAATTTCCATTTTGTCTTCTACTCCTTTACCGATATAAATTTCTTTTCTTTGCAAGTCTCTGAGTCGATCCCGATAATCTCCTAACGTAGTCATATGATCTCTCAAATAATCAGCCTTAGCTAATAAGCGATCTTCTCTTTCTTCATCCTTTTTAGTCATTCGAGATATCTGACTCATAATGTTTCCTTTTTGACGAGACATTTTTAGGTAAGTATCATTTACTTTACTCATAATTTCTTGCAAAGTTTCCTTGGTCTCATGGTACAATTTTGAGGGTCTTGGAAAGTTATTTTTCTCTAAAAACTCTACATCCAATTTTTTATCAAAATCATAGACTTCTAAAGGCGGTTCAATAGCTAGAGGAATGTGATCAACAGCATCTTTTATAGCCTGAATATTCTCCTTTCGATTAATTTCTTGTTCTTGTAGCTTTTCAGTTACAGGCTTGTGAAAGTCCGATAGTGCTTTCTGGATACCTAATTTTTGCTCTAGTTGTTGTTCGTTGTTTTTTCTAATTTCAGCCTGAAGCTTATAAACTTTAAGTTCAAATTCAACTTCCTTTCTTAATTTCTTATTTCGTTCTTTTTGTATAGCATTCATCTTTATTATTATGCAAGAAAAATTTTACTTAAGCAAATTATATTTTTACTGAAGCAAATTTTTAACATTAAATAAAGATGATTCAAATTAAAAATTATACAGAAGCAGAAGAACTTGTCGATGCAAATCAACATTATTTATTACCTAAACACCCTTTCAGACTTCTAATCGCTGGAGCTTCAGGTACTGGTAAAACGAACTTATTGTTGAATTTTATATACGACTATCTCGAATTTGATAATTTGTTCGTTTGTGCAAAAGATATGTACGAACCCAAGTATGGCAAACTGAAAGAAAAGTACACAATGTTTGAGGGCGTGGATATTGACTCGATAAAGTATCCCAAAAAGAAGAAGAAAATTATCCTAGAGTTATATGAAAGATTCGGCAAGAAAGGAACTTTATTCTCCTCTGATACAAAAGAATTTATAACAGTGGATGACCTGGACCCATCTTGTAAAAATGTTGTTGTCTTTGATGACTGCATGACTGACAAGGACCAGAGGAGCATAGAAGATTTTTTCATCAGAGGTCGGAAGAAAAACGCCTCAATCATTTATCTTTCTCAATCTTATTATAGAACACCCATTGTTATCAGAAGAAACTGTAATTACTTGATATTTTTTAATATTCAACCGAGGGAGATTCAACAGATCATAAGAGAGATAGATGGTAGTTTGACAAAAGAAGAATTCAGTAGATTATATAAAAAGTGCATGCAACAGCCGTATGATTTCTTTATGCTTGATTTAGTTAATCCGGCTCTGAGATATCGGAAGAAATATTTAACCCATATAAATAAAGATGGAAGAATACTTGCAAAAGAAAATTTACGTATATAGAAAGAGCTACCACCACTACCATAAAATTAGTGTCACTATGACCGTTAGCAAGTTCGTTTTAAGTTCATTGGGTTTATCAGCTTTATACTTGTTCCCTTAGCTGCTCTGAGCTTAAGCGTCGGTATTATTGAAGTTCTTGATAAAGCTTTGAATATCGCGGAAAGGAAAGAAGAGTACAAACAGTCTTACAAGTTTTACAAACAGCTGCTCAATTCATACAAATCGAATACCCTATCAGAAGAGGAAGTGTATAAGCGAGAGGAGGATTTCATCAATAATTTAGTCTACTTACCCAGAGAAAAATATATGAAACAAACCCTGCTGAATGGATATCAATATATGAGTAAATAATTTTTTATATATAAATAAATGTGTGGTAAAAAGACTTGCAATAAAGGAAAAGGTGTTGTTAACGCAGCAATTAATAATTTACCGTTTGAAATGCATCTGCCAGGGCATCAATTTACAGGACCAGGAACTCAACTGCTCAGAGGAAAAACTAGACTGAACCCCGATTTAACATACAAAGAATGGAGTAAGCCTATTAATAGGGTTGATGATAGTGCCTATAAACATGACGTGTGCTACATTAAAAACAAAGATACCGAAACCAGAAACAAAGTGTGTGACTCAAACATGATTAAAGAATTGGACGACATTCCCAATCCAAGTTTTCGTGAAAGGCTAGATAGAGCTGTTGTGAAGCCTATTATCAAAGCAAAGAAGGTATTTGGAATGGGCTCAAAAATATATTGTCTCAAATGTAAAACACACACCGACACTAAAGATGAACAGCATGTCACCTCTAAAAACGCTAGACCTATGTTGAAAGGAATTTGTGTGGGTTGTGGTTCTAAGAAGTGCCGTTTTTTACCGCTGAAGGGGTAACTGAGAAGGGTTGCCCCGAAAAGGTTTATTACGATCCCGAAACAGGATTTTGTGGCATAAATGTACTGAGCAGAAAAACTGGTTTAAGTCGAAAAGAAGTCTCGGATTTTTTACACCGACAGGATGTATACACAAAGCATAAACCACTTATCCGTAAGTTCAAAAGAAGGAGAATTTACGTGTCACATATCGACGACCAATGGCAAGCTGATTTACTGTTTGTCTATAAATTTGCGAGAAGTAAGTTTAATGATGGTATCAAGTACTTATTAACAGCTGTTGACTGTTTCAGTAAATATGCATGGGCTGTTCCTCTAAAGGATAAATCAGCAGAAGAAGTAACTCAAGCATTTAAAAAGATCTTCAAAGAAAGAATACCTGAAAGGGTTCAAACAGATAAAGGTTTAGAGTTCGTCGGAAAAACAACTCAAAAATTATTCAAAGAAAATAATATCCAATGGTTCACAACAGAAAATGTTGAAATAAAAGCTGCTATGGTTGAAAGATTTAATCTCACTCTTGGTAATAAAATAAAGCTCTACTTGTGTGCAAATAACACTGAAAGATACATAGATGTATTGGATCTATTAGTGAAGAATTACAACAACTCATACCACAGAAGTATAAAAATGACTCCTGTTGTAGCTAGTCTAGAAGAAAACAGTAGTGAAGTCTACCGCAATTTGTTTAAAGAAAAGGTCATACGTAAACATAAATACCAGGTAGGCGATAAAGTAAGAATATCTATATATAAGTCTACCTTCAGAAGGGGGTATCAAGCAACTTTTACAGATGAAATATTTGTCATTTCTGAAGTATTAGAAACCGACCCAATCACTTATAGAGTTCAGGATTTAAATAATGATGAGGTTAAAGGCACTTTTTATGAATATGAATTAGTAAAATATGATAAGAAAGACAATGTGTATAAGATTGAAAAAATCATCAAAAAGAAAGGGGACAAATATCTAGTTAAATGGTTAGGTTATCCTGAGACTAGTTGGATTGATAAAAAAGATTTAGTTAATTAATTTTAATAGCCGAATAAGCTATTAAAAATTATAATCACTTATCGGAGTCATACCTCAGCTCTTCGTGACATGTTGTTCAAACGTACCAGCCGTTTTTAATTTATAGGGTAAAAACTCCAATTTAATGCTTCGAAGATGGTTCTGCAGATTTCTTCATTCTGAATAAGCGTCTTCTTGAGTTTAGGTAACTTAACTAGGAGGCGTGAAATATAGATGTCGTAACCTCTTTTCCGTAACATATGGTATAAGATATAGTCTTTGCTGATTATGTTTTTTCGCTCTGGGTACATCTCCTCATATTTATGGATAAAAGAAGAAAAGTCGTTCAAAAGCTCTTCTTCAAAGGGTAGGTTATGCGAACCTAACCATTTAGCCAGATTTTTCATTCGATGTTTTCGCCTCTGTTGTTTCCACATGTTTAAATACATATCGAGATTATTGAAAGGGGGTTCATTTGGATTATACCTCAGCTCTTCGTGACATGCTTGGCAAATGTACCAGCCATCATCATTTTGAATTACATATTCGTGTTCACATTCATGAGTTTTCAAGTCTCCGTCTGAGGAAACTTTATTGTCCAGACCTAACATTCTTATTACTTCGAACATTTCCTTAAATGTTTCGTCTTCAATCATTATATTTATTGAAAAATAGACCCCTTACTCAGCTATTCTTTTATAAGTTTGACAATTGTTTCAAACTGATCATGCAACTTTTTTAAAGATTTTTTCGTTTCTGAAATGTCGCCGCTTAAAACATCTAATTGGAGATACTGATAAAGTATTCTATAGCGAAATATCTCAGACTCAATTTCATTCATTTATATATATCTTTGTTTTCTTTAAATCAGATAAAATACGAAGCAGTATTATTTTCCGCTTGGAAAGTGTCGACCTTGTTTCTACTTCCTGCTTTCAAAACGTCTGTAGCCAGCTGCTGACCTTGACTAACATCTTTTCCTCTTTAAAAAAGCGGAGATTACGAGAATCAAAGGGAGATGGCAGCACTATATGGAGAGGAGTAGAATTTATTTTTCACGATTGATTTTAAGCATTTTATTCTATATTTTTAATCAGATAAACAGTAGCGATAGATATTTTGAAGAATTATTGCATTATAAGAGGGAAATAACTTGTTTAAAGTGCTATTTTTGAAAATTTTCGCCTGTGGTGTAATGGTTATATTAAAGGTATGCATATATTTTGATGGGTACCCATGGCTGATCGGTTAGCGCGCAGGACTCTTAACAACAAGGTCCCAGGTTCAAATCCCGACCTCTCCCAGGTTGTTAATCAATCCGGGTTGATGGTTTATTGAACTATACCGAGCCAAAAATGACATGTCGACTGCTTTAGTAGCAGCACTCATCGATAATAAGTGGTGGGCGGTCCCGACGCAAGGCGTCAAAGTCTTACAGTGTTGTCCTTATACGTTGTTTGTAAGCCTCAGTGGCGGTAGGCTCAGAGTGTATTTGGTCTTGAGTTCGGCTCATCAAGAAGGGCCCCTTGGTGGGTCGAATTTGAGATTGAATATACTCTGAGCCTACCGGGGGGGCATTTTGCAAAAATTTTTAATGTTTATTTTCACCCATTAAAGATAAATCAATCATAATTTTGTTGATGGGGATTATTATTTTAAAGGTGCGCTCGATTCATTCTCAATGCGGCAGAGAGGGTGCGTTGGTTTAACAATTACATTTGATCACTATTGGGTAATTGTTTTATAAGGGGGTGGCAGCTTCCGTCCGCGGAAAAGGGGGTGCTCGCCGAAGGGGGTACCTTCGCTCCCAACGACTTTTCGCTTGCTCGCTCCGATAGATAAAATAGGACCATTACTTTTCTAAAGTGGGTTCGGTTTTTATGGGGTTTCGATACCATCGTTTTAAGAGGGGTTGTAGATTTTTATGGATAAGAAATAACCATTGAATTCTAAAAGTGGGTTCGATTTTTATGGGGTTTTGCGAGCCATTGTTTAATCGAATTTGTGTGGTCGAAATAGAGCCATCACATTCTAAAGGGGTGTGTGGTTTTAATGGAGGATTTGAGAGCCATTGTTTTTAAAGGGGGGTAAGGGTATTATGGCTGTTTTCATACCATTTATATCTAAAAGTGGATACGATTTTAATGGAGGTTTTGTAGCCATTGTATTTCTAAAAGTGGGTGTGGTTTTAATGGGGTTTTGAGAACCATTGTTTAATCGAATTTGTGTGGATAAAATAGAGCCATTACTTTCTAAAAGTGGGTCCGGTTTTTATGGGGTTTTTGCGAGCCATTGGTTTTAAAAGTGGGTGGAAATTTTATGGGTGGGTTTCGCACCATTGGTTTTAAAAGTGGGTGGAAATTTTATGGGTGGGTTTCGCACCATTGTTTTTAAAAGTGGGTGGAAATTTTATGGGTGATATAGAGCCATTACATTCTAAAAGTGGGTGTGGTTTTAATGGGAGGTTTCACACCATTGTGTAATCACATTTGTGTGGATAAAATAGGACCATTACATGCTAAAAGTGGGTGTCGTTTTTATGGAGGGGTTTATGGCTGTGGTCCAGCTCTCTCATTCACACACTACTATTAATGTTAAAATTGAGATTTCATGTGTTCTATAAATAAATTGTAGTTGGCCACAAAAATGGGAGTGATTATTTTGTTGTAGTAAACGCAATGTACTTTGGTCCAATCGGACCCCACTATACTTTAACGCGCTTGAGCCTGGTGGAACTATTTGGTGAGTATCTTTAATGTATTTATGTGTTTAAGTATATTGTATTTATGTGTAAAATTCACCTCACCACAATGCTCTTTCTAATTCATTTCTGCAACTCTCAAGTCTGATTGCAATGGTTCTGGTTGAGTACATGTGTGCGTATGAGTGATTGCGCTTGTGTACGTGGGTGCATGTGCGTACGTATTTGTACGTGAGGCTCACGAGCCTCTAACTGACTCAAATGTGGCCTTTGGTTCGCAAAAGTCTGAAGACCACTGCTCTAATGATTGCAGTTATAATAATATCAAAATACTATTTTTAATTTTAAATATTAAAAATCTAACTGCAATCCAGAACTTGTGAGAGAGACACAGATAATTAACTATTTTTAACACACTAACATATGAAACAAATCAGCCCTTAATTTTGTATAAAATTGAAAAAAAAAATCGGATATTTAAAATTTCCAATCATAACTGAATTATTTCGCATATATCTTTCATGACAAAACAGTTACTTTTGCCTTACGGAGAATAAACCATACAAAACAATATTTAATCAAAAGTAAAATTATTCTTTCTTTTAATTGGATTCAGAGTTTCTTACTTTTTTCTAATTAAAAGAGGCAGAATCATTGAACGTCAATAAAAATATTGAATTCCTAAACGTGTGAAAATTAATTCAATTTAAGATTTATTTTGCAATTGTTTTTTAATTACTAACTCCGAAATCTGTCACGTCCCATTGCTTAAATTTCTTTAGCTTCCAAATAACAGTTTTTAGCGCAATTCTTTTGGATTCTTTTTAAATTAAAACTCAAATTAAATGGTTTTATTGATTTATATCCTGAATTCAATTGTAGTAAGAATTTTATTAAAATACGAATCGGCGTGTTCTTCCTGAACAAAGGAATTTTTTTCTTATTAAATATATATATATTGTAATTATCTATCTTCGCATTTGAAGAGCTGGAATTGCATAGCAAATTAAAATTTTGAGAGATTTAAACAACACATGATTTTCTCTGTAATGCTTTTTTTTTATTTTTGTATATTGTATTCATTGAAAAAGGATGTGTTTAATATTTTGAAAAATGTCACAGATGAAAATTAATTAGCACGTGGCTCAACTCATTCCAGAATCCATTTTTAGTAGCCTTTTATATCAAATTTTACAAGAAAAATCGGTTTTATGGGTCTTTTGAAAAAGTCCGTACGTTTTTTGAAAAATCGGTATTATGGGTCTAAATGATTGCAATTATAGCGTGTTTCCCTTCGCTTTAAAGGACTTGAGAAAATATTTCGATTGATACCATTTACTTTACAATGTACCCCGAGTGTGTATTGCTTCCCCGTTTCCCGAGGGGACTAATGACGTCACGAACTGAAAAATAACAAGTCTCGTGATCTTCGAGTTCTAAATAAACTCCTTTATATGCATGCTTATGTCAAAAAAGCATAAAATTTCGAATAAATTTCGAAGTTTTTGCACTAATTTAAAAACATTCTATGCAGGGGTATCCCAAAAAGCTTGAAACGCGCTTTATTTCTTTACCTGTTGGAGATAAGTGGGCAATGTAAATTGCAAAAATCTTGAAAGTAAGGTAGGGAATAAGACTACATTAATGAAATAGCCCTCCCAATAATTTTCAGAAAGTTACTTTTTAAATTTTTATACGATCCCCTTAGACAAATTGAGTCAATCAGAAATTTTTTATTTTTAATGCAACAAGATCCTTAAAAAGACCGCATATCAGTATCTTTAAAATTGAGCGAGTTATATTTAATTGAACATTGTGAATAGGGGCCCTATATCAAATTACAAATGTAAATTTGTGACACATCACAAAAAAGATAAAACTGGATGATAATATATAGGATACCCAACCACGTAGTGAATACCACTGCTTTATATGATTTCTGTCTATGTAATGCTTTATGTAGATGCATTTGTGTTAAAAAAATTGACGCATATTAACGTATTTTTGATCTAAACAATTTCCATCGTCAATGTGTTTATGATCCCTATTTTCATTCATGAAACAGCCTTTCACATGGTACGGAAAAGTGGCATAAATCAGATTTGTTCCTTTATCATATTTCAGTTGAATTGAAAGATACAGATATGCGGGTTGTTTTTTTTAATGATCTTGTTGCATTAAACATAAAAATTTTCTGGTTGACCCAATTTGTCTAAGGGGTCGTATAAAAATTTAAGAAGAGTAACTTTTTGAAAATGAATGGGAGGACCATTTCATTAACGTAGTCCTATTTCCTACCTTACTATCAACATTTTTGAAATTTACATTGCCTACTTATCTCCAACAGGTAAAGAATTAAAGCACGTTTCAGCCTTTTTGGGACACCCAGTATAGTTCTAGATATTTTCATTTTAAAGCCGGATATAATGTTTCGTAAAAATTCTTAAATGTTTATGGCCAATATCTTGTACATAAAAAATCGACAACGAACAGGCAGACGGATTATACTTTAAAAACAGTCAAAACGTGTTTAGAGGGTCCTAAAATATATATTAGCATCAAAATATCGAATACGAAAATTTTCGGGATAACAATGGTTTCTCTATATTATAATACATAGTATGAGAAAGCCATATATTTCTGTGAGACCAGAAATGAATCTCGCATGTGTTTTGGTGAGACGAGTTTATGGCAGTTATTTATTGATTCGAAACATCGAACAAAACTTGTAGTCTGGATTGCGCCGAGGTTTACAGCAAACCATAAATTTAGAAGCGTCAAGACAGAGGGGGCCGAGCGGGTCCTTACGAGGTTGTGAAGTAATTCCATTGGATAAAGATTAAGCAATGGGAAATTGGCTTGTTGCGTCACTCTCAATGCTACAAATGAAAGCAAGGGGGTAAATGACACCCCCGAGAAAAGGGGAACCACAACCTGTGACCTAAGGACACTTGAGCACACTTGCACAGATAACTTCGACATTATGACTTGGTAGACTTGTGCTAATACCGGGCGACATTATGACTTGTGCATATACTAGAGATGACATAGTTATTACAATAAGAACGACGACTAGGTGTGAATGGTGTTAACAGATTAAGAGAATGCAATAAGTACTTGTGTGCGCGCCATGAGTATAAAGTTATTGTCGATATTACGAGTCGGTGAAAGAATACTTTCGAGTTATTTCGGTGATATGTTCGGTGGAACACGTGGTGGTTACAAAACCCAAGACAGACTTGAAGGTATGTGCCCATTAAAAAATCAGGTCTAATGCATATTTTTAGGCAAGTTTACCGGTCTCACATGATCCCTCCGCCCAAATAATTAATATGATAAATTATTGTAATTGAGTATTTAAGTATGTTAAATGTTAATAAATGTTTTTTGTTAAAGATAAAATGGTGTGATCCATTTAGTATTATATTATTTAATAATTTCTTTTACAGGACTCACACAAAAGGTAAATAATTGGAGGGTTATTGTAAACACAACGTAGTAGTATAATAATGTTAATTTTAACTTTAAAGTTAAATATTATTTTTAAACGTGTACCACAATTTCCTTTATTTCAGGAGTTTCCGTATCCCTATGTCGTTTTGCTCTAGCCGACTGTACTATAATTTTCCTTAAGAACAGAATCAAATCGAAACTATTTTATATTGAACGCATCTGCTGACTTTGATTGAGTTAACCGATTTTGTACTAAAATGCATAAGAAGGAAGTACGTAATCTTGCATAATAAAATAAAATGTATGTGGTTTTGATGATGTGAATGCTGTCGTCCGTAGCTGAAACTCGAAGCGTTGGACAGCGTGTGAAATTTGCTACATAGGTGCCTCACATATCCATAATGTGCGTCTCGGCGAGATTTTTTTTTAATTCAAATAAGTTTAAATGAACATTTAAAGTCGAAAATCCCATTTTAAGCCACTTTGTAAAAACCTTTCGCGCGGCGGCATTCCGGAACTGCCGCGGCCCAAAGTACGGAGCGCTTCGCTTCCGCCTGTTCCCAGGAGACGGCAATTTTTTGCGCTAAGCCTAACTCTCGAAATAAATTCACTAAAAATCACCTATTCAACACATAAATCTACTATTTTCAGGAATAAAAGAAATATTTATTTTCGATTTGATGTGTATTTTTCACACAAATCTGAATACAAAATACTCGTTAGTTGCTCCCATTCTTTTATCCGAAATAAACGAATAATTTCACTGCCTCTAAAACTCCCCCCCCCCCAAAAAAAAAATACTCTCTTATATTCCTATGATTCACCAACGAAATCATAAAGCTGAAATAAAAAAAAAACTGAAACTCAGTTATAAAATTGTTAATGCTGCGAGAATTGCTCTGTCTGTTTATATTACTAAATCATGTTTCACCGTTTCAAATGGAGAAATAATTCATTGGATCCTCCGTATGCCAAGGTCATGTATTTGCAAAATACGTTGAAGTTAGTTCCACGGACATTTAACGCCATCTAGTAGACAAATTAAAACGTTCCATGTGAAAGCACGCATGTGTGCCACTCGCCGTTTACGGTAAAGTTTCCTTGAATGCAAGTTCGCAACCGACACGTGGGCGTGCCAATCGTCTCGAAAGGGCTAAATAATACCAATTCATTCTTAACCGACACAAACATCGATAACAGGCCAAAAACACCTGTTTGCAACTAAGTGGATTTAATTTATGGCTTTTCTTATTCTTCGAAAATAAGATTTCGTATTCGAATCGACCAAGTTTAAACGAACATTTAACGTCAAAAATCCAATTTTCATCCATTTTGCTAAATGATGCCTATTCATTCTTTACCGACACAAGCATATGTTTGGATTAAAGGTGAAAAACAGGTGTTTGCAACAAAATGGATTTAATTTATTGGTTTTCTAATATTTCGAAATTAAAAAATTTCGTCTTAATTTTGTTTTATTGGGTATTACATTATCATGAGTATGGTGCTAAAATTGAACTTAAATTGAATGAAAATTCTCCGAAATGGCAGTACCTTTATGAATTTTACTTCTAGGGAAAAGAAACATTTTCTTTTACTTCAACTTCAGACATTTTCGGTGTGTAGTTCTGACAACGATCGGCAATTGAGCGCTTATTTATAGCATATCAAAGCAAATTATTTATGACGTGTCACGTCCGCTTTATATAATTGCATAGTTACGCATGGAAAAACTGGAGCGAGTGAAAAATTTTAATCTAAGACAGGCGATTTGGAAATTGAGTGGTTTTATCTTTTCCTGCTTAATTTAAGCTCTTATTTAGAACCCTGGCAACGACGGGTAATTCGTTCTCGTTTCTTAAAATAATTTTACAGGTTGTCCGGATTAAACGTATTCAAAAATATGAAAGTATATATCGAAAATAATTTATTATACAGAAAAGATGGTCACAACTTCGAGGGGAAATGGGGTACACCGAATAAGGCATATTCGTCGTGAACCCCATATCCGCAAAGAAGTGCATTTGGCTGCAGAGTGTAATTATTGTTTGGTCACAAATTAGCAAGAATCGGCTACGAAGCTGACGTGAGTGTATTTGTTTCATTTTTCCTATATTAATAATTAAACAAGTGTTTAAATATAAAAAAGTTTCCACAGTGTAAAACATATATATATTTTCTATATAACTATGAAAGAACGAAATTTCCTGCAAATGTAATTGCAGAGTGAGTGTATAATGATTAAGTGAGTAGTATTTTTAATTTTTGATATCCCTACAAAAGATATCCTACAAATGAAACCTTTACTGAGAGAAATGCAGACTCCATATCTAAAGTATGTGTAGTATTGGTTGCATCCCCTCAAAACAAAGAGACTCTGCCAAAGATACCTTTTTATGCCAACATTTAACCACGCCTTAAGTGATTTCAGAAAGTAGCCAAATATATAAAATCATCTTGCATGAAGTAATTTTAAAAAGTCGCCAAATTTAGTTTCGTAGCCAATCCTTGCTGCTTTGTACGCAATGGACGCAAACAATATAATTAATCTACAACCAAATGCACTCCTTTGCGGATATGGGGTTTACGGCCAATATGCCTTATTTAGTGTTTCCTATGTCCCCTTAAAGTTGTGACAATCTTTTCTGTTGCACCCTGTATGAACTGGTCTGCACCGTCGTAGAGGGAATCATTCACAGTTGTTTTTCAGGTACTGCTCATACGCAAGTGTCAAGTGGTACACTCTTACGGGTATCGGAGATTGCTAGTGACAGTAGACAAGCTCAGTACTAGATTTAAATGCTGGATATTTTCGAGGGCGTTATATTACAAATATTATTTACCAGAACAAAACCATAAATTTTATATAATATACAAAAAGCCATGCAGGTACACATATTTAACAAAAATGTAAATAATTTCTTGTATTGCTTTCGGAATTTTATATTCGTTTTGTACTTCTTATAATAATTAAATTTATTTTTGCCTATTGGTCTTTTGTATTATGTAAATTTTGAGAGTTGGCTTTATGTGAAGTTTTTAATTGGCTTTATTTAAAAGCTCTAGTGCACTTTGTGCTTGTAACATGCCTTTGATGAAGGGCGTTTATACGTGAGAAAGCACAAGGGCAAAACTTTTGTAATTTATGCATCCTATATAATGTATATAAACTTTTATTTAAATAAAATTAATTTTAAAAATTTTCTCATTCACTTTAGTTTTATAATACCGGAAGTTAATCATCGTTATTTTAGTAGAATAAATTTATCAGAAGCCACGATATAAAATTTGAGGAATAAATAATAACATTGCCACGAAAGTTTTTTAAATTAATTTCCCTCTCTTAATGAGAACATATTACTCAGACATTTCCTGAATGAAATTTCATTTTATATTTAACTGTATAATATGTTCCAACGATAACCGCATTTAAATGAAACTCCTGACATCAATTCAGTAAAATTAATACATACTAAAATTAATCCAATTAAACTGTACAAAATATTCTAATTATCTCAAAATATAAGAAATATAAAATTCACATTCTCGAAATACAGTTTACTACAATTTATATTTTGTTTAACCGCGTAAATTTTTTTAATTCATTCTTTCATCACAACCAATAAATCTTAATTAGGAAATTCTACAAATAATTTACCTGCGCATTGGTTACATATTGCCTTAAGCATTTCTCCATCATTTCACATTAATAATGAAATTTGTAAGTAATATATTTATTTATTAACTCATCAAGAGAAATCAATTATAAGTGATTTACATCTGAAGAGCAGTAATTTCTCTTTAATGGACTTTTTTCTCTCGCCATTTTCAAACATTACAAAAATCCCTTATTTGCAACTTAACAATTCTCTGCTGGACAAAAAATGACATAAATCACACTGTTGGCTGGAAACAAAATTTAATTTTACTTAATATTATTTAATGATGCCCATAATGAATAAACGTAACGAAAATTCTAATTTGTATTTTTTGACCCACTGCAATACCAACATATAACATTATGTACATATAGAAGGTAAAGTAGCAATTTTGTTTAAACATGTGGTAATGGGCAAGACGTGCGAAATTTTAACTGAAACATATTTCAAACACAGAAATAATTTTGGAAAGTCTGTAGCAGCAAGTGCAGAGGGAAAATGCATTATTTATTCTATTTGCAAAGGGAAAAAATATAACCAGAGTGTATGTCACCACTCGATTTCTTTTATATATTCGTTATCCATATGTTAACGTTATATCACAGATAGAAGCAGGTTGAAAAAAAATTTCTTTACACGTGCTCTCGTTTGCAGGTTGTTATAATAACGATTTTCTCAATTTTTGTAAAGTATAGATTTCGTAACAAGTTAGTCAAACGGGTGCATTAAGTCAATTTGTGTCGCCATATTCAGTGTATTTTAATACATTTTACATAATTTTAAAAACGTTTCATGTCCTCAATTGACTATAAAGCCATTTTCCAAGGAATTATGGTTGCCATAATAGAAAATACGGCTATGAAAATATTTAAATAATTTAGAATAATTAGCGTTATTTTAATCATCCGAAGTGCCAACACAATGTATCTAGCCCTCGGTTTCACTCACTGCATCTCCACATAATATATCTTAGCCATATGAGTATTAATTCCTTAGTTACTGAGTCCACATCTAATACACTCAAGAACATTAAGAAATTTTCTACATTTTCTACTTCTAGAGCAATTTGGCTTAATAAAGTGCATAGGACGGGCTGTGTCCTGTGGACGTTTTCTACTTGTAGTGCAATTTAGCTTACTAGAGTGTGTAAGATAGGCTGCCCTGTGGATCCACTAGTTATGCGATGTTCCTTCACTTGGCATCTCAGTTGCATTATTTTTGTAGTATCTGGGGGCATTTCCTTCATAGATGGTGTCATATATTTGTATATGTATCTGACGTCTATCTCGACTCCTGATAGTCTGATTCTTTATGCCAGCCATTCATATTTACGATTTAAATATCGCTTGTCCTTGAATTTAATTATACTTCTCCTTAACGAATTCGCTCTGTTTATGTCTAACAGTTTTTGGTTGCTTTTAAATTGTTTGCCACATTATAAAAATATCATTTCTTGAAATGCCCAATACTTTATTAAATATCTTAAAATGTGCCTTTCTGTCATAATGTCAACTCAGAAAATTTTCGAAAAATCAATTCTTTATCAACAATAAGAGAAATTAAAAAAACTAAAATTTGAAGAAACTGACAGAAAGATATTTACACTTTTGACAGAGAAAAACCGAACTTGTTTCAATCATTGAGACTTTCATCTCTACAAATCTAATTAAAAAGCCGAAAATATGAAATACGATGAATTTTATTCAACATAAATGACTGGTTGTGAGTGATGAAAAAAAATTACATTGTTCAGCAATGGGTTTAATTTTTACTTAGATGTTTCCAAAATCTTCTGATTAATTTCACTTCTCAAGTTTGAAACTAATTTTGAAGTTTTATTTTGAAAAGAAGAAAAAAAAGGTCCTCGCTTACAAAGGAAGGACTTCAATGCATAGTAAATTATTGAAAGTCTGTGAAATGCATTTTGTGAAAGTAATTGGAACACTGCGACTGAGTTCCTTTTTTTACGAAACATATCTAAAATAGAAGCACCGCTTTCAAAAGATTTTCCAATTTATTTTTTTATTTGAAAAATGCTGTAATGACATTTCATAACAAGCCAGTGTTATGAACTGAATGAAAATTACAATTCCTGAAATCCAATTTGTGATTTTCAAAATAAATAAACATTATAAATGTTTGCTTGTGTAGTTATTATCATTGTTTCTTAACAATGATGTTATATGAATTATTCATAAAATATAATCTTCTAAGCAAAAGACAACGTTATCTTGCAGTAGGGTTTTTCTTTCATGTAACACTTTCCAAATGACATTACTCGAATTCCTTGTTGCACTTTATGCAATATAGATAGACTGGACCGAAGAAGCCCAGACGGTCACAAACTTTCAGGACGATCGTAGACTTATACATTCAGCCATCGGTCATAAAATATTCTAGATAGAAACTGTTGACAATCGTCTTTCAGTATCTACTCCAGTGTTTTTTTTAAACTGTTTTGTCTCACGACCAGATTTCTTACTTAGAAATTATAAAGAACACCCACCCTCCGCACCTTGTAACTGTAACTGATAACAAAAAAAGTCATTTTATTTGCTGGAAAACAGAACTAACAATTATAATAGCAATGTATAAAAGTACAAACAAATATAATATCTCATTTAAATTAAATACTCATAATGACTACATAATTCATATTGACTACATAATTCTAACAGATTTATTTTTGGTATAAGTACATCTTTCATAATACCAATAGAATTTATTTTTGGTATAAAATGCATCTTTTATAATAAAAAATAAGAACCCATCTCTATTATATCTTTGAATAAAATATGCCAACAAAAAGTAAATAAATAAATGAATGAAAACAACATTACAATAAATTAAAATTTTAAATTTACAAAATAATGTTAAAACATTTAATTCAGTGATCCGGATGAACTTGCTTATTTTGATTCGAAAACTTAAAACTTGGTTTAATTTCTGACATCGCAGGTTTCATACTGATTTCTGCATTGCTTAAACGGGATCGATGTTTTGTTTTTATGTGAACGATTGTCGAAAATGTTGATTCGCATGAATACTGTGTTTCACATTTTAAGAGAATTGTAATTACCAATTCAGATATTACTGGATATTCTGCTTTCACGCTAAGCCAAAAAGTATTTAAAGTGGGTTGCTTGTCAAACTCAATTTAAGGATTTTATCGCTATTAAGTCTTCTTTGTGCAGTCAGTGGGAAATGTTTTATATTTAACACTTGCTCAATAAAACATATTAGATAGTTTTATACCCAGATATTCAAATTTGACAGATAACATTTTCTACATTGTTTTGTCAAACATAATAAATGATAAATTCTGTTCTTCTTAATCAAAATATTATGTAAATTACATCCATTGATAAAATCATATGTGTTTGAATACATTTCTTATTCACAACCTTCCACGCTAAACTTTCATATCTTTATTTTTTCATTAACGCAAGCAAGTTATCACACAAAATTAATATGCTAGTGTTTTCGGCTCGCATGGAAATATCCAATTTGTTGTGTTAATTTTCAGAAGCTTTTAAGAAACTTAATTTGCAAAGCCAAGTCTTACTGTGGAAAAGATGAAGAAAAATCAAACTTTCTTTTCTGATAAAAATATATTTACTTCATCTCTGAACTCTAATCGTTTCGACGCTTTTCTCTTCGGTAGCCATCTAACTTCTGAAGTAGAGGTTGGTGGGAATACCTCTACCCTTGCATATCTATCTTGGTTGCCACCTAACTTCTGTATGTAGTAAAGGTTGGCGGTAATTCCTCTATCCTTGCATATCAATCTTGGTTGCCATCTAACTTCTGCATGTAGTAGAGGTTGGTGGTAATACCTCTATCCTTGCATATTAATCTTGGTGGCCAACTAACTTCTGTATGTAGTAGAGGTTGGTGGTAATACCTCTATCCTTGAATATCTATCTCTATCCCTGGTGGTAATATCCATACCCTTACATAAATTTGCATAACTATTATACGAGCAGCATTTTATGAATTTTATAATATTTACGGCATCTTGTAAGACTAAATTAAGATCAGTGGCCATGTTTTTATCTTGTAATGCCGCTCGATGGATAAGGCAATGGGTAAAGATGATATATCATATATTTGTAATAGATTTAACTTTTTCTAAAAATCAGACGTGCTTCTCCGTCATAACTGCTGCTCCGTCTGTTTATACACTAAAACACTTATTCCAATCCAAACCGCCTTCCTCCAAAAAAGTATTAACATTTAAAAATATTTTTGTCTGTTGTATGGTTATTCATTGGCCGAAAAAACAGTGACTTTCAATGTATAGTACACTTAACCTTCCTCTTCAACCATCTGTCAATATTTGGAGAATTATATGTTAAAATAAATTTATATGTATCTTTAAGAATAAATTTAAATGGTAATAATATCGGGCACCAGCCAATTTGGGTACATTCTTGATTTAAGAAACGCCGTAGACTGAAAGTCCCCCCAAGCGGCATCGGTTTTTATACTGGTTTACAATCACAAAGAGACTGAAGACGATTCTTACCAATGCCATTAGCTAGTCGAAACCTCAAGCAAGATTGAATCATGGCAAGGCTCATAATCAGCCGAAACCACGTGATATGATGGCTTTTCTCGTATTCAAGTTTGCATCGCACTTACAGGGGCCAAACGCAAGGACTCTTTTAATGACGTTGCAATTTCTGGTTGGTTCGTTGTAAGAGTTGGATCACCCCTATGATTGTGTGTGTGTTCGCATTTTTATTTATTGGAGATAAATAACTGTCCAAAATGAAGTAAGTTTAGGTGCTCTTGCGTCTGGCTTTTTCATTAACACATGATTCCTCTTGTAATTTTCTTGTGCAAAGTTTTTATCTCTTTTCTCTCTTCTGTCTCACAGAATAAATACATACATACATTAAATACACGTATAAAGATAGACATACACAAAAAAACACACGCACATAAATATAAATACACACACACATAAAGAAAGATAGACATACACAAAAAACACACACACATAAAGAAAGATACACACACACATTATATAAATTAGTTTTAATGTATTCTAGAATGCTTATGCATGTAAATATATCGAATATCCGAGTTCCAATTCTCGACTTCCATTCCATTAGATCTCCTATACATTAACAAGTGTTGTAGATAAAGTAAATATCCGGTAATCAGAATAGCTAATTACCTAAGAAATATAAAATTAACAACCTCGAAATTTGATTTGTAGTAATTACCTTCTGCTCAACCTTCTAAAGTTTCATCTTGAACTGCGCTTTCATTATTGCAGATATATATGTTCTCAAGAATTGTTTTTTCAGAATAAGTTGCTTGCGTATTTTGATACTATTCCATTCAAGCAATATTTTATTATTGGAGTGCTTTACTTGGTGCTTATAATTCTTTTAATCATTCACTCATTAAAAAAAATAAATTAAGTAATTTTCCTTTTAAGTGATGACATTTCTCAACATTTTTAAGCGTCAATAAAAACGCTTGGAAATTGCGAAAGTGTTCAGAACCGACCAATTATTTATTCAAAGATTAAGGAATGCCAAAATGATTAGAATTGTAATAATAGTTACGGGTATTTCTCTCAAATCAAAAAGTTTGCAAATAATAAATACTGTGTATGTGTTAAAATTCTGTGCATTCTTACTGATATACTGCTCCTAATACCTAAATTGTTTTCACAGTACATTGCTTATCCATACCAGAGATTGAGATAATGCCTCTATATGCGTATTTCACGCTATAAATTTTGAAAATACACTTCGAAAATTAAGTAAGGCGTATTTTACGCATTGATTTAAAAAAAAAATAGCCAATGACGATGTTTACAAGTCACGGAAGTCTCGAAAAAGTCATAAACACTTAAATCGGTCACGAATCCCGAAAATGTTACGAATTTATAAGCAGACACTAATTTTGAGATCAGAGTTTTCGCATTTTTTTGGAAGTCTGTTTTCGCGCGATTGGAACGCGATTGGAAAACTACAAAAACTGACTATTCCTGCTTCTCCACATAAGAGCAGAGATACCAACTACTACGGATTTTCCGTAGTTTCAACGGGATACAACCTCATATTACGAATTACGGAATTTGCATAGATTTCTACGGAAAATGATCTTTCTATCTAATATAATGTAAATTTATGACCGTTAGTGCCAATCGAATAGTTCGACGTTAGTGCCAATCAAATCAATGTGACAATAGGACAATTAAACATGACAATTAAAAGCAATGGGTTAAAAACGCGAAAATTAAAATCGCTACCGCTTCCTTAAAAATTGTCATTCCTCATAAATTGCTAAGCAGTTATTTTTTGAATTACTCGTATTTTTAATTTGTGTTTAACCGTCTAAAGAATAATCCTCAACTGCGCTTTCATTATTGCCGATATATATGTTCTCTAGAATTGTTTTTTCAGAATAAATTGCTTGCGTATTTTGATACTATTCCCTTCAAGCAATATTTAATTATTGGAGTGCTTTACTGGGTGCTTATAATTCTTTTAATCATTCACTCATTAAAGAAAACATTTAAGTAATTTTCCTTTTAAGTGATGACATTTCTCAACATTTTTTAAACATCAATTAAAACGCCTGGAAATTGCGAAATTATTCGGAACCGACCAATTATTTAGTCAGAATGAGGCAATATATACATTTAATCGAATCTTAGAAATTGTGAACATCACAAATCTAAATGATTGACAAAAAACATGAATTTCAAAGAGTTAAGAATGCTAAAATTAGTGGAATTGTAATTATAGTTACGAGTAATTTTCTCATATCAAAAAGTTAAAATATTGTGCAAATAATAAATATTGTGCATGTGTTAACATTATGTGAGTAGTAAAGGAAAGCCGGTTCTGCTGCGAAGGCGGAGCAATGCGGAGCGCGGAGCAAAATGGCCGCCATCGCGTGAATTCCGTAATCCTGGACGGGGGGTGTAAAAGGGGGGAAAATGAAAAAAGGTGGGGGTAAAAATTTTTCGAAACTTTTTTTGGGTGGCAACGATGTCGTAGTCTTGTACGAGGGGTTAAGGGGAAAATTAATTTTTTGGACGAGATTTTTTCTAAGTATAGGAGAAACTTTTTTCGTGGTGGCAACACCTCCGCCTCTGCGACGAAGGCGGAGCAGTGCCATCAGCGCCCCCTAACGGGCGTAAGCGGAACTCTTGAGGATGAAACTTAGAAATATATTTTTGTTTGGATTGCCATAGCAACACCTTCAGGAGAGAAACTTTTTTAGGGTGGCAACACCTCCGCCTCTGTGACGAAGGCGGAGCAGTGCCATCAGCGCCCCCTAGCGGTAGAAAGGATAATTAAAATTTGGGATTTTTCTGATTGTTGGGATTTTTTTTCTTTTTCTTTTTTCTAAATGAATTAAAGGTGTTAATGAGGATAATTAAATGAAGTAATTAAGTATGAAATATTCGTATTTTTTTTTCTTTTTTCTAAATGAATTAAAGGTGTTAATGAAGATAATGAAATAAAGTGATTAAGTATATCAAGACCATTGTTATTACATGCCAAGAGCATGTTAAGGGTATACCAAGGGGTATGCTGAAGGCATGCCAAGGTCATGTCAATATCCCTCCGCCTTCTAAGAAAAGAGTGCTTGTCCTATTCGTAGGTTAAGGGTATACCAAGGAGTATGCTGAAGACATGTCGAGGTCATGTCAATACCCCTCCGCTATATCGCGGTTACGAAGTGAACTGCGAGAATCTTGAGGGATATGCCAAGAGCATCGAACATACATTTTAGGAATGTGTCGCTTTTAGCGTTTTTTTCACAAAAAGTTTCAAAAACGTTAAAAAACAACAAAAATGTACGTTTTTAAAATAAATTGTGGTTTTTAGATTGTTTGAATTCTCTATGGGAAATAACATGGGTTTTCGCACGTTTGTGTAGTTTTTGTAAAAAAATGTGCGTTTTTGCAAAAATGTTACCAAAAAAGCGTTTTTTGAAAAATGTGACATTTTGCGACTTTTTTTCCAAATGCCGTTTTCTCTATGGGAATTAACATAGGTTTTCGCACTTTTACATTTTTTTTTTAAAAAATGTGCGTTTTTGCAAAAGTGTTACCAAAAATGCGTTTTTTGAAAAATGTGACATTTTGCGATTTTTTTCAAAAACACACTTTTTACTTGTAAAAACTAAGAAAAACACGTTTTCAAAGTAGCAGAATCGCGTGAATTGGGTGTATAGGAGGGGTGTGTTTCCCCAATCATTTCAGTCTTGGAGTTTAAAGAGGTCGGCCAAGATGAAGCTAGTTAGATTTTGTGAGGAGGTATGCATTATAGAGATACCCAAAGATGAAGATCGCAGGGGATTCTGGGAAATTGACGCCCAGCGTTTCAGAGAGCGCATTTTAAGATTTGGCGTTATTTTTAAATCTGTATATAAAAGAGGCGAGAAGAGCGATAAAGAAATACGTTGCTTGCTAATATCTGAAAAAGAAATTCTTATGCGTATGCATTTCCTAATAATACCTGAAAAAGAAAATTCTGGATAGCTGAAACAAAGATGTATACCAAGCGTTTTACATTTCCGTTTAAATGCATTTTTTTTATCAAGTGCTTACGAATACCTGAAAGGGGTGTATCTGTAGTTTCCAAGAAAAAGACAGGGTTAAAAAAAACCACACATTTATTAAAAAAAAATAAATAACTATTTACATATATATATATACATTATTCTTCTTCTTTTGCACATAGATTTTGAATAGTTTGAAAAAGTTCGGTAATATGAATGACTTGAAAAAAGTCATGGATAAACACCAGTTCTACAAAATCAGGATTATTCAAATTGTCTCTGGTAAATAGGTAGGCGACATGAAACCAATCCAAAGCATACAGAGCCTGTTGTCCGTATTGTAGGTATTTATCTAGTTCTGTAAAAGAAACACAATCGTGGCTCGATGCGTCGTCGTACCCAGCTGTGCAGGCGAAACATTCAAAAAGTTCGGATATTTTTTCAATTAAACAGTTTTTTAAATGAATGCATAAAGCAGATCGGAGTTCATAAAATCCTTGAGGGTTATCAGGATCACCATTGGAAACACTGACTGACACTGAATAGCTGTTAAGTTCTCGTTTCACGAAATAATCCAAAGTATTAGAAATGACACTGACTTGGACTTGAATGTTAATAGCATCGATGTAATCACACAATTGCAGAGTTTCAGGTAGAGTTAGAACCACATATTCTGGAACGAACTGGAAGGAGGAGTCTTTCTTTCGAAACATACGCTGGAATGTTAGTTTGGGCTCTCCTTGGAGTGTATGTCGGGATATACAGAGATCTCTTTGTATGATATGCAGCATATCGTCTTTCAGGAGATTGACGAGGGATCTCAACTCGGTGAGAAGAGCAAGCTATAAGGTGGTGGAGAGGGAAACACCTTCCTTTGTAGGTTTCAGACTCCCATCAGCATCTGTTGCAAATTTACGAATATGTATCCGTGTTTGTCCAATAAAATAAACAACACTGGCAAAAATATCACCACCCAGATGAAACAAAGTAGGAGGTAATGAATCCAATTTGATACGCTGAGAACAGTCATCCATAGCATTCGATAAAGTACGTTTACAAGACATGGTTAACAACGACGACCTCTCTCTATGGGTATCTAGCAGAAAGTAAAGAGTCCTTGCGAAAACACTCGCCAAAAGATATGTTGAAATCTCGCCAAAAAACTAGTAGGACCTGTTTAAAATCGCCAAAAAGTGGTACAGCGGGTTAAAAAAGTAGCCAATGCAGGTTACTCCCCTCTGCAAAAGGCGCCAAGGGCGTGTGACGTAGTCAGACAATGTCGCCATCCGTTTCATGTCCATTCTTGAATGGTACTTGTTTGGCATTATAAAACTTCTTTTAAAACATCTGATATGTTGGGGATAAAATCTCTAAGTCTTTGCAGTTGATCAGGACTTAATTTAATGCAAATGGGTTTTAAACCAAAACCATTATTACCATTTCTGCATAGTTGTTGCAGAATACAATCCTCCTCTTCAAACATAACCAAGAGTGTGTTGTTAGCAACAAAACTGGTGTTGGAGTAAATACTGTTGGTAAATGCGTGCCAAGTATCGGTATTCATGGTAATTCCACGAGGCGTTGGGAAATACTGTCCTCTGTTTTCTTTGAATTCACGAATATGAATCTTTAATTGATTTCTAAATCTATTCAAAGCTGCAAAGTAGCACCAGTTTAGATCCCATAGAATCTAACGAGCAAGTAACCTATCTTAAACGCAATCCCCCACACCAATGTTTCGCCCCTCCCACATGCTGACGTAAAAACCTGCTCTACCAATCCCCTGCAACCCGCTTCTCACGCGTGCGTGACCCCCGCTCGACAAGAACGGGCATGTTCAGTGACGTCACTGAAACTTGTTTCGTATGGTTAGTATGCAATGGTAGTATACAATACCAACGCACATTTAGTTAAAAGAATGAAAACAATACACAGATGATTATGAATGGAAACACTACACAGGTAATTATAATCAATCATTATTTTATTCATTATTATTCATAATTATCCCATTTTAAATAACGGGATGTTACAGGTTCTGCCTTAGGTGGAGTAGGAGTATAAGGCTGATTATACAAATTTTTGTTTTTGACAAAGTGAGTAGGTATATTCAGTTCATCTAAAGCTGTTAAATACACTTGTTGTCCTGTTACAGTTCTTTTCTTTTGTCCAAATATCAGATTAAATAAATCTCCAATATTAGTCTTTGGAATCCACTGTTGATGATGCGAAATATGTCCTTTTTCATTCCATGAAAGAATGTCGGGATGGCCTTTTATAATATCCAATAAATTGCTGGCATAGTTTCTCATGGTTCGGGGAACACTGTTTAAAATAATATCTTCATATCTTGAGATGTTCTGCTTTGGTGGTTTTGGTAGGGCATCTTCGGATATTTTCATCTCTGTATCCATATCTGTATCCATATTCTCGAGAAGGTCTTTGTACGATACTTGTGTATTGAGAAGGTCTTTGTACGATACTTGTGTATTGAGAAGGTCTTTGTACGATACTTGCGTATTCAGAAGAGATTCCTTGTGAGACACTCGTATCCGTGTGTTGAAAGAATCCATCTTTATTTTCTTTTGTAAAAGTTCATAATAAAGTTTCACTTTATCATCTTCATTCAGGGAACTGTTGAGAATAGGAGCCATTTCCTTATCGAAATGGGTTCTATACTTTTCTGTAGCAACATGTTTAGACAAAGAGTCTTCAGGAACCAAGGCATACTTTTTAGCGTGCTCCATTGAAAAGGGTTGTAATCACACTGAGGGCTGCTGGGATGAGTAAGTTCAGAAAACCGCCTTTCTGAATAATAAGCTTGCGTTTCAGGTACAGTGGCTTACGCTTGTCTGCCAATTCTCGTAAAACAGTCTTGTGCTCTCGAAGTTTCCTCTTTTGATAGTTCGTGAGTGGGATATTACCCCTTAATGTATTCAGGCTACACTCACAGATGGCTTTTATACAAGAGGGAGGAATCGTTTTTAACAAGTTCTTTCGTAGTTTGGTGAGACAAGAATGAAGCAGCTGTAATTGCTTCTGTTGTTGCTTGCTGAGTGTCATCTTCACAACTGAGAGAATACTGCGCATGCGTATTCATTTATCCATTTCGAAAAAGGTTTAATGTCTCAGTTTATACACGTATTGTGTCTGATCGGGTAAAATCGAGGTGCGCAAACGCATCTCTTCTGGAGTCTCACTGCGCAGGTCTATAAATAAATAAGAATAAGGTTCTCGAGTAGCATCTTCGTACACTTCTTGGAAGAAAGGCAGGTGTCTGGGAAACAGTTGCTTTCCCAAATGCATGATTTGGCTCATGTCTCTTCTATTCTTGCAAAGTAGCAGATAATGGGCATTCAGAGTAATTTCACGCATTTCTTTCCCTTTATGGAAAAAATTTTGCGTAATAAACACCACACTTAGATTTAAATGACTTCCTCTCGTAAACAGATGGGTTAATCGTTTATCGTTACCACATTCACTCATTAAATCGTCTATAATAAAGAGAGTATTCAATCCCAGATACTCTTGATAGTTTTTAGGCAATCCTTCCACAAACAAAACGTTTGGTATTTCGTCGTATAAAGGCTGGTGGATCCCATAGAACCACACGATTTTGTCCGGAGGAGGCGAAAACATATCCCGCCTATGTTTAATCATATCTCGCACAAAAAAACTCTTCCCACATCCTGTGGGACCCGAAATAACCATAGTAAAGGGGTGTTGTAATGATGGGAACTCCATCGTAAATAACAAGAACAGTATGTTGACATTGATATTTATTGGTAAAAAGGTGCACTTATGTGAAAGCGCTTGGTTACAAAGTTATATACATTAACATCATTACATACGTCGTGGGGTACAAAGGGTAATAAAAAGTCTTTCAAAGAAGATCCGCGACATCTTGAATACAAATAATAGATACAATAGTGTCCACAAACAGCTGTTACATTGCTTTGTAGAGGCATGGGGTTGTACTCTTAGTGCTGGAACGTAGAAACAAAGTCCGAGAGGGGTCCTTCAAAGGCTGTAGGTGGGTGTCCATAAAAATCAAAGAATTCTATCGAGTCTTTATCTTGCATGTAGAAGGCTACCCAATGGCTTCCTGGATCGGTCGAAGCGTCCACGTTGGCAACCAAACAGGCTGGGAATATCACAATGTCTTGGGGTAGTAAATCACTCTGAAAAACACCCAGAAATGCGTTCTTGGTTATAGGATTCTTGGAGAGGGCTTTATCCAATTGCTGACTTTCCATGATTAATTGGCAAAATCACACAAAATATGTCTAGACTTGTTAATTTCAACCACGTTTTCAAATTCAGCATACAGTAGAATGGAGATGGTTTCCTTTAAAGCTTCCGAAAACTTGATTTCCAATCGTAAATTTCCCTCGTGTTGTAGATTCATATGAGGGCCATCACACATGTCAGGCGATAAATCAAATGCGTACAAGGTAAATCCTTTTGCAAATTCGTCTCGGGTCAGATGAATTCCTTTGTCTTGGTTAAATCCGGGGAATAAGGTGTGATAGGCACGGATATAGTTGTTTTGGTTAAAGTTCAATTCCAAGGGTCTGCTGGGTACTGGAAGTCCATCCACGTAGACACATAGAAAATTCACGTTGTAATGACCTAGCAGGAAAGGGTTAGAGTCATACTGTCCATTCATACCCGCATTGTTTAAACAGGCAACGACCACTCTTTTAGGCATCACGCCTAAAAAGGCATTATCCTGCATAAAAGACCAACTGCCTTTAGAAACAGAATACGTCTTACACAGAACGCGGTCAATGGGATACTTGGCCGTGTGCTTCTCCAGGGCTTTTATATGTCCCAGTAACACGCCGGGGCCCACTTTCACTTTTCGAATAAACATGGAAGCATGCTCTATCATCACTTTATAATCAGGTTTGGCAGCACTAGACACTAAACAAAAGTCTGATTTGCTACGTGTCATCTTTATCTTCATGTCCACTAAATTCAATATAAGGCGATTCTGCTGAAAAATGTCTGAATGAATCTGTCCAATCATATCCACAGTTTGGCTTTGTTTACTTAATTCATATCTTTGTTTCAGTCCTTCGTTAGCATCCTTTTCTGCAAGAGGGTTGGTATTGCTCAGATGGGTGTCTTTAAAAAAACATTCACAGGTCAATAAACTTTTCTTGGCATCGACCCCATAGTTCAAGAGGGTTTCTATATAGGCTCTGTAGGGATAGGTGTTGGTCGCTGAAGAAATAACTCGGTCATTCAAACTCACATCCACTTGGGAGAACAGGGAATGTAGAAATAAGTTCACGGGGGCCACGGGTTCTTTGTCGGCTATAGGCGATCCATCCGATTTCACAATCTTTGCTTTCACGTATAGAAAGGAAGAACCCAGATCCATATATTCATCTCCGCTTCCAGATATGTTAAATTCGACGGGGCCTCCATCTCGTATATTAGAGAGGGGGTGGTATTCGATAAAATGTCCTTTTTCTATAGCTGTCTGAGTAGGTGGGGTCACGAATAAATCCAATTCGCTCTTGGTACAGGGTGAAGAATCTTTATGGATAGACATCTTTAGGAGAAAATATCTCGTGTTCTCGCTTTCTTTGCTGAAGTGGGAATGAAGTGATTCTCGGATCGCTTCCTCTTTTTATTGCTTTTTCCAGAACCAATCATAGTCTTCATCTGGGTTGCAGCCTTGTCTGTTAAATTACGACCTGCTTCTTTTAAATGGCGCTTGGCTGCCACTTTTAAATCTTCTCCTCTGGATACATCTCCCATCACATTGAGTCCACTCTGCCATATTTGCTTTCCCACGGCTTTGGCACCCGATTTAAGAATGGGTACAGCCGCTCTAAAAAAGGAACGAAACAAACTTCCAAATCCATATCCTTTTTGAAATGCAGATCCTTGATAATAATCCAATCCATTACCGGTTTGCTGAAGATAGTAGTCTTCAAAAGATTTCTGGCAACATTCATAAGGCACATACATCCTGAGAGATACTTTTGGCAAAAGTGTAGCTTCACGTACGAGCGTCCGCGTTCAAATGGCGTAAGTTCGCCTGTGTGTGTCCTTATAACGATTTCCAAAGTGTCAATCATCTTTCTACTCACAGGTAAATAGTGAGGGCGGTCGAATGTTAGAGAAACCAATTCACCGTCGTTTCCGGCCACTTTCACTATGCGTAAAAGGGGTGTTAGTACATCTCCCACAATTTGGGGTTCTACAATGTCGGAATACACAAACAGTACATGATAATGAGCGTTCACATCTGCAACGTAGGGTCCTTCCACACTGGTTTCTAAATGAGAGTGCGATTCAATCACCATGGGATTAAAACCCAGTACTTGGGCCATTCCTTTGTCTAAAATCACTCTTGCTTTGTTCTTTACTTTAATGCACACTCGTTTCGTAACAGGATTATAATGAAAGGAGATCTTGTTTTGGTGGTCTTTGATGAAAATAGCTTTTAAAATGTCTGGGATGGCTTCGTAATATCCCGCTGGTATTCTACGTACAAGCATTTTACCATCTCCTAGATCAAATCCAATAAAATTGTTCTCGGCAGTTATATTCATCCATGTATGGGGGTATAAAAACTCTGTAATTCCAATCTCCCAGCTTCCCTTTAGCTCTATAGGAGTCGGTAATCTCGTAATAAAATGTGAAATTTTATTCTCAGGAAAGTAGCTCATCGAGCTATCACTAGGAAGTGTCACGTAGAAACTCATCGTATCAACTGATTTCAGAAACAGGCGTCCCTTGCTTTTATAGGGCGGATAAATCAGAGGCAGGTATCCACTGATTAAACTTGTGGGGGTAACCTCGTTATTTTACAAAGTATTCCATATTATTCTTCTTGAAACGTTTCTTTAGCACTTTTTCAATAGGGAATTCCTCTTTCATTTTTACTTTTTGTAGTTCTTGCAGGTAAAAGGTACCTTGTAAGGGTTCTCCTAGTAAATCTCGGATTCTGTATACAGCAGGTTCTTGCTTCACACATTCTGTCACTTTAAATAATTCTTCCGACCAATTTGTTTCATACCCCTTCTCAAAGGTCATTTTAATCTTAGATACTCGCACGGTGTCCCCCGCATTTAAAATACACTTGGATACGCCCTTAGGCAGGTTACCATAGAGCGTAAACCACACTTCTTGTTCATTGTTCGAATTCACATTCACAGGGGCTTTTTTAATGCTGGAGTGATAGGTATGATTATAGCTGTCCATCAACGAGTCCAATACATCCAAATAGCGATAAGTATTCTGATTGGTAAAGTATTTCCACATTTTTGTCTTAAGGGTTCTGTTAAACCTCTCAACAACAGATGCTTTTGTGGTGTTAAACGTTGTAAAAAACTTGATATGATGTTCTTTAAGTAATTTTTGAAATTTCTGATTCTTAAATTCTGTACCTTGATCCGTCTGCAAAGATTTCGGAATGCGCTCTTTAAATATAGTCCGAAAGGCATTCACGATATCTACCCCTCTCTTGTGCTTCAGGGGTATAGCCCATGCATACTTGGATAAAATGTCAATGCATGTTAAGATGTAGCGAAATCCATCATTCTGTCGACTGAGTGTTGACATATCGGCTAAATCGGCTTGCCATTGCTGATCTATAGAATACACTATAACACGGTTGGTTTTAAATTTCCGTTGAACTGGCTTGTGTAATGTATAGGCATCCACACCTTGTAACCAATTCTGAATTTCCTTCTTGGGTACTTTTCCTTGAAGAGCACGGTATATGCTATCCACTCCGCCGAAACTTGCGGGGTGCTTGGGGTCTTGGTAGGTTCCGTCCCTCATTCCAACATGGAGATATTCACAGATTCGTTCAAATGCAGAATAAAATCCCTTGGTATATTTAAATCAATCAAAACTTCCGTTGTAATGTATACTATCAAAACAGTGATCAGATAGACACACGTCACGATAACCTCCTCTCTCGAAGACATGACTTTAAATAAACTTAATCGCTCTTCTCGCCTCTTTTATATGCAGATTTAAAAATAACGCCAAATCTTAAAATGCGCTCTCTGAAGCGCTGGGCGTCAATTTCCCAGAATCCCTTGCGATCTTCATCTTTGGGTATCTCTATAATGCATACCTCCTCACAAAATCTAACTAGCTTCATCTTGGCCGACCTCTTTAAACTCCAAGACTGAAATGATTGGGGAAACACACCCCTCCTATACACCCAATTCACGCGATTCTGCCACTTTGAAAACGTGTTTTTCTTAGTTTTTACAAGTAAAAAGTGTGTTTTTGAAAAAAATCGCAAAATGTCACATTTTTCAAAAAACGCATTTTTGGTAACACTTTTGCAAAAACGCACATTTTTTTAAAAAAAAATGTAAAAGTGCGAAAACCTATGTTAATTCCCATAGAGAAAACGGCATTTGGAAAAAAAGTCGCAAAATGTCACATTTTTCAAAAACGCTTTTTTGGTAACACTTTTGCAAAAACGCACATTTTTTTTACAAAAAATACACAGAAGTGCGAAAACCCATGTTATTTCCCATAGAGAATTCAAACAATCTAAAAACCACAATTTATTTTAAAAACGTACATTTTTGTTGCTTTTTAACGTTTTTGAAACTTTTTGCGAAAAAAACGCTAAAAGCGACACATTCTTAAAATGTCCGGCCGTCCAAATAGTTGCTCTTAGTCCTCTGGACGAGTCGGACGGTCTGGGTCTTCTACATTCTTAAAATGTATGTTCGATGCTCTTGGCATATCCCTCAAGATTCTCGCAGTTCACTTCGTAACCGCGATATAGCGGAGGGGTATTGACATGACCTCGACATGTCTTCAGCATACTCCTTGGTATACCTTTAACCTACGAATAGGACAAGCACTCTTTTCTTAGAAGGCGGAGGGATATTGACATGACCTTGGCATGCCTTCAGCATACCCCTTGGTATACTCTTAACATGCTCTTGGCATGTAATAACAATGGTCTTGATATACTTAATCACTTTATTTCATTATCCTCATTAACACCTTTAATTCATTTAGAAAAAAGAAGAAAAATACGAATATTTCATACTTAATTACTTCATTTAATTATCCTCATTAACACCTTTAATTCATTTAGAAAAAAGAAAAAGAAAAAAAATCCCAACAATCAGAAAAATCCCAAATTTTAATTATCCTTTCTACCGCTAGGGGGTCGCAGGGGGGGACCTTTGTCGCAGAGGCGCAGGTGTTGCCACCCTAAAGAAAGTTTCTCTCCTGCAGGTGTTGCTATGGCAATCCAAACAAAAATATATTTCTAAGTTTCATCCTCAAGAGTTCCGCTTACGCCCGCTAGGGGGCGCTGATGGCACTGCTCCGCCTTCGTCGCGGAGGTGTTGCCACCACGAAAAAAGTTTCTCCTATACTTAGAAAAAATCTCGTCCAAAAAATTAATTTCCCCCTTAACCCCTCGTACAAGACTACGACATCGTTGCCACCCAAAAAAAAGTTTCGAAAAATTTTTACCCCCACCTTTTTTATTTTCCCCCCTTTTACACCCCCCGTCCAGGATTACGGAATTCACGCGATGGCGGCCATTTTGCTCCGCGCTCCGCATTGCTCCGCGCTCCGCATTACTCCGCCTTCGCAGCAGAACCGGCTTTCCTTTACTACTTATGTGTATTCTTACTGATTTACTGTTACAAATATCTAAATTGTCTTCACAGCATATTGTTTATCCCTACCAGAGATTGAGATAATGCCTCTATACGCGTATTTCATGCTATAAATTTGGAAAATACGCTTTAAAAGTTAAGTAATTCGAATTTTACGCATTGATTTTGTAAAAAAAAATAATCGTCAATGACAATGTTTACAAGTCACGGGAGTCTCGAAAAAGTCATAAACACTTAAATCGGGCACGAATTTCCCGAAAATGTGTTAGGAATTTATAAACAGGCACTAATTTTGAGATCAGAGTTTTCGAATTCTTTTGGTAAGCAGATTTCGCGCCATTGGAAAAAACTGCGATAACAAATGACGATTCCTACTGCTCCACATAAGAGCAGAGATGCCAACAACTACGGATTATCTGTAGTTTCTACGGGATACAACTCCATACTACCAATTACGGAATTTGCATAGTTTTCTACGGAAAATGACCTTTCTATCTAATATAATGTGAATTTATGACCGCATGTACGTTAGAGCCAGTCAAATCAACGTAACAATGGGGCAATTAAACGTGACAATTAAACGCAATTGGTTAAAAACGCGACAATTAAAATCGCTATCGCTTCCTTAAAAATTGTCATTCCTCATAAATCGCTAAGCAGTTATTTTTTTAATTATTTTCGCATAAACAGTGCTATGGATCGACTAAAGTAGCTTATTTTTATATTCTGATTAATTTCTAAAGTTTTTTTTTTTTGTTATTTTCACATAAACAGCGCAATTCAGTTTGTTCTCGAAAATTGCCGAGAGTACATTAGTATATTTTTCATCCATCTCCATCTTACAAATATTGCAAATTTGATTGGCTAAACTAGCTTATGTTCATATTCTGGTTAATTATTTAATTATTTTCGTATAATGAATGCGATTACGCCATTCAGTTTGTTCCAGAGAATTGCTGAGAATACATTAGTCTCTTTTTCCATCCATTTTCTAAATATTGTATATTAGATTGACTAAACTGACTTATTTTCGTATTCGGGATAGTTATTGCGGGTTTCTTTTTAATTCTTTTCGCATAATGTTTGTCATTGAACAATTCAGTTTTAGTTAATTGCCGAGAGTACATTTAGTATCTTTATCTATCCATCTCTATCTTCTAAATATTGCAAATTAGATTGACTAAACTAGCTTATTTTTATATTCTGGTTAATTATTAAGGCTTTCATGTTACATATTTTCTTATTTTGTAAAACATGTATGAATCCTGAGAGAAGACATTTCCCCAAATGTGATATTCAAATAATGATTTAGGCTAATAAAATAAACCATGTTTAGCTGCGATATATTAAAATTGATATATATATATATATATATATTCACATATTTTAACAATGCTATATTTTATTTTTTAAATATCAATATTTATTATTATCTTTATTGAAAACTTGTGTTTTACCAAATGCAAATGTTTGGTTTCAATATAAAGTAAATTACACTGCATAAAAACTTGGTAAAAATAAATATTTATATTAATGCTTAATTATACATATGCTTAAATAATTTTATATATATACACTTTTATGTTATGTGAGTGCATATATGTTATTTAATTTGACTACTGAAAAAATCTTAACTACCATTTTTTTTCCTTCTTCAATATTGAAATCCTCATCAACTGGCTGGCATTTCTGCACAAGAGATGACCAATGATTATCTATCTTCCACTTTTGAAATCTATTTGCATAGACTAAAATTTTTATAATAATTTCGTATTATATAGAAATAAAAAATAATTTTTCACACGTATCATTGATGAAATGAAGGGCTATTTTGCAGGAGTCCCGTGAAAAAAAATTATCGATTCTCAGTATATTTTGTATAAATGTGAAAATATTTTCCGCTTATGAACAGATCATTTCTTAAATATTTTCTTTTTTCTTTTAAACATTGAAAAGTCAAAATATCTTCTATTGGGTAACACTGAAATTTCTTTGCTAAAATCTGAAAATTTGATGGTAATTGCTCATTTTGTTAAAAATTACTTCTCTGGTAAGCAAAATACTGCTTCAAAGTAAGCCCCGAAGTATTTTTATTCTACTGGGATAATTCTGGAGCGATCTCTGACCCCTACTGTAACGTCAGTTTTACTGGCAACCCTGTTATTAATTGATGCAACAGGTCGCTCAACCTTGGCAATGCATTTATCCAAATGTTACTAAGTTGGCGACTTTTGCAGTTTGTTGCAGTATTTATCGATTTAAGTAGTTTTTTCGAGGATTTTTTCACACAGGGTAAATAGGATGGTCATCGATCAGATAGCTCGAATGAGCGTAAAACAAATAAGAAAGATCAATCATGCATAAAATATTAATTATGAAGCACTTTCCAACTTAAATGCAAAATGCGATACATTCAGCGGTGAAATTTTTATAATTATAACAGAACTATGATAATTTATTTTACTTGAAAACTTATTACTTCATCGACAAAAAATGGACTATATTCAAATGACGTCCTCGAAATATAAACCGTCTGATTCTCTGTGCAAAAGCAGTGAATATTTCATTTATACCCTTTTATTCCAAATTCCAGAGTTAAATCATTTTGTGTGAAAACAATAAAGCAATTCTTATGCAACTCATCTTGTCAATCAGTTGTTTACATTCTGAATCCATTAAAATTAGGCTTCGTTGTGGAAATAGTCAAAGTTATGATCATTTAAATTAAAAAATATTGAAATTTCGTTGGCGCAGAATGTAGATGCACAGAAAATACGCAAAGGTAAAGCGGTTTTAGGACGGACGTAAGACAAAATATAAATTTTAAAAAACTTTAAAAAATCACTATTTTTACTCTGGGGAAAAAGATGGATGACGCATTTTATTTTGAAGTGGGTCACGTGATATCTTCATGTTATATGTATATAATTGTTATTTTAATTTTTATTTAACAAACTACCGAACATATTTTGCTGAAATTGTTTTTATATATTTTATGGTATAATTTAAATATTTTCTAAAACTTTTTCAATATATTTCATTTATTCAACCCCGTGTCAATCCAAAACTAATTGAGTGATATTATTCATTTATATCCCCGTATGTGCCACAGATCGTCTTAACAACATACTAAAATTTAATTTTTTTTAAATCATATTTACGGCAGTTATCGTGCGAACGGACGGACAGACAGAATGAACAAAGTCATACACACTTTTCAACTCCCCGGCCGTCCAAATAGCTGCTCTTAGTCCTCTGGACGAGTCGGACGGTCTGGGTCTTCAACACTTTTCAACTCTCCGGTCGTCCATTTTGTTGCTCTAAGTCCTCTGGACGAGCCGGACGGCCTGGGGCTTTCACACTTTTCAACTCAGTTGTAAAGTGTTAACAAAAGCCACTTGTGAATACTTGTGACTTGCATTTTGTGAATAAGTCCAGCATTTAATTGTTATTTAATTGTATCTGACTGCTTTATTTTGTTACTTTTCTAAATGGCTAGATAGTTATTAGCTCTGTCTTATTCCTGTTGTCTTATTTCTGTCTTTTATAAAATAAATATTGTTTCTTCAGGAATTCGGGCCAATTATTGATTCTTAAGAACACACCTGTGATGATTTAAGAGGATTTCTTGAAATAATTTGCACTGGTATATATTAAAAGGAGTCCATAGATCATTGCTTTAAAGTCTTGGTCTTAAGTAATGCTTAAATTCAGATGCTAATAACTGCAGTGATATATTATATAGTGAAATGATGAGATAAAGCTTAAAAAAATTATCATTAATAAATGAAAATGTAGTAAAAAATTGTATAACCTTACGGTATTAAAATGTATGAGCAACTTATGTTTTGTAGTTAAAACTAATTGCAAGCATTATCTTGATTCATATATTAAAGAAAATATTTTTTATGTCAATCAGAAACAACCAGTCTATTACAATTAATCATAAAAAAATATGTAATTGCACGTTATCAGAATAAAATATTTAATTACAGTTAAACAGAATTACAACCTGTCGCTAGCATTATCATTTTTTCAATGCAACGCCATAAAATTTTCTGCTCTCTAAACAGGAGATTCTCTGTCATTTTCAGTTCTCATTTAATCTTTTTAATCAAAAAATTATATTGTCTTCCATCCATGTGTATTAAACACATATTTTCCTTTAGAATTATTTTTGACTCTCATAAACCCATTAGAGATAATTACATTTCAATTTCTAAGTTCATTTGATTCTCATTTATAAAGTTACTTAATATTTAACATTTTCAAATTAGGTAGGTCATATGATGTTCTGGATTTTATTTACATTTATTTAGTTCAGAAAACTAATTCGCCTTTCTAAAACAAAGTTGAAAGATCTTAAACTCCGTAAAATATTTCTTCTAATTGCTTCAGTATCAGCTAAAAGTAAAATTAGCATCCTCAAAATTAGTTTTCAAGACGCAATTATCTTTTGTTTAATATTTTCAAAACTCGCTCTTAAATGCCCTTGTTCAATGATTGGCAACCAATTTTTTTCCTGATTATTCTCTGCTGTCGCTTTAAGGGATATGATTAGGCCTTAAACAATTTCCAATCATTTAAAATTATGTCTGCTTTTAATCCTTTTAATAACACTCATTATGAGCATGCATTATGATATTTATATCCTAATTGTCTCAAATGTCTTTGAAATAATTCCTTTATAAAATTACTCTTTATCAGAAAACGGTAATTTGGCAGTTTTCAAGAGCTCATTGCCAAGAAAACTCCTTATTTTCAGCGTTGCTTCACGTATTTTTATTATTTATCTATATGCAGTGCTAAATTGGTTGCATTCTGCCACACAAATATTGGATAGAAAAATTAATGATTGCACTTAGTATTCAAACTACATATTTAACTCTATTGTGAAAACATTTTGCAACAGAGAATACATTAAGCTAAAATCAGTTTATTATGTAAGTGATTGAATTGCATTGAATTTAATGGAACTGTGGCTCCACTCGACTTTCGCATACCAGAATCCATTTTTTGTTAGTTTCTTTTTTTCACTTTTTACAGTAAACGTTTTTGGAAAATCGATATCGTTGATCCAAAGGATTACAATCATAACGTGTTACCTTTCATTTTAGTGGACTTTATTTTTTTTTTCGATTGACACCATACTTGACGATGTATCTCCAGGTGGTAACTTCCCACACGGGGGGATTATGACGTTGCGAAAACAAAGATGTATCGGGGCTATTTTGTATAACAGTGTTTGAAACTATGAAGTCGCATGATATTTGAGAAATAAAATAACCTTTTTCATATATGATTCTGTCAAATTTTGTCATATGCTTCCATGTTCAAAAATCCGATGTGGGCAGCACATGATTTTCCTTATATAATTCAATGGATTTACTAATTTTACAGTAAAATATAGGTTATTCTTATAGTAGATACTTGTATCCTTTCCAAGATATTGAATTTTTGTCAATTAGTCGTCATTTTCATTGATTTAGCGTCATTTTTAACCTTTTGGCGAGATTTTCGTTAATTTGACAACATGTAAAAAACTTGCCAAGTTGATGACATTCCGCAAAATTCGTCGCCAAAATCTCGCCAAGCTTTATGGACGGAGAAATAAGTTATTCTTATAGCAGAAAAATGACAATTGGCGTTCAAATACAAAAGTATTACTCAAAGTATATTTTCTCATGAATGAAACTAACTAGCTTCACTAGAATATATCAGCAAATTGATCGCATGATATTACATATGAAAAGTAAACATGCTTCTCAACAGTTAATATATATATTTTTTAATTTATGAAATTTTTTAATAAATTTATTCGAAAAATGTGCAATATTTCGAGAACGGTTCATGACAGCGTTCTAGAATTTAAGTCAATCGCTTTCTAAAAAAAATTTCATAAGATATGTCTATTTGTGTAACTTTATTAAAAGTTTTGATTTTTTGATGATTTAAAAAATCAAAAAATAAAATCTTCGTCTTTAGTTATTAGCATCTGAATTTAAGCATTACTTAAGTGATATGTTATATAGTGAAATGATGTAAATGATGAAGGCTTAAAAAAGTTATCATTAATAAATGAAAAAGTAGTAAAAAATTATATAGTCTTACGCTATTAAAATGTATGAGCAAATTATGTTTAGTAGTTAAATTTTTTTTCCCAATGGCCAGGCATCGACTCTTTCATCTTCGCCTATACATCGGCCAGAGCCGTGAACCTCTTAGCCGTCACATGACGTTGCCCCAGCTCACCAGTGGGGGTGGGAACACATTGCGCCCAACAACACAAACTGTCTGGAGTGGGACTCGAACCCACAACCCGGCAACCGAGCGATCACTAGGAAACGCCTGCCATGATCGCTCAATCACCGCGTCGACTTATTTCGCCAACAGCACGCGGTGTTCCCAGGTGATCACCCACCCAAGTACTAACCGCGCCCGATGCTGCTTAACTTCGGTGATCTAACGGAAACCGGCGTTTTCAGCACGGTAGGGCCGTTGGCTATTTGTAGTTAAAACTAATTGCAAGCATAACTCAGACAGAAATATAGTTTAAGGTCTCTTAAAAAAAAAGAAGCTGGTCCTGCCTCTTGTTTTACTATAAAGTTTTAAATAATACTATTGATTGCCCTACTTTACTTTCTTGCCTGGAATTCCACATACCTGTCAATAATACCAGGAAAAACACTCTTTTTCACAATACTACTGTTAAACACAACTACATGAAATGCTATTCTATCTATAAATTTGTTGATCTATATAATACCTATTGTGGTGATATTGATATATTTAACTTAACTCCTGCCTGTTTTAAAAAAGCCTGTTTCAATGCGCTTGACATGTTTAGTAATTAGTATTCTTGTATCCTATGTTCTGTAGTTTTTAATTTCTTGTGTGGCTACTGTAACTGGATTTCATCTGTAGTTGCCACGCAAATTGAATAAAATAAAAATAAAATAAAATTATCGTATTGCATATATTAAAGAAATATTTATTTCAATCAGAATCAACCAGTCTATTACAATTAATCAGAATAAAATATTTAATTACACTTAACCAGGATTACAAGCTGTCGCTAGCATTATTATTTTTTAATGCAACGTCATTAAATTTTCTCCTCTCAAAATAGGAGATTCTCTCTAATTTTCAGCTCGCATTTAATGTTTTTATCAAAAAATTATGTTTTTTTCCATCCATATGTATTAACTTAAAATAGATTTTCCTTTAGAATTATTTTTGACTCTAAACCCATTAAAGATAATCACATTTCAGTTTCTAAGTTCATTTGATGCTCATTTATAAAGTTACCTAAAATTTAACATTTTCAAATTAGGTAGGTCATATGATGTTTCGGATTTCCTTTACATTTATTTAATTCAAAAAACTAATTCGCCTTTATAAAACAAAGTCGAAAGACTTAAAACTCCGCAAAATATCTCTTCTAATTGCTTCAGTATCCGCGAAAAGTAAAATTAGCATCCTCTAAATTAGTTTTCAAGACGCAATTATATTTTGTTTAACATTTTCAAAACTCGCACTTTGATGTCCTTGTTCTGTTGCCAAAATAATGATTGGCAACCGATTTTCTCCTGGATAATTTCTGTTGTTGCTTTAAGGGATATGATGAGGCTTTGAGCTATCTCCAATCATTTAAAATTTTGTCTGCTTTTAATCCTTTTAATAATACTCATTATGAGCATGCATTTAAGATATTTATATTCTTAATAGTCTCCAATGTCTTTGAAATAATTCCTTTATAAAATTACTCCTTATCAGAAAACGGTAAGTTGGCAGTTTTTAAGAGCTCATTGCCAAGAAACTCTTAATTTTCAGCATTGTTTCATGTATTTTTATTATTTATCTTTAGGCAGTGCTAAATTGGTTGCATTCTGCCACACAAATATTGGATAGAAAATTGAATGGTTTCACTTAGTACTCAAACTACATATTTAACTCTCTAGTGAAAACATTTTGAAAAACAGAATATATTAAGCTAAAATCAGATTATTATGTAAGTGATTGAATTGCATTAAATTTAATGGAACTGTAGCTCCAGTCGACTTTCTCATACCAGAATCCATTCTTTATTAGTTTCTTTTTTTCACATTTTACAGTAAACATTTCTGAAAAATCGATATCGTTGATCCCAATGATTACAATTATAGTGTGTTACCCTTTACTTTACTAGACTTTAATTTTTTTTCGATTGATTCCATACTTGACAATGTATCCCCTGGTGGTAACTTCCTAAACGAGGGGATTATGACGTCGCAAACACAAAGGTCTATTTGGGTTATTTTGTATAACAATGTTTGAAACTATGAAGTCGCGTGATATTGAGAAATAAAATAACCCTTTTCATATATGATTCTGTCAAATTTTGACATATACTTTTATGTTCAAAAACTCATGTGGGCAGCACATGACTTTCCTTATATATTTCAGTGGATTTACAACTTTTACAGTAAAAAAATAGGTTATTCTTATAGTAGATACTTATATTCTTTCCAAGATATTGAATTTTTGTCAAGTAGTCGTCATTTTCATTGATTTAGCGTCATTTTTATCAATTTGGCGAGATCTTCTTTAATTTGACAACATTTAAAGAACTCGCCAGGTTGATCACATTCCGCCAAATTCGTCGCCAACATTTCGCCAAGCTATATGGACGGAGAAATAAATTATTCTTATAGCAGAAAAATGACTATTGGCGTTCAAATACAAAAGTATTACTCAAAGTATCTTTTCTCATGATTGAAACGAGCTAGATTCACTAGAATGATGTCGCCAAATTGATCGCTGAATATTACATACAAAAAATTAACATGTTTCTCAAAAGTTAATATTTTTTTAATTTATGGTTTTTTTTTTAATAAATTTATTTGAAAATATACAATATCTCGAGGACGGTTCATGGTTGCGTTCTAAAGTGTATGTCAATCTTTTTCTAAAGAAAAATTTCATAAGAGATGTCTATTTGTGTAACTTTACTAAAAATTTTGATTTTTTGATGATTTTTTCAAATTTCACTCAAAATTTAGGGGAGTTTTGAACATTCGATTTCGTTTAAAAACAATAGGCTTCCAGTATTCACGGATTGTGATTTCTGTACCAAATTTCATTCGAATCGCTCCATTAGTTCGTGAGATATCTTCTCCACACACACACACACACACACACACACACACACACACACACACACACACACACACACTCACACACACATACATAACCTCAAAATGCTTGATTCATGATCAGGGATGCTTCAAACGTGCTCTCCCGTCGAAAACTCGAATTTTCGACCCCGTCACTATATTTTCCTTAAAAATTATGTATATAAGGAAAGTAAAAACTATAAAATTTCGAATACATTTCGAAATTTTTGCTAGAATTCTCTCCAGAAATAGTGAAAACGCGTTCAGACCAATGTATTAAACATATATCGGTATCAAAATCTTAAATTACAAAATTTTTGTGAAAATTCGCTCAAACCGTCGGACATATCCCAATGTGTTAGGCATCTGTTTTGGACGGTCGGAACAGTATCACCCAATATAGAACGGAACCTAGCGGTGCGACATCCAATCCGACCGTTCCTTTCTTTCCATTGACACCAATCTCTCGGACGAACTATCGGCTCGACAAAATTAACGTTTCCGCACTCCGCGTAAAAGTGGAGTTAGTATTTGGCAGAGACGGGAATCTAACTCGTGTTTTTCGAGTGCAATTTCCGTGCCTTAGCCACTGGGATATCCCTCCATCTATATGCTATTCTGTTTATATAAATAGCTACAAAGTATATAACTTTTGAATATTATTCGTATGAAACAAATCGGGCTCGACATAGAATCGAAATTATATTTACTGATCGGCTAACTGACTATGAAAGATTGTCCATAGCTGTTGTCGACAATGACATAAATTTCATAAATGGGTATTTTTTGTCGAAAATTTGTTGGAATATCCAATGGAAAGATGATTTCTCAATTGAAAGAATCACAAAAAGCTCTAGAAACGTCTTCCGAATTTAATGGTTCACACTCTCTTTTATAATCAACACAAACCGGCCGTTGGTCCAATGTTGTATATTTTAGCATCTCACTCCAATATGAGATCAATATCGTATATAAAAGCATATATTCAATATGGTATTATATACGATATATGCCAATATTAGTCCAATACTGTATTTCATTCGAAATATTTCTGATATACGCTAAAACTGGATATACAATGCCGCCAATGTTGACTACATATTGGCATTACAATATTTCGTCAATATTGGCGTTGCATTGGATCTTCACATGACAATATTGACATGCTCGGAAGCAGCAAGCAGAAAACAATTTTTTTAAGTTTAATTTGGTTAATGATAAATACGCGTATGCAGACTAATGTGGAATCATAATATTTAAAATTACAAACGATTAATGAACTTCAAATTTACTATTTGTTTCATGACACTAAGATCATGCTACTGACATTAAAACTATCCGTAAAATATGAAACAGCTACTTTCTCCAAAATATATTCCTAATTAAAAAGTTGCTATAAATTTAAATGTAATCAGTTCCTAAAACAACGCAACATTGTTTTATTTAACTTTCATCCTTAACTCACAAAATATAAATATTAATGTTCTAGCTCCGCTTAAAATTAATTTACCTATTCTGCATATTCTTTAATTTATAAATATGTAACATATTTTTTTTTTTCGGTTACGCTGAAATTAGAAATAATTTTATTAAAAATAATTTTCTAATTTCAAACTTTTCTGTACCTCGAAAGGTTTATTGAATTACGTACTGGATGAATCATATAATAAGCATTTTTTGAATGTTGTGAAGCATTTACGGTATTTCTATTTATATATTTCATTCTTTAAATGTATTGGCATTTATATCTTTTCAACCTTGTAAAAACTCTATGGTTATTTTAACATGTGATATTATAAATACATATACATACTCTACCATCTCTCTAAGAGCGCAGTGTCAGTATGTTTGAGCACCAAATGCAACCTAAAATAACCCATATGAAAGGGGGAAAATTGTGAGAGCTGAAAAAATCCATGTACATTAAGTAAAGAATGTGGTTGTAAAATTTTCCTTCGAAAGTTGCCCGGGAATGGGAAAATTTTCAGCTATATTTTTCCAGTAAATTTTCCACACTTTTTTTTCTATTTTTTTTTTAATAAAATGTAATACTCTTTCCAAACTGCTTTTTTCAAAAGCAACTGTACAAGAAGTTTTTGTTCATTAAGTTTTCTAAATTTGAAAAAGGAAAATGAAGGATTGCAGGGGCAGATGCGTATGTGCGCCTTATTTTAAACAAAAAAAAATGGATGCCAACCAAATGGGTACAAGTGATATTTTACTCAGTCTCAGGAAAAGCATATAAAGTTGTTTTATGAGGCTACTACTATTATTTCGTTGTTAAATTCTCCAAAATTTATAAAAATGTGGAACGTTTTCAAAAGTCCTAAGGGGAAATGCTTTAATAGCACTTAAATATAAGTAAATACTTAACTCATCTTGTAAATTGTCTCTTAACGTTCTTAATTACAAGCATTTATTTTGTCGTGTAATATGCTTATATATTTAATAATTTATTTGTATACATATAATGAACTAGCAATTCATTTTTTATTTTTTGAAGAAGATGGTTGAATGTTTCCCTTTGTATCAGTAGATGAAGAAAGACAAAATATGCAATATTTAATGTATTTTTCAATTAGAATCAGTTTTGAATTTTTTTAAATATTACTAGCCGAATATCCGTTGACATTCAATGGTATCACAATAAGCAACCTCCGAATAACGTGGATTTTGGAATGATTCGATTTTTTCCAGTGGTCCTTTCCAAACTATCAACCTGTGCACCAAATTTCAAATATATATCTCACTCCAGACTGGGCATTTCACATTTTTCCAGCCAGTTAAACATTTAAGTGTTCGGCATCCCTAAATTAGTAATATTAGAAAGCTGAAATTATACATATTCCTACCTAATGATCAAACGATGCACCAATTTTAAAGTCTCTATCTTATTGCAAAGTCCGTTTTACTACCATTTTACATGTCGAACGCTTTGGTATGGAGCACCCATTAAATGAACATTATTGAAAAATACGATTTTCGCTACAAGTTTTATCGATTGGTTGACTCGTGTATCAAATTTCAAGTTTTATTTCTCAATTCACGTTTCGAACGTTTTGGTGTAGAGAATCCTCCTCTACAGAAAATTTTAGAAAGACTCGCTTTTCCCAGATGGTTTTATTGAACGTTTGACGTGTGTACCAAATTGCAAGACTCACTCTCATGTTAGAGGACGTTCTTCATTTATTCTGCAAATCGAACAGTTTTAGCGTGCATCATCCCTAAAGTGTTGCATTATGGAGAAATGAAATTGTACACTTCTAGCTTTCAAACTATCTACCAGTACACCAAATTTGATGCATCTACCATATCGCGAAGTATGTGTTTTATATCACTTCACCTTTCGAAAAATTTTCTGTGTTGCACCCCCTTAAATGAACATTTTTGAAAAATCGTATACATCTTCGCTTTTTCATCAAATGATTAATCCGTTTACTAAATTTCAAGCCTCTATCACATTTTAAAGGTGGAGCTTTTCATTTGTTCGTCAAATCGAATGTTTTGGTGAGCGGCACCCCCTACAATAGCAAATGTTGAAAAACTGAAATTGCACACTTTGTTCATTTCCAACTATTTTTCCGTACAACAAATTTGAAATCTCCATCTCATCGCAAAGAATGTTTTTTGCTATCATTTTACCTTTCGAATATATTTGTGCGGGGTACCCCCCCCCCCCTTAAATATGCATTTTTAAAAAACTCCATTCTTCTTGCCTTTTCTATCAGATAATTCGTCATATACCTAATATCAAACCTCTATCACGTTTTAAAAGAGACTTTTCTGCTTTATTCCGAAAACCGAATATTTTGGTGCGCGACACCCTCTAAAGTAGAAATTATTGGAAAGCTGAACATTTTCTTCCTTCCCAACTATCTGCCTGCACACCGAATTCGAAATATCTATATCATCCCGAAGCATGTTTTTTTATCATTTCAACTTTCGAACTTTTTTCTCTGGAACACCCCCTTAACAGAACATTTTTGGAAAACTATATTAGTCTTCGAGTTTTTCATCAAATGATAAATAAGCTCTTACAACAAATTTCAAGCCTCTATTAAATTTTAATAGAGCGCTTTCTCATTTATTCAGCAAATTAAACATTTTGGTGTACGACTGACTCCTCCTTAATTTGAAAATAGTATTGGAAATCTTAAATTCCACACTTTCTTCCTTTCGAACGATGTACCCATGCACCAAATTTAAAGTCTCTATCTCATCGCAAAGCACGCTTTTCTATAATTAAACACTTTGAACGTTTTGGTATGCAGCACCCTCTCTACAGAACATTTTCGAAAAATGCGATTTTTCGAGGGGGTTTTATCGTACGATAGTTAGATTCGTGTACCAGACTACAAGTCTATCTATTAGGGAAGTAAGTTCGGGAATTAAATAACGTGACAGACGGAAACTGGGCAATTAGTATATATAGATACTTTATAATCTATTTTTATACCAATAATAAACAGTAAATTATTTATGATTTTGATAAGGTCTATGATTCTGAAAAAATCAAATAAGTTTAAAAGAACAATAAAGTCGAAAATCCCATTTTCAGTCATTTTATTAAATGATACCTATTCATTATTAACCGACACAAACATATGCTTGGATTAAGGGCGAAAAACAGCTGTTTGCAACTAAATTTAATTTATTGGCTGTCTAATATTTCAAAATAAAAATAATTCGTCCTATATTTTTATTTGGTATTACATTATCATGGGTATGGTGCAAAAATTTGAATCTTTATGAATTTTACTTCTAGAGTAAAGAAACATTTTCTTTTATTTCGACTTGAGATCGACGATATTTTCGTTGTGTAGTTCTGATACCGTTCGGCGATTGAGCGCTTATTTATAGCATATCAAAGCAAATTATTTATGGTGTGTCACGTCCGCCTTGTATAATTGCATAGTTGCGCATGGAAAAACTGGAGCTAGTGAAAAATTTATTTTAAGACAGGCGATTTGGAAATTGAGTGGTTTTATCTTTATATGTTTTATTTAAGCTCATATTTAGGACCCGGGACATGACGGGTAATTCGTTCTCGTTTTTTAAAAGAATTCTACAGGTTGTCTGGATTAAACGTATTCAAAAATATGAAAGTATATATCGAAAATCATTTGTTATACAGAAAAGATGGTCACAACTTTAAGAGAAGATAGGGTACACTGAATAAGGCATGTTTTTCGTGAACTCCATATTCTCAAAGGAGTTCATTTGGCTGTAGAGTGCAATTATTGTTTGCGTCCACTGCTTACAAATTAGCAAGAATTGGCTACGAAGCTGATGCGAGTTGTTGTTGTTGAGACCCAGACCGTCCGACCTACCAGAAAGGTGTAAGGTAACTGTATATGGACGGCCGGGAAGTGCCACCCAATTTAGACCGGAACCCAGTGGGGGAGGCATCCACAGGGACCGTACCCTCCTTCCCCTACCAACAACCTCTCGGAAGGACTTACGGATCCACATGTTTAACGTGATCGTACTCCGCATGAACACGGCGGCATTTGTGGTAGCGTGCAAATCTAGCGCGCAAACCACGGGGATACCGCACCCGAGATGGCCAACAGCACGCGGTGTTCCGAGGTGGTCACCCACCAAGTACTAACCGCGCCCGATGCTGCTTGACTTCGGTGATCTAACGAGAACCGGTGTTTTCAGCACGGTACGGCCGTTGGCCCCAAGCTGATGTGAGTGTAATTGTTTCTTTTATTCCTATGTTAATAATTAATTAAACAAGTGTTTAAATACAAAAACGTTTCCACAGTGTAAAAGAATATGTATTTTTCTGTATAATGAAAGAAAAAAAATCCAATGCAAATGTAATTGTAGAGTGAGTATGTGATGATTAAGTGAATTTTGATATCATTACAAAGGAAAGTTTCAAATGAAACCTTTACTGAGAGAAATGAATACTCTGTCTACAGTATGTGTACAATTGGTTGTATATCCGCCCCCACCCCCCAGACGGCAGACTCTGTAGAGATACCTTTTTGTCAACATTTACCACGCCTTAAGTGATTTCAGAAAGTGGCCAAATATATAAAATCCGCTTGCATGAAGTAATTTTAAAAAGTCGCCAAATTTAACTTCGTAGCCAATTATTTCTACTTTGTACGCAGTGGACGCAAACAATATAATTACACTTTACAGCCAAATGCACTCCTTTGAGGATATGGGGTTTATGGTCAATAGACCTTATTTAGTTTTTCCTATCTCCCCTTAAAGTTGTGACCATCTATTCTGTTACACCCTGTATAAACTGGGCTTCATCTTCGCAGAGGGAATCACGGTTTTTTTTCAGGCACTGCTCATACGCAAGTGTCGACAGTAGACGAACTCAGTGCTACATTTAAATGCACTGGATATTTTCTATGACATTATATCAAAAAATTATTTACCAGATCAAAACAAACATAAATTTCGCATGAAATACAAAAAGCCGTGCAGGTACACATGTTTAACAAAAATGCAAATAATTTCCTGCATGGCTTTCGGTATTTCATGTTTGTTTTGTACTTCTTATAATAATTAAATTTATTCTTGCCTATTGGTCTTTTGTATTATGCGAATTGTGTGAGTTGGCTTTTTGTGAAGTTGTTAATTGGCTTTATTTTAACTCTAGTGCAATTTGTGCTCGTCATATGCCTTTGATGAAGGGCGTTTATACGTGAGAAAGCAGAAGGGCAAAACTAGTGTAATTTATGTATCTTATATAATGTATATAAACTTTTAATTAAATAAAATAAATTTTAGTAATTTTCTCATTCACTTTAGTTTTATAGTACCGGAAGTTAATCATCGTTATTTTAGTAGAATACATTTATCAGAAGCCACGATATAAAATTTCGTAAACATAGCCACGAGAAATTTTTTAAATTGATTTCTCTCTCTTAATGAGAACATATTACTCAGATATTTCCTGAATGAAATTTCATTTTATTTTTAAATGTATAATATGTTCCAACGATAACCACATTTAAATGAAACTCCTGACGTCAATTCAGTAAAATTAATACATACTAAAATTAATCCAATTAAACTGTATAAAATATTCTAATTATCTCAAAATATAAGAAATATAAAATTCACATTCTCGAAATACAGTTTACTACAATTTATATTTTGCTTAACCGCGTAAATTTTTTAAATTCATTCTTTCATCACAACCAATAAATCTTAATTAGGAAATTCTACAAATAATTAACTGCGCATTATACTACATATTGCCTTAAGCATTTCTCCATCATTTCACATCAATAATGAAATTTGTAAGTAATATATTTATTTATTAACTCATCAAGAGAAATCAATTATGAGTGATTTACAACTGAAGAGCTGTAATTTCTGTTTAATGGACTTTTTTATCTCGCCATTTTCAAACATTACAAAAATCCCTTATTTGCAACTTAACAATTCAGTGCTGGACAAAAAATGACATAAATCACACCGTTGGCTGAAAACAAAATTTAATTTTACTTAATACCATTTAATGATGCTCATAACGAATAAACCTAGCGAAAATTCTAATTTGTATTTTTTGACCCACTGCAATACCAACATATAACATTATGTATATATAGAAGGTAAAGTAGCAATTTTGTATAAACATGTGGTAATGGGTATGATGTGCGAAATTTTAACTAAATTATGTTTCAAACATAAACATTATTTTCGAAAGTCTGTAACAGCAAGTGCAGAGTGTTTTCAGTTGGAAAATGTATTATTTATTCTATTTGCAAAGGGAATAAATATAACCAGAGTGTATGTCACCACTTGACTGTTTTATACATTCGTTATCCATATTTTTACGTTGTATCACAGATAGAAGCAGGTTGAAAAACTTTTCTTTTCATGAGCTCTTGTTTGCAGGTCGTTATAATAAGGTTATTCTTAATTTTTGAAAAGTATAGATTTCGTAACAAGTTAGTCAAACAGATGCATTAAGTCAATTTGTGTCGCCATATTCAATGTATTTTAATACATTTTACATAATTTTAAAAAGGTTTCATGTCCTGCATTGACTATAGCCATTTTTCAAGGAATTATGGTTGCCATAATAGAAAATACGGCTATGAAAATATTTAGATAATTTTGAATAATTCGTGTTGTTTTAATCGTCTGAAGTGCCAACACAATTTATCTAGCCCTGGTTTTTACTCACTGCATCTCCACATAATATATCTTAGCCATATGAGTGTTAATTCCATAGTTACCGAGTCCACATCTAATACACTCAAGAACATTAAGACCTTTCTACTTTCTACTTCAGAGCAATTTGGCTTAATAGAATGCATAATACGGGCTGCCCTGTGGACACTTCCTACACTTTCTACTTGCAGTGCAATTTAGCTTACTAGAATGTGCAAGATGGGCTGCCCTGTGAATACACTAGTTACCCGATGTTTCTTCACGTGGCATTTCAATTGCATTATTTCTGTAGTATCTGGGGACATATCCTTTATAGATGGTGTCATATATTTGTGCATTTATCTGACGGCTATCTCGATTCCTGGGAGTCTGATTCTTTATGCCAGCCATTCACATTTTTTATAATTTAAAATTCTCTTGTCCTTGAATGTAGTTATACTTTTCTTTAACGCGTTCGCTCTGTTTATATTTAACAGTTATTGATTGTTCTTAAATTATTTATCATATTATAAAAATATGAGATTTCCGTCATCACAGACATGTTTCTTGGAATGAAAATATTTTAAAATGTGCCTTTCTGTCAAAATGTCAACCCAGAAAATTTTCGAAAAATCAATACTTTAACAACAATAAGTTAAAAAAGTGAAATTTGAAGAAACTGACAGAAAAATATTTACACTTTTGACACAGAAAGGCCGAACATGTTTCAATCATCGAGACTTTCATTTTTACAAATCTAATTAAAAAGCCGAAAATATGAATTACGATGAATTTTATTCAACATAAATGACTGGTTGTGAGTGATGAAAAAAAATTACATTGCTCAGCGATGGGTTTAATTTTTACTTAGATGTTTCCAAAATCTTCTGATTAATTTCACTTCTCAAGTTTGAAACTAATTTTGAAGTTTTATTTTGAAAAGAAGTAAAAAAAAAGGTCCTCTCTTACAAAGGAAAGACTTCAATGCATAGTAAATTATTGAAAGTCTGTGAAATGCGTTTTGCGAAAGTAATTGGAACACTGCGACTGAGTTCCTTTTATTACGAAAAATATCTAAAATAGAAGCACCGCTTTCAAAAGATTTTCCAATTTATTTTTTAACTCGAAAAATGTTGTAATGACATTTTATAACAAGCCAGTGTTATGAACTGAATGAAAATTAAAATTCCTGAAATCCAATTTGTGATTTTCAAAATATATAAACATTATAAATGTTTACTTGTGTAGTTATTATTATTGTTTCTTAACAATGATGTTATATGAATTATTCATGCAAAAATAATATTCTAAGCAAAAGACAACGTTATCTTGCATTTGGGGTTTTTCTTTTACGTAGGACTTTCCAAAGGACATTACTCTAATTCCTTATTGCACTTTATGCAATATAGATAGATGGACCGAAGAAGCCCGGACCGTCATAAACTTTCAGGACGATCATAGACTGCCACATTCTGCCATCGGCAATAAAATATGCTAGATGGAAACTGTTGACCTTCTTCTTTCAGTATCTACTCCAGTGTTTCTTTTTAACTGTTTTGTCTCACGACCAGATTTCTTACTTAGAAATTATAAAGAACACACCCCACCGCACCCCGTAACAGTAACTGATAACAAAAAAAGTCATTTTATTTTCTGGAAAACAGTACTAACAATTATAATAGCAATATAGAAAAGTACAAACAAATATAATATTTTATTTAAATTAAACACTCATAATATGGACTACATGATTCTAACAGATTTATTTTTGGTATTGGTACATCTTACATAATACCAATAGAATTTGTTTTTGGTATAAAATACATCTTTGTAATAAAAATGAAGAACCCATCTTTGGTATATTTTTGAATAAAATATGACAACAATAAGTAAATAAATAATTAAAAACAAACAGTATTATAATAAGTTAAAATTTTAAATTTTCAAAATAAAATTAAAACATTTAATTCAATGATATGGATGAACTTGTTTATTTTGATTCGATAAGTTAAACCTTGGTTTAATTTCTGCCATCGCAGGTTTCATACCGATTTCTGCATTGCTTACACGGGATCGATGTTTTGTTTTTATGTGAACCATTGTCGAAAATGTTGATTCGCATGAATACTGTGTTTCACATTTTAAGAGGATTGTTATTACTAATTCAGATATTACTGGATATTCTGCTTTCACGCTAATCCAAAAAGTATTTAAAGTGGGTTGCTTGTCAAACTCAATTTAAGGATTTTATCGCTGTTAAGTCTACTTTGTGCAGTCAGTAGGAAATGTTTCATATCTAACACTTGCGCAATAAAAAATATTAAATAGTTTTGTACCCAGATAAAGTTTTCAGTATTAAAATCAGACAGATAACATTTTCTACATTGTTTCGTCAAACATAATAAATGATAAATTTTGTTCTTCGTAATCAAAATATTATCTAAATTACATCCATTGAAAAAACCACATGTGTTTGAAAACATTTCTTATTCACAACTTTCCACGCTAAACTTTCATATCTTTATTTTTTCATTAACGCAAGCAATTTATCACACAAAATGAATATGTTACTGTTTTCGGCTCGCATGGAAATATTCAATTTGTTAAGTTTCTTAAAATCTTCTGAAAATTAACACAATTTGCAAAGCCAAGTCTCACTGTGGAAAAGATTAAGAAAAATCAAACTTTCTTTTCTGATAAAAATATATTTACTTCATCTCTGAACTCTAATCGTTTCGACGTTCGTCTCTTCGGTAGACACATAACTTCTGTAGTAGAGGTTGTTGGGAATACCTCTAGCCTTGCATATCAATCTTGGTTGCCACCTAACTTCTGTATGTAGTACAGGTTGGTGGTAATACCTCTATCCTTTCATATCAATCTTGATGGCCACCTAACTTCTGTATGTAGTAGAGGTTGGTGGTAATACCTCTATCCTTTCATATCAATCTTGATGGCCACCTAACTTCTGTATGTTGTAGAGGTTGGTGGTAATACCCCTATCATTGCATACCAATCTTGGTGGCCAACTAACTTCTGTATGTTGTAGAGATTGGTGGTAATACCTCAATCCTTGCATATCTATCTCTATACCTCTTTCCTTGGTGGTAATATCCATATCCTTGCATAAATTTGCATGCAGACAACTATTATGCGCGCAGAATTTTATGAATTTATTAATATTTACGGTATGTTGTAAGACTAAATTAAGATCCGTGGACATGTTTTTATCTTATAATGCCGTTCGATGAATAAGGCAATGGTAAAGATGATATATCATATATTTGTAATAGATTTAACTTTTTCTAAAATTAGGACGTGCTTCTCCGTCTTGAGTGCTACGCCGTCTGTTCATACACTAACACAATTATTCTAATCCAAACCGTCTTCCTCCAAAAAGTATTAACATTTAAAAATATTTTTGTCTGTTGGCCGACAAGACAGGGACTTTTAATGTATATTGCACTTAACCTTCCTCTTCAACTATCTGTCAATATTTAGAGAATTATATGTTAAATTAAATTTATATATGTCTTAAGATTAAATTAAAATGGTTGTAATATCGGGCACCAGCCAACTTGGGTACATTCTTGATCTAAAAAACGCCGTAGACTGCAAGTGCTCCCAAGCGGCGTCTGTTTTTATACTGGTTTACAATCACAAAGAGACTGAAGGTGACACTTACCAATGACATTAGCTAGTTGAAAGCTTGAGCAAGATTGAATTATGGCAAGGCTCATAATCACACGAAACCACGTGATACGATTGCTTTTATCTTATTCAAGTTTGCATCGCACTTACTGGGGCTAAACGCAAGCACTCTTGTAATGACGTTGCAGTTTCGTGTTGGTTCGTACACACACATAAACAAAGATACATACACACACATAAAGAAAGATACACACACCCATATATACATTATATAAATTAGTTTTAATGTTTCCTAGCCTGCTCATCTGTGTAAATATATCGAATGTCCGAGTTCCAATTCTCGACTTCCATTCCAATAGATCTCCTATACATTAGCAAGTGTTGTAGATAAAGTAAAAATCCGGTAATCAGAATAGCTAATTACCTAAGAAGTATAAAATTAACAACCTCGAAATTTGCTTTGTTGTAATTAACTTCTGTTTAACATTCTACAGAATCATCTTCAACTGCGCTTTCTTTATTGCCGATATATATTTTCTGGAATTGTTTTTTCTGAATAAGTTGCTTGCGCATTTTGATACTATTCCCTTCAAGCAATATTTAATTATTTGAGTGCATTACTGGGTGCTTATAATTCTTTTAATCATTCACTCATTAAAAGAAAACATTTAAGTACTTTTCCTTTTAAGTGGTGACATTTCTCAACATTTTTTAAGCATCAATTAAAACGCCTGGAAATTGCGAAGGTATTCAGAACCGACCAATTATTTAGGTTCAATGATGCAATATATACTTTTAGACGAATCGTAGAATTTATGACCATCACAAATTTAAATGTTTGACAAAAAAACGAATTTCAAAGATTTACGAATGTCAAAATTAGTAGAATTGTAATTATAGTTACGAGTATTTTTCTCATATCAAAAAGTTAAAATATCGTGCAAATAATAAATATTGTGTATGTGTTAAAATTGTGTGCATTCTTACTGATATGCTGCTCCAAATATCTAAATTGTCTTCACAGTATATTGCTTATCCCTGCCAAAAATCGAGATAATGCGTCTATACGCGTATTTCACGCTACCAATTTGGAAAATACGCTTCAAAAATTAAGTAAGGCGTATTTTACGCATTGATTTTGTAAAAACAAATAATCGTCAATGACGATATTTACATGTCACGAGTTTTCGCACGATTGGGAAAACTACACTAGCAACTGACGATTCCCATTGCTCCACATAAGAGCAGAGATACCAATTACTACGGATTCTCCTTAGTTTCTACGGGAAACAACCTCATACTACGAATTACGGAATATGCATAGTTTTCTGCGGAAAATGACCTTTCTATCTGATATAATGTTAATTTATGACCGCATGTACGTTAGAGCCAGTCAAATCAACGTGACAATGGGGCAATTAAACGTGACAATTAAACGCAATGCGTTAAAAACGCGACAATTAAAATCGCTATCGCTTCCTTAAAAAATGTCATTCTTCATAAATCGCTAAGCAGTTATTTTTTGAATTATTTTCGCATAAACAGTGCTATGGATTGACTAAATTAGCTGATTTTTATATTATGATTAATCACTAAAGTTATTTTTTTATTATTTTCACATAAACAGCGCAATTTAGTTTGTTCTCGTAAATTGCCGAGAGTACATTAGTATATTTTCCATACATCTCCAACTTACAAATATTGCATATTTGATTGGCTAAACTAGCTTATGTTCATATTCTAGTTAATTATTTAATTATTTTCGCATAAAGAATGCGATTACGCAATTCAGTTTGTTCCAGAGAATTGCCGACAGTATATTAGTCTATTTTTCCACCGAGCTTCTAAACGTTGTATATTAGATTGACTAAACTAGCTTATTTTCGTATGCTGGCTAGTTATTACGGGCTTCTTTTAAATTCTTTTCGCATAAAGATTGCGATTGCGCAATTCAGTCTGTTCTCGTGAATTGTCCAGAGTACATTTAATATCTTTATCTACCCATCTCTATCTTCTAAATATTGCATACAAGATTGAATAAACTAGCTTATTTTTATATTCTGGGTAATTATTAAGGTTCGTATGATACACATTTCTTATTTTGTAAAATATGTATGATGCCTGAGAAAAGACATTTCCCCAAAAGTGATATTCAAAAAAAGATTTAGGCTATTAAAAGAAACCATTTTTGTCTGCGATATGTTAAAATTGATAGATATATTGATATATTTTAACACTGCTATATTTTATTTTTTTAATGCCAATATTTATTTTTATCTTCATTGAAAACTTCTGTTTTGTTAAATGTAAATGTTTGTTTTCAATATAAAGTAATTTAAACTGCATAAAAAACTTATGTAAAAATAAATATTTATATTAATGCTTAAATATACATATGTTTAAATAATTTTATGTGTATACACATTTATGTTATGTGAGTGTATATATGTTACTTAATTTGACTACTTAAAAGTCTTAACTACTTATATTTTCTATTTTCACTATTGAAATCTTCATCAACTGGTTAACATTTGTGCGCAAGAGATGACCAATGATTATCTTCCTTCCATTTTTGAAATCTATTTATATGGACTAAAATTTTTATAATAATTTCGAATTACATAGAAATAAAAAATAGTTTTTCACACGTTTCATTCATGAAAGGAAGGGGTATTTTATAGCAGTCTCGTGAAAAACAAAATTACCGAATCTCGGTATATTTTGTATAAATGTGAAAATATTTTCCGCTTATAAACAGATCATTTCTTAAATCTTTCCTTTTTTCTTTTAGACATTGAAAAGTAAAAATTTCTTCTATTGGGTAAACCTGAAATTGCCTTTTTAATATCTGAAAATGTGAAGATAATTTCTCATTTTGTTAAAAATTACTCCTCTGGAAAGCAAAATACTGCTTTAAAGTAAGTCCGGGAGTATTTTTATTCTACTGGGAAATTTCTAGAGCGATTTCTGATCCCTACTATAATGTCAGTTTTACAAGGAACCACTGTTATTAATTAATACAACAGATCGTTCAACCTTGGCGATATATTTGTCCAAATGTTACTAAGTTGGCGACTTTTGCAGTTTGTTTCAGTGTTTATCGATATCAATAATTATTTAGTTTATTTTTTCACAGATTGTAAATAGGATGGCCATCAATCAGATAGCTTGAATGAGCGTAAAATAAACAAGAAAGATCAATCATGCATAAAGTATTAATTATAAAGCACTTTCTAACTTAAATGCAAAATGAAATACATTCAGCGGTGAAATTTTCATAATTATAACATAACTACAACAATTTATTTTAACTGAAAATTTACCTTCATCGAAAAAAAACTTTATTTAAATGACGTCATTGAAATATAAATCGTCTGGTTCTCTGTGTAAAAGCAGTGGATATTTCATTTATACACTTTTATTCCAGATTCCAGAGTTAAATAACTTTGCGTGAAAACAATTAAGCAATTATTATGCAACTCATCTTTTAAATCGCTTGTTTACATTCTGCATCCACTAAAATTAGGCTTCGTTGTAGAAATAATCAAAGTTTGCTGATCATTTAAATTTAAAAATATTGAAATTGCGTTGGCGCAGAAAGTAGATGCACAGAAAATACGCAAAAATAAAGCGGTTTTAGAACGGACGCAACATAAAATATAAATTTTAACAAACTTTAAAAAATCACCATTTTTACTCTGGGAAAAAAGATGGATGGCATATTTTATTTTGAAGTGGATCACGTGATATCGTCATATTATATGGCTGTAATTATTATTTTAATTTTTATTTAACAAACTACAGAACATATGTTGCTGAAACTGTTTTTATATATTTCATGGAATAATTTAAATATTTTCTAAAACTTTAGAAGCAGTTTGGGATTTTAAATTTTCTTATAAAATGTTTGAAAAATTAGGTTCCATAGGGTTCAATGTATTTCATTTTTTCAACCCGGGTTCAATCCAAAACTAATTAGGTGATATTATTCATTTATATTCCCGTACGTCCCACAGACCGTCTCAACAACATACTAAAATTTAATTTTGATAAAATCATTTTTACGGCAGTTATTGTGCGAACGGACGGACGGACAGACAGAGTGAACAAAGTCATAAATACTTTTCAACTCTATTGTAAAGTGTTAATAAAAGTGACTTGCGAATACTTGTGACTTGCGTTTTGTGAATAAGTCTAGCATTTAATTGCTAATAAATTGCATGTGAGTGCTTTATTTTGTTACTTTGCTAGATGGCTAGATAGTTATTAGCTCTGTCTTATTCCTGTTGTCTTATTTCTGTCTTTTATAAAAGGAATATTATTTCTTCAGGAATTCGGGTGTTCCTGTGATGATTTAAGAGGATTCCTTGAAATAATGTGTACAGGTATATATCAAAAGGATCCCCTAGATCATTGTTTTAAAGCCTTAGACATTAGTTATTACCATCTGAATTTAAGCATTACTTATGTGATATGTTATATAGTGAAATGATGAGATTAAGCTTAAAACAAGAAAGATCAATCATGCTTAAAGCATTGATTATGAAACACTTTCCAACTTCAATGCAATTTTATTTAAAAAAGTCGAAAATGCAATACATTCCTCGGTAATATTTTAAAACTTATCAAGATACTACATTGATTTATTATATTTGAAAACTTAAACCTTCATTGAAAAAAATGAACTTCATTCAAAAGACGGCATTGAAATATAAATTGCGTGGTTTAAATATCTCTAAAATGCAATACATTCCACGGTAATATTTTTAAATCCATCATAATACTACGATAATTTATTATATTTGAAAACTTCTTCGAAAACAACTGAAATTAATTCAAATGACGTCATAGAAAAAATAACACGCCTGGATCTCTCTATAAAAGCAGGATTTCATTCATAACTTTCTCCATTTCATTCATCACAATACTATAATAATTTATTTTATTTAACAATTAAGACCATGGAGCTACAATTCATAAACTTTATGCTTAAAACTTCATCGAAAAATATCGTCCTTCTGTTTATAAAATCAATTAATATTTCATTCATATCAGCCATGCAGACTCCATGGACTGAATTATTTTGTGTTAAAGAAATACAGTAATTCTAATACAACTCATTCTACATATTTTGCTGTTTACATTTTACATAGGTGAAAAATAGGCTTAATTGTAGAAATAATCAAATTTGAATGAGAATTTAAACTCAAATATATTGTCATTGTGTTGTTTTAGTATGTAGATGCACAGAATTTAAGCAGAAATAAAGTAGTTTTAGGATGGATACAACACTCAATATGAATTAAAAAGAACTTTAAAAAATCACGAATTTGAAACAAGATGGATGCCATATCTCATTTTGAAGTGGGTCATGTGATCGTTTCATATCATGGTCACGTGATCGTTTCATATAAGATGTGTAATTATTATTTTAATTTTTATTTAAAAAACTACTGAATATATTTAGCTGAATTTTTTTTTATATATTTTATGGAACAATTTGACTATTACCTAAAATTTTCGAAGCAATTTGTGAATTTTAAATCCGCTTAAAAAATGTTAGAAAAATTAGGTCCCATAGGGCTCAATGTATTTCATTTTTTCAACCCGGGTTCAATCCAAAACTAATTGTGTGATATTATTCATTTATATTCCCATAGGTCCTACAGACCGTCTGAACAACATACTAAAATTTCATTTTGATTAAGTCATTTTTACGGCAGTTATCGTGCTAACGGACAGACAGACAGACAGACAGACAGAATGAACAAAGTCATAAACACTTTTCAACTTTGTTGTAAAGTGTTAAAAATTATCATTAATAAATGAAACTGTAGTAAAAAATTATATATCCTTACGCTATTAAAATGTATGAGCAATTTATATTTTGTAGTTAAAACTAAATTACAAGCATTATCTTGATTCATATATTAAAGAAAATATTTTATTTCAATTAATCAGAAACAAACATTCTATTACAATTATTCATAATAAAATGTTTAATTACACTTAATCAGAATTACAATCTGTCGCTAGCATTTTTATTTTTTTAATGTAACCTCATTAAATTTTCTGCTCTCATTTAATCTTTTTAATCAAAAAATTATATTGTCTTCCATCCATATGTATTAACTTAAACACTTATTTTCCTTTAGAATTATTTTTGACTCTCATAAACCGTTAAAGATAATCACATTTCAGTTCATTTGATGCTCATTTATAAAGTTACTTAAAATTTAACATTTTCAAATTAGGTAGGTTATATGATGTTCCGGATTTTCTTTACATTCATTTAGTTCAGAAAACTAATCCGCCCTTCTAAAACAAAGTCAAAAGACTTTAAATTCCACAAAATATCTCTTCTAATTGCTTCAGAATCAGCGAAAAGTAAAATTAGCAACCTCTAAATTAGTTTTCAAGACGCAATTATCTTTTGTTTAATATTTTCAAAACTCTCTCTTAAATGCCCCTGTTCTGTTGCCAATACAATGATTAGCAACCGATTTTTTCCTGGATATTTTCTGCTGTCGCTTTAAGGGATATGATTAGGCCTTGAGCAATTTCCAATCATTTAAAATTGTCTACTTTTAATCCTTTTAACAATACTCATTATGAGCATGCATTTAAGATATTTATATCCTAAATAGTCTCAAATGTCTTTGAAATAATTCCTGTATAAAATTACTGCTTATCAGAAAACGGTAATTCGGCAGTTTTTAAGAGCTCATTGCCAAGAAAACTCTTAATTTTCAGCGTTGCTCCATGTATTTTTATTATTTATCTATAGGCAGTGCTAAATTGGTTGCATTCTGCCACACAAATAATGGATAGAAATATTGATGATTTCACTTAGTACTCAAACTACATATTTAACTCTATTTTTAAAAAATTTGAAACAGAGAATACATTATGCTAAAATCAGTTTATTATGTAAGTGATTGAATTGCATTAAATTTAATGGAACTGTGGCTCCACTCGACTTTCGCTTACCAGAATCCATTTTTTGTTAGTTTCTTTTTTTCACTTTTTACAGTAAACGTTTTTGGAAAATCGATATCGTTGATCCAAAGGATTACAATTATAGCGTGTTACCCTTTACTTTAGTAGACTTTAATTTTTTTTTCGATTGATACCATACTTGACAATGTGTTTCCTGGTGATAACTTCCCACACGGGGGGATTATGACGTTGCGAAAACAAAGATGTATCGGGGCTATTTTGTATAACAATGTTTGAAACTATGAAGTCACGTGATATTTGAGAAATAAAATAACCCTTTTCATATATGATTCTGTCAAATTTTGTCATATGCTTCCATGTTCAAAAATCTGATATGTGCACACATGAATTTCTTTATATAATTTAATGGATTTGCTAATTTTACAGTAAAAAATACGTTATTCTTATAGTAGGTACTTCTATTCTTTCCAAGATATTGAATTTTTTTCAATTACTCGTCATTTTCATTGATTTAGCGTCATTTTTATCCATTTGGCGAGATTTTCGGTAATTTGGTAATATTTAAAAAACTCGCAAAGTTGTTGACATTCCGCCAAATTCGTCGCCAAAATCTCGCCAAGCTTTATGGACGGAGAAACAAGTTATTCTTAAAGCAGAAAAATGACTATTGGTGTTCAAATACAAAAGGATTACTCAAAATATCTTTTCTCATGAATGAAACGAGCTAGATTCACTAGAATTATGTCAACAAATTGATATTACATATGATTGATATTACATATGAAAAGTGAACATGTTTCTCAACAGTTAATATTTTTTTTTAATTTATGTTTTTTTTTTTGATAAATTTATTTGAAAATGTACAATATATCGAGAACGGTTAATGCTAGCGTTCTAAAGTTTATGCCAATCTTTTTCTAAAGAAAAATTTCATAAAAAATGTCTATTTGTGTAACTTTACTGAAAGTTTTGATTTTTTGATCATTTTTTCAAACTTTCACTCGAAAATTTAAGGGGGTTCTGAACATTGGATTGCGCTTAAAAACAACAGACTTCCAGTATTCACGGATTGTGATTTCTGTACCAAATTTCATTCGAATCGCTCCATTCGTTCGTGAGATATCTTCTCCACAGTCTCACTGACACACACACACAGAGACACAGACATCACCTCAAAATGTTTGATTCGTGATCAGGGATGATTCAAATGTACTCTCCCGTCGAAAACTCGAATTCGAATTTTCGACCCCGTCACAATGCTTTCCTTAAAAATTATGTATATGAGGAAAGTAAAAACTATAAAATTTCGAATACATTTCGAAATTTTCGCTCGAATTCACTCCAGAAATAGTGAAAACACGTTCGGACCAATGTATAAAACATATATCGGTATCAAAATCTTAAATTACAAAATTTTTGTGAAAATTTCCTCAAACTGTCTGACATATCCGAATATCTGTTTTGGACGGTCGGAAAGGTATCACCCAATATTGAACGGAACCTATTGGTGCGACATCCAAAGGAACCGTTCCCTCTTTCCATTGACACCAATCTCTTGGACGGACTATCGACTCCATAAATTTAACATATCCGCACTCCGCGTAAAAGTGGAGTTAGTATTTGGCAGAGACAGGAATCGAACTCGTGTTTTTCGAGTGCAATTTCCGTGTCTTAGCCACTGGGATATCCCTCCATCTATATGGGATTCTTGTTATATAAATATCTGCAAAGTATATAAATTTTGAATATTATTCGTATGAAACAAATCCGGCTCGACATAGAATCGAAATTATATTTACTGATCGGCTAACTGACTATGAAATATTGTCCATAACTGTTGTCGACAATGACATAAATTTCATAAATGGGTTTATTTTGTCGAAAATTTGTTCGAATATCCAATGGAAAGATGATTTCTCAATTGGAAGAATCACAAAATGCTCTAGAAACGGCGTCCGAATTTAATGGGTCACACTCTCTTTTATAATCAACACCAACCGGCCGTAAAGCTAATATTGGTCCAATGTTGTATATTATAGCATCTCACTCCAATAGGAGGTCAATATCGTATATAATAGCATATATTCAATATGATATTATATACGATATATGCCAATATTAGGCTTCAATATTAGGCCAATACTGTATTTCATTCGAAATATTTCGGATATACGCCAAAACTAGATATACAATGCCGCCAATGTTGACTACATATTGGTGTTACATTATTGCGTCAATATTGGCGTTGCATTGGATCTTCACATGCCAATATTGACATGCTCGGAAGAAGCAAGCAGAAAACGATTTTATTTTTTTTTAAGTTTAATTTGGTAATGATAAATGAGCGTATGCAGACTAATGTGGAATCATAATATTTAAAATTACAAACGGTTAAAGAACTTCAAATTTACTATTTGTTTCATGACACTAAGATCATGCTACTGACATTAAAACTATCCGTAAAATATGAAACAGCTACTTTCTCCAAAATATATTCCTAATTAAAAAGTTGGTATAAATTTAATTTTTATCAGTTCCTAAAACAACGCAGCACTGTTTTAATTAACTTTCATCCTTAACTCACAAAATATAAATATTAATTTTCTAGCTCCGTTTAAAAATTAATTTACTTATTCTGCATATTCTTTAATTTATAAATATGTAACATATTTTTTTCTTTCGGTTACGCTGGAATTAGATATAATATTAAGAATAACTTTCTGATTTAAAACTTTTCTGTACCTCGTAAGGTTTATTGAATTACGCACTGGATGAATCATATAATAAGCATTTTTTGAATGTTGTGAAGCATTTACGGTGTTTCTATTTATATATTTCATTCTTTAAATGTATTGGTATTGATATCTTTTCAACCTTGTAAATACTTCATGTTAATTTTAACATGTGATATTATAAATACATGTACATACTCTACCATCTCTCTAAAACCGCTGTGTCAGTATGTGAGCACCAAATGCAACCTAAAATAACCCATGAAATAGGTAGGAAAATGTGAGGGCTGAAAAAACTCATGTACATTAAGTAAATCTGTGGGTCTTAAAGTTTTCCTTCAAATGTTTCCCGGGAATGGGAAAATTTCGAGCTATATTTTTCCAGAAAATTTTCCACACTTTTTTTATTTGTTTTTTAAATAAAATGCTCTTTCCAAACTGATTTTCTTAAAAGCAAATAACTGTATAAGAAGTTTTTGTTCATTAAATTTTCTAATTTTGAAAAAGGAAAATGAAAGAGATCAGGGGGCAGATGTGCATGTGTGCTTAATTTTAAACAAAAATAATGGATGACATCCAAATGGTTACAAGTGACATTTTACTCATTCTCAGAAAAAGCAAATAAAGTTTTATGAATTTAACCCGATTTCCGTGTTAAATTCTCTAAAATTTATAAAAATATGGAATGCTTTTGAAAGTTCTTTTAAGGGAAAGTGCTTTAATAGCCCTAAATATACTCAGTACTTAACTCGTTTTGTAAATTGTCTCTTAAAGTGCTTAATTACAAGCATTTTTTTTGTCGTATAATATGCTTATATATTTAATAATTTATTTGTATACATATAATGAACTAGTAATTTATTATCCATTTTTTTAAGAAGATAGCGGGATGTTTCCCTTTATATTAGTAGATGTTGAAGGAAATGCAATGTAATATTAAATGTATTTTTCAATTATAATCGGTTTTGAATTTTTTTCAATATTACTAGCCGAATACCCGTTAAAATTCAACGGTATCACAATGAGCAACCTCCGAATAACGTGTATTTTTGAATGATTCATTTTTCCTAGTGAACCAAATTTCAAATATCTGTCTCGCTTCAGACTGGGCATTTCCCATTTCTTCAGTCAATTAAACGTTTCAGTGTTCGGCATCCCTAAATTAGTAAATATTGGAAAGCTGAATTTATATACTTTATTCCTATCAAATGATATATTCTTGCTCCAAATTTAAAGTCCCTATCTTATTGCGAAGTCCGTTTTACCATTATTTTGCATTTCGAACGTTTTGGGGTGGAGCCCCCATTAAATGAACATTTTGGAAAAATATGATTTTCTCCAGAGGTTTTATCGATTAGTTGATCCGAGTAGCAAATTCCAAGTTTTTATCTTTCAATTAACCTTTCAAACGTTTCGGTGTAGGGAATCCTCGTCTACAGAACATTTAAGAAAAAAAAATGATTTTTCCAGAGGGTTTTATTGAACGATTGCAAATTGCTAAACTCACTTTCACGTTAAAGGACGTTCTTCATTTATTCTGCAAATCGAACAGTTTTAGCATGCAGCACCCCTAAGGTGTTACATTATGGAGAAAAGAAATTGCAAACTTTCTACCTTTAAAACTATCTACAGGTACAGCAAATTTGAAGTCTCTATCTTATCGCGAAGGATGTGTTTTCTATCACATCATAGTCCGAACGTTTTTCTGTGTTGCACCCCCCCTTAAATGAACATTTTTGAAAACCCGTATTCATCTTTGTTTTTTAATCAAATGTCTGTATACTAAATTTGAGGTCTCTATTGTAAAGGGGGCGTTTTTCATTTGTTCCTCACATCTAACATTTTAGTGAGCGGCAAACCCTTCAATAGCAAATATTGGAAAACTGACATTGCACACGTTGTTCCTTTTCAACTATTTATCCGTACAGCAAATCTGAAATCTCCATCTCATCACAAAGCATGTTTTTTTCTATCATTTTACCTTTCGTATACTTTTATGTAAAGTACCCACACCCTTAAATATACATTTCTGACAAACTCCATTCTTCTTGCATTTTCTATCAGATGATTCGCCATATACCTAATATCAAACCTCTATCACGTTTTAAAAGGGGCGTTTCTGCTTTATTCCGAAAATCTAATATTTTGGTGCAAGGCACCGTCTAAAGTAGAAATCATTGTAAAACTGAAATTGTACATTTTCTTCCTTCCTAACTATCTGCCTGTACACCAAATTTGAAATCAATATCTCATCCCGAAGCATGTTTTTTTATCAATTCAACTTCCGAACTTTTTTCTCTCAAACACCCTCTTAAAAGAACATTATTGAAAACCTATATTAGTCTTGGAGTTTTTCATCAAATGATTAGCCCATATACCAAATTTCAAGCCTCTGTTAAATTTTAATAGAGCCGTTTCTCATTTACTCTGCAAATTTAAACATTTTGATGTGTAACTCCCCCTTAATTTGAAAATATTGTAAATCTGAAGTTTCACACTTTCTTCCTTTCGAACGATGTACCCATACACCAAATTTGAAGTCTCTATCTCAGCGTAAAGCATGTTTTTCTATAATTAAACTCTTTGAACGTTTTGTTGTGCAGCACCCTCTCTATAGAACATTGTCGAAAAATTCGATTTCTTTTAGGGCATTTTATCGAACGATGGGTAGATCCGTGTACCAAATTGCAAGTATCTATCTATTCGGGAAGTAAATTCGGGAATTAGGAAATGTGACAAACTGAAACTTGTCAATTAGTATATATAGATATTTTATAATCTATTTTCATACCTATAATAAACAGTAATTTATTTATGGCTCTGATAAGGTATATGATTCTGATAAGATGAAAAAAATTATTATATTATACTAAATGAAGTAGAATTTTTTAATTAAGCATTCAAAAGCAAATATATTTAAGGAAAATATTAAATTATAGCTGCTACCTGCAGTATACAGAAATAAGAAATTTTTTGCATGGATTTTATTATATATTTATTTCTTGATTTAAACTTTTTTAGCCTTGTTATATAATATATGTTTTACCGTAGCTGTAATATAAGTATAAATACTTTAGAAAGTCACTGAACATATTATTCTAGCTGAGATATAATATAGAGAATAATTTCAAAATTTTCCGGAAAATCCACATCTCGAATACTAAGTCGACCAAGCTGAATCCAAATCTGAAATCTTTTTTCTAAATTAACCCTTGAATCTGGAGAAATAGCCTCTCAAAATTTAACCTCTTTTGCTTATAATCCTCTGTGCTTATAATCTCAGAGCGAAGGCATCGCCTCATTATAATACAGTTGTATTGTTATGAGGTTTTAATACCTGAAAAAATGAGAAGAAAACTATGTTCATCTTATGAAGTTATAGATGACATCACTTCTATGATTCAGCTGAATAGGAAAATTAATATTGAGAAGTAAGTCATCCCAATTAAAATATTCAGAATATGAATATTTAAACCACGGAGTTAGAAATACTTGTTTCCTGCCTTATCTTAATTCACATTTTAAACAATGCAATTAATACAAACTTTGTTTATAGATAGATTGTTTGGAGCTGAATTGTATATCCTCCTAATGTTAGAGAGAGATAGTCTATTTTATTCCATGGTATGGTCAGAAATTGAAACTGTATAAACTTGATAAATTGGTTTTTAGAGATTGTAGGAGAGCTTAAATGAACGATGTTATGTTAGGGGTTGGTATAGTATGTGTGGTGTAAGTTTAAATAACATATAGTATGAGTACATTTTAAGTATAATAAACTATTTTTTGGTTGAATTATCAAACTTAATTATTAGGGATCGTGAATTGCATATTCGTACATATCATATCTTGGCTGTAATAACCCACCATTATTTCTTTTGCACGCGTTCTTGAAATATAATAATTAATTAATATACTACACAATTGATTTCGACAATTTTAAATTTTAAAATAAATGTTAATTATTACGTTTTCAGTCGATTATTACGTGTTCAAAATACGAAAAGTTTATTGTTTACAAATGTTTACGAAAATTCAACTGTTCTAAGTGCGGATTCCATTTAAAGCTCGTTGATAGAAAGAGCGTTTTCTGATATATTCGATGGTGTCAAGATGGAAACTGTGATAACATGTCTGATCGGTAGGGAACATTTTGTGTGACAGACAGACAGACATACTGCTACCTTTATTCAATAAATAAAATACACTTTGTGAGAAGGGTAAGGAGTACTTGAGCAACGTATATAAGCACATATTAAATGAGAATGCAGCATACAGTTGTTTCGAGGATACGTTGGAACTCCTTCGTCAGTGCAAGATAACTAACAAGCCCTAAGTCCAAAAGAGGAAGGATAAAGGTTTTCTCTTTTGGACTTGGGGTTTTTTGGTTCTCTTGCACTGACGAAGGGATTCCAATTTATCCTCGAAACAGGTGTATGCTGCATTCTCATTTAGTTTGTGCTTTATATACTTTGCTCAAGTTTTTATTATTCTATTCTTATAGATTAACGTTTTGAGGTGTTACGTTGAAATTATACAGTAGTTGTCAATTTTGGGGTTTTACGTAGTTACTCAATTTTTTTTTCAATTCGCTAAACGAAGGGATTCCAATTTATCCTCGAAGCAGGTGTATGCTGCATTCTCATTTAGTTTGTGCTTTATATACTTTGCTCAAGTTTTTATTATTCTATTCTTATAGATTAACGTTTTGAGGTGTTACGTTGAAATTATACAGTAGTTGTCAATTTTGGGGTTTTACGTAGTTACTCAATTTTTTTTTCAATTCGCTAAGCGAAGGGATTCCAATTTATCCTCGAAGCAGGTGTATGCTGCATTCTCATTTAGTTTGTGCTTTATATACTTTGCTCAAGTTTTTATTATTCTAATCTTATAGATTAACGTTTTGAGGTGTTACGTTAAAATTATACAGTAGTTGTCAATTTTGGGGTTTTACGTAGTTATTCAATTTTTTTTTCAATTCGCTAAGCGAAGGGATTCCAATTTATCCTCGAAACAGGTGTATGCTGCATTCTCATTTAGTTTGTGCTTTATATACTTTGCTCAAGTTTTTATTATTCTACTCTTATAGATTAACATTTTGAGGTGTTACGTTAAAATTATACAGTAGTTGTCAATTTTGGGGTTTTACATAGTTATTCAATTTTTTTTTCAATTCGCTAAGCCGTATCTGTCCAAAAACTTTAGAATTATATGGCACACTAGAACGAATATATTGAAGACTATTTATAAAATATTGGCTTTGGGATGGGAAAATTTTCCAATAAATTTGGAAATAAATTCAGTTTAAACGGTAAAAATTCAATTAACATCTAAATTACAAAAATAATTGTTTTTAATATAGTTCTATATGGCGATATTAAGAAACATCCCAAATGCAATGATTCAAAATTGTATTTAAACAACAAAATATACTGCATTTTAATAAAAAACATTATAAATATTTAGATAAGGAATAACGCTTATGAAGATCACCTAAAACCTAAAACGAAACACAAAAGTTAATAAATTATACATTTTTCTCTTTGAATATAATAAGCATATCGTTTCAATGGATGAACTTTATTTTATAACATGTTCTTTTATATAATTATTTATTCATTTAAGTCACAGTCAAATATTAAAATTGTTCTCTAGAATACAGAATTGGCTGTTCTTTTATCTACGGAAAACTTTTGTTGCTCCGTCGAACAAAATTTAGAGAATTAAAATATTTTTTATTTTCATATTGTGTTTTAACTTCAATAATTATCTAGATACTATCTTATGTAGTATTAAGAAATGAGAAACAAAAAATATTCTTTTATTACAGATATTTGTTATATCGTGCATCTTGCTTGGCAGTATATAAAAATAATCTAACTACATACAAAGTAAAATTACCATGGATATTATTTTGTATTTTAAAAAGCACACTAAATATATTTCGAGATAAAAAATATTTTTATAATCATATCTCAAAAATGTAGCGCTTTGTTTGAACTTACAAAGGAATGTATCATTTACGCTAGTTCATTAAATAAGCGGAAGATAAAATGTTGTTAAAACGAATTGGTGCGTAATATAAAAACATGAAAATGTAAAAAAAATTTGAAAATAAGGAAACTGCACATAAAAATATGTATACCGAAAAAATTAACATAATGTATTCGCTTATTTTTAACGACTATAGTCAAAGTTGCATTTGCTTAAATATTTTGCAATTAGTAAAAAAACACTGCCGCCGGCATTTTGTATAATATTAATAAAATCAAGGCTTTTAAGTAAAAATATTTTTAACTTACTAATTTCTATGTAGTAGTCGAATATGTTTTAAAACAAATTATAATGTTAGTAAATTGTTACTGAAATTAACTGAGGCATTTAGATATTAATAATGAACTAATTCATACCGTAAAATGCAGCGCAAATAAAGATAAGTGAGCATAATTGCGTTTCGAAATCATTTGAATTTCCTTTATCATTGCAACAAGTCTGGATCTGAGAGCCCAAGTAAGCGCATGACTTTGTCGGCCGAACTGAAAGTACCTAAATGACAGATCCCAATATAGGAGCGCCACATGGTGTTGCAAAATGTACATGAAACAACAGAATTATTGAAACACAGGAAATAAAAACAAGAGAAACAAACAGGATACAATAAAATGCAGAGACTATATACAAAAGAATAAAAAAAATTAACGTGGTCGTGCCACGTATCGGAAACATATTAAGTAATCGACAAATCATTAACTAGATTACTGAAATTTTGATTGATATGGAAGCTTGCAGAGTTCCATTCATCGGTAAGAACTCGCAATTCTGTCTCAGTAGCTTAACGGTAGAACGCAAGCTGATTGTGAATCCGCTGTTTGATTCCTGGATGGAACAGCAAAATCCTTTACAAGCTTAAAAAAATCCAAATCGAAAAGGAAAACCACTTTTGAATAATGCAAGCGGAAGGAAAAACAAACCGGTGACTAGTCATCTAATAATGATTAGCGATTAAATATCTATTAATTTCTTGCTTTTTTTACGAAATGTTAATGTTATTTTAAGCTATACTTTAAAGGGTGTTTAGTTTCACCTATGTACGTTAGTCCGGATTGACTAGGCCTTCACTTATATATAAATTAGATTGTTTTCACAACTATATTGCAAATTCGACAGACGGTATGTTTACTAAAACAAGAAAGAATAATCATGCTTAAAGCATTGATTATGAAGCAATTTCCAACTTCAATGCAATTTTATTTAAACATGTCTAAAATGCAATACATACCTCGGTAATATTTTAAAACTTATCACAATACTACATTATTTTATTATATTTGAAAACTTAAACCTTCATCGAAGAAAATGAACTTCATTCAAATGACGGCATTGAAACATAAATTGCCTGGTTTAAACATCTCTAAAATGTGATACATTCCTCGGTAATAATTTTATAATTATCATAATATTACGATAATTTATTATATATGAAAACTGCATCGAAAACAAAATGAACTTTATTCAAATGATGTCATCGAAATATAAATCGACTCTCTATAAAAGCAGCATTTCATTCATAAACATTTTTCCATTCCTTTCATTCATCACAATACTATAATAATTTATTTCATTTAAAAACGTAAACAAGCGATACACTCCTAAAATGCGTTACATTCCTCGGTAATATTTTTAAAATAATCATAATACTAAAATAATTTATTATATTTGAAAACTTCATCGAAAACAACTGAAATTCATTCAAATCATGTCCAAGGAAAAATAACATGCCTGGCTCTCTCTATAAAAGCAGCATTTCATTCATAAATAGTTTCAAATTCATGTCATTCATCACAATACTATAATAATTTATTTTATTTAAAAATTAAGATCATGAAGCTACAAGTAATTAAACTCCATTCGTAAAATTTCATCGAAAATAATCGTCCTTCTCTTTGTAAAATCAATGACTATTTCATTCATATCAGCTATGCAGACTCCATGAACTAAATGATTTTGTGTTAAAGAAATACAGCAATTCTAATACAACTCATTCTACATATTTTGCTGTTTACATTTTACATAGGTGTAAAATAGGCTTCGTTGTAGAAATAATCAAATTTGGATGAGCATTTAAACTCAAATATATTGTAATTGCGTTGTTTCAGTATGTAGGTGCACAGAATTTAAGCAAAAATAAAGTAGTTTTAGGGCGGATACAACACTCAGTAGGAATTAAAAAGAACTTTAAAAATTACAATTTTAAGACAAGATGGATGCCATATATCATTTTGAAGTCGGTCACGTGATCTTTTCATATCATGGTCACGTGATCGCTTCATATAAGAGGTGTTATTATTATTTTAATTTTTATTTAAAAAATTACTGAATATATTTCGCTGAATTCTTTTTTATATATTTTATGGAGCAATTTGAATATTACCTAAAATTTTCGAAGCAATTTGTGAATTTTAAATCCGCTTAAAACATGTTTCAAAAATTAGATCCCATAGGGCTCAATGTATTTCATTTTTTCAACCCGGGTTCAATCCAAAACTAATTGGGTGATATTATTCATTTATATTCCCATAGGTCCTACAGACCGTCTGAACAACATACTAAAATTTAATTTTGATTAAGTCATTTTTACGGCAGTTATCGTGCTAACGGACAGACAGACAGAATGAACAAAGTCATAAACACTTTTCAACCTTGTTGTAAAGTGTTAAAAATATAATGGAATTTAGGCAGAAAAATAATTTATAAAATATACTAATATCCAGGCTGAATGTGTTTTAAAACATATCGTAATTTTGGTAATTTGCTAAGGAAATTGTTTGCATGTTTATGTAGACTGTCTTCAACTTCATATTGCTTATTGGATAGTAATTATCTAACACATAAAAATAATAGGATTTTGCTGCAAACTGATTTGAAAATTTACTAATTTCCCTGTCGTATAAAAGCAAATTTTAAACACATAATTAGTTTATGTTTACTACAAAAAGATAAAGGGATTTGGGCAGAAAAATAATTCATAAAATTTACTAATTTCTGAGTAGAATGCGTTTTAAAACAAAATGTAATTTTGGTAATTTGCTGAAGAAATTGTCTTACATGCTTATACAGGGTGTCGCGCTTTAATTCTTTACCTGTTGGAGATAAGTGGGCAAGGTAAATTGCAAAACTGTTGGAAACTAAGGTAGGAAATAAGACTACTTTAATAGTCCTCAAATTAATTTTCAAAAAGTTACACTTTTTAAATTTTTATACGACCCCCTTAGATAAATTTGGTCAATCAGTAGTATTTTATTTTTAGTGCAACAAGATCATTAAAGAAAACCTCATATCTGTATCTTTAAAATTGAGCAAATTATATTTAATTGGAAATTGAACATTGTGAATGGGGACCATATATCAAATTAGAAATGTAAATTTGAGACATATCACAAGCAATATAAAACTGGGTGATATTATATAGGATACCCAACAACGTAGTGAATACCACTGCTTTATATGATCTCTGTCTGTGTAGTGCTTTATTTAGATGCATTTGTGATAAAAATTGTGACACATACTAACCGAGTTTCGATCTAAACAATTTCCATCGTCAATTCGTTTATGATCCTTATTTTGATCCTTACTCCACTGATGAGACAGCCTTTCACATGGTACGGAAAAGGGATATATAATATAAGATTTTTTCCTTTATCATAATTCAGATGATTTTAAAGATACAGATATGCGTTTTATTAATAATTTTTGATTGACCAAATTTGTCTAAGGGAGCCGTATAAAAATTTAAAAAGTGTAACTTTTTGAAAATTAATGGGAGGACTATTTCATTAACGTAGTTTTATTTCCTACTTTACTTTCAACATTTTTGTTATTTACATTTCCCACTTATCTCCAACAGGTAAAGAATTAAAGCGCGTTTCAATCTTTGTGGGACACCCTGTATATTAGACTGTCTTCAATACTGCATATTGATTAGTAATTGTTCACAGCAGACAAAATAATGCCGGATGTAAAGTTTCATAAAAAACCATTGATATTTGTGACCTCTATGGTGTGCACAAGAAATCGACCACAGACAGACGGTCATCA
>OX578138.1:150438939-150583640 GCA_951213105.1 Amaurobius ferox
ATTCTCAGATAGGGAAAGACAAGTGCTTTTATGTACAAACATAGTAGTAGAGAAATAGTGACCTTCTTTTCTGGCGGAGTTCAGAGTTTAAAAAGAAGCTCCATAGTTTTTATGAGGTGCACACGGCCTTGCCATTTTAATTTGATTGTTTAAATTAGCCATTGCCAACCTACATTCAACTCACAACTTCCTGATCTTCCATTTCTTTCAATTGTAACCTCTGACAAGCCATGTTATTCTGCGGTGCTATGTGACTATTCTGTTTTTTTTAGCTCCACCCCTTGATTACCCATTTCTTTTAATTATACCCCTGACTGTCCATTTTGTTAAGTGGCACCCCCTGACTGTACCGTTAAAAACTTACTATCATTTAACTATACCACCTTACTGTCCATATTGTGATTGAATTTGCAATTGTATCCTTTTCCACGTTTTTTACTTAAAAAACTATTATAATTGGCTTACATTTGATTTACTATAATTAATATTACGCTTATAACTTTTAACACTTTACAACATAGTTGAAAAGTGTTTATGACTTTGTTCATTCTGTCTGTATGTCTGTCTGCTCGTTAACACGATAACTGCCGTATAAATGACTTTATCAAAATGAAATTTTACTATGATGTTCAGACGGTCTGTGGGACCTATGAGAATATTAATGAATAATATCACCCGATTAATTTAGGATTGAACCAGGATTGAAAAATTGAAATAAATTGAACCCTATGGGACCTAATTTTTTAAACACTTTTTAAGCGTATTTAAAATTCACAAATTGCTTTGAAGTTTTAGAAAATACTCAAATTATCCCAGAAAATATATAAGAAAATTTTTAGAAAAATACATTCAGTAGTTTTTTAAATAAAAATTAAAATAATATTTACACCCATTATATGCTCTGGACGTCCAAACGGTTGGTCATGTCCTCGGACGAGTCGAACGAACTGGGTCTTTTAGTTTTATCAATTTCAGTGAAAAAAAAAATTGCTTTTATTGAGTATACACACACAGTGAAATAAAGTTTACACGCTACGTGAAATAAATCTGTAAAAAAAGCAGTATGATAACGTTTATAATACTCTAGATGTAGTATAGGTATTTTAATGCGTAATATATGCACATTTCTTTGGGTGCAACAACTGCTTAAGCTATTGACGAAGAAATAGCCTGATTGATAACCGTTGTGGTAATAAAATCATATCCCGTATTACCAGATTCTGATGAAGAGGAAATTCTGACAAAAGTTTTATTTACTCGGCTAAAAGAAAGTGCGTATTTAGTTTTGCATAAATAAAATTTCAAATTATTTTCAATCTGCAAAGAAAATATATTCTTTTAAAACCATAACAATTTGTTCGGGTTCGTTATTGCTGAAAATTGTCCGTGCTTACACCCAACGGAGACTCTGTGGCGCGGTAGCCCAGTGGTTAGCGCGCTGGAATTGCACTCGGTAGGCCCGGGTTCGATCCCAGCCACTACCGAAACTGCCGCCGTGTTCATCACGCTGAGTACGATCACGTGAAACATGTGGGTCCGTAAGTCCTTCCGAGAGCTTGGTGGTAGGGGAAGGAGGGTACGGTCCCTGTGGTTGCCTCCCCCACTGTGTTCCGGTCTAAATTGGATGACGCTTCCCGGCCGCTCAAACAGTTACCTTATGCCTTTCTGGTAGGTCGACGGTCTGGGTCTCAACAACACCAACAACAATTCAACGGTGACTCTGCATAGCCAAGGATGTAAAACGCTGGTTTAGGTGATTTTATTAAATATTTAACATAACTAGCAAATGGAGAGATAAATCATTAAGCTCTTGTCATTTAAAAAATAAACGTTGTGGCATCGAATTTGTAATTTTGCTATTTCATCGAAAGGACTATAGCATGTAGAGAACCCTAATCCACAATTTGAGGTGAACTTTTAATAATTAGATATTTTTTTATTATTTTATAATCTCAATTAAAGGAAAGGAGTAAGTTCTCCCATACTGAGATAATAAACAGATAAACAGCAGCACATCTTACAATTTTATATACATACATAACAATTTTACAATTAAATAATAGCTACTTTGTAGATTAAGCTTCAGGTCTTATTATTAGAGCAGAAATAAGAAAAGAGCTTTAAGTTATGTAAAAAATCCTCATATCCGTAATCTACAGTGATTGAACTTTTCATATATCGGCCCATGTAGAACAAACACACGATTCCCTTGATCAACATGAATAATTATTCTTAAAGGACACCTTACCACACATAACTACTATACCACTTGTAGTAATTCCTTATTATTACTTATGCAAATCTTTCAAATACAGTTCAGAAGAAGACCACCCCGTGGTTGGCCAGCTCTGTTTAACGGCGGATCAGTGAAAAGAGAACACTTCTTTAATGACTCGGTAAGTGTCCAGTCAGTTCGGTGGATTCGCCCAAGGAATCGGCCATGCTGCAACATTACACCGTGATGTGGGGATCATAGAAAATGTTCATCGTAGTATCGTAGTAAGTGATCGACAGCCAGTTTCATGTTCAGTGCAGTAATCTAAGCCCTCACAGCAAAAATACATCATGTGTGACATGTGTGACAATGACTTTGAAGTCACGTGACACCTGGGTCACAATGTGACATCATATTTGTGACTTCTATGCGACTTTACGTATTAGTACCTTTGTAATTTGATTGTGTTGTAACTTCATTATATTCTGTGACGTTTCCACAATTTAATTAACACGTAACAATGTGACGACATTACAATGGCAATTACAATGTGACGTCACAAACGACCATGTAAATGACCAAAATGACTTTGCTGTGACCTCAATATGACAATGCCGAGACGTAGTGAGACGTCCTATGACGTCCCAAAATCACAGTGTGACGTAAATCTTACGTCACTGTGAAAAAAAATGCTGTTAGGGAGATAATGTTGTTAGTAGGTCGGATAGGAATCATAGGAAATGTTCATCTTCGTATCGTAAGTGATTGCATAAGTCAGTTTCATGTTCGGTTCATTAAACTAAGATAAATATGTTAGTAGGTTAAAATGCTGCAAAGTGCGGGTAGGCAATTTTTGTTCATTGTGTGACTTTCAAAAACTGAGAGTATGGCTCGGATTTGTAATTAGATTCTATATAGTTGTTGCATGTTGTGTAGTGTATCTATCTATGTTTGGGATTTCAAGGAAGTGGTGTGAATGAAGATTTTAATCTTTTATTTGCCATGATCATTCCGTTGAATCTTAGCCGTTAGAGAAACTGATGTTTGCTTCAAAAACCTAAGATAAATATGTTAGTAGGTTAGAATGTTGCAAAGTGCGTGTAGGCAATTTATGTTCATTATGCAGGATTCAAATACTGTGAGTTTGGCTAGTTTTGTAATTAGATTCTATACAGATGTTATATGTTATGTAGTGTATCTATATTTTGTGTTTCCAGGGAAGTGGTGTGAATGAAGATTTTAATCTTATAATTGTCGTGATCATTTCGTTGAATCTTAGTCGTTAGGTAAAATTGATGTTTGTTTCAGTTTGAAGTTCACTTTCAGAAAAAAGGTTTAATCAAAAATCAGAATCCAAGTAGATTATAATTTTACACACTCCTTAACAAGAGACAATTAATTTTTGAACCGCTTCACCTCCAAACAAAGTGTATCTCTCCGATGAACTGTAAAAATTGAATTATACTCTGAACTGGACATATTCAATTTCTAGTGGTCATTAATGTAATGCCAACATATTTAATAAATGTTCTGAATATATTAAAAATCGTTTCAAATTTAAGCGTAAAAATAGAGCACATTTTATAGTTCTGTAACATCGTGGAGTAACATGGAAATTGAGTTACACGAAACAATATTTAATACCGACCACTGTATGCTATTCTTTCCAACATTTTCAGACATATCAATTATTTATAGCAGTATTATTTTCCTTATATACATAATGTATAAGGAAAGTATTGTGACGGGGTCGAGAATTCGAGTTTTCGACGGGAGATCACGTTTCAAGCATCCCTGATCACGAATCAAACATTTTTAAAGTGATGTCTGTCTGTGTGTGTGTCAGTGAGTCTGTGGAGACGATATCTCACGAACCAATAAAGTGATTGGAATGAAATTTGGTATGAAAATCACAAACCGTGAATACTGGAAGCCTATTGTTTGTAAATGCAATCGAATGTTCAGAACTCCCCTAAATTTTCGAGTGAAATTTTTAAAAATCATCAAAAAAACAAAACCTTTAATAAAGTTACGCAAATAGAGATTTATTATGTAATTGTTCCTTAGAAAACGATTTTCAAACTTTAAAACACTGGCATGAACCGTTCTCGAGGTATTGCACAGTTTTTAAATAAATTTATCAAAAAATTTCCATAAGTTAAAAAATATTAACTGTTGAGAAACATGTTCACTTTTCATATGTAATACACGTACTGTACCATGCACCATGTACTTGTATCATGCGATAAATTTGGAGACATCATACTCGTGGATCTAGCTCGTTCCATTCATGAGAATAGATACTTTGAGTAATACTTTTGTATTTGAACGCCAATAGTCTTTTCTCTGCTATAAGAATAACTTATTTCTCCGTCCATAACGCTTGGCGAGATTTTGGCGACGAATTTGGCGGAATGTCGCCAACTTGGCGACTATTTAAATGTTTCCAAATTAGCGAAAATCTCGCTAAATGGATAAAAATGACACTAAATCAATGAAAATGACGACTAATTGACGAAAATTCAATATCTTGGAAAGAATATAATTATCTACTATAAGAAAAACCTATTTTTTTATTGTAAAAGCGGCAAATTTATTGCATAAGGAAAGTCATGTGTTGCCCACGTCAGACTTTTTTTCAATTCTTTAATATAGAAAATAGACAATAAACGACTTCGGTATTTGAAATGCCATTCGGTTACCATAGTTACCGCAATTGAATAAGGTCTTATACCCATAATAATTTATCTATTTATACATTAATATATGTTTATACATGTACTCTGAAATAACTTTAAGAAAGTAAGGCTATTCTCAAAATTAAATAAATATAAATACAACTGCTGTTATATTTCTCAAAAGGCTCAAATTTAGACATTTTAATCAATAACAAATATCCGTATGCCTTTAATATAGGCTGTAATAGAAATGCTACTATAATTGCCTTTTAATTCTATATAAATTATGGAAAAAGCTACTTTTAATCCTTTGATGTTATGAAACGGTATATAATTTCCAATTAGAGAATTATCTTCAGACTAAATGTTCCTTTCGACTTACGATTAGAAAAAAATATCGACCTTCTCGCAGAGTTATTGCCGAAACATAATTTCAGTACGTTTTGATCCTTAAAATTTTGAAATCCATGGAAGAATATAAGTTCTTTTAACATGTAATCCATGATTTCGACTAAATAATCTTTTAACACGGGATAATGAAGAACTCAATTCAACTGGGAAATGAGTGAAGATTTTAAAAAGAATTCTTAAGAAGTTATCTTCCACAAATTCTTGAATTTGATGACGCTGGTGTAATTAATTTTAAACTCTGCTGGAAATGAATTGTCGAGATATAAGAATACTTCAGAAAATAAAGTAAATGGGAGAATTTGTTTGAAAAATTATCAGTTCGTGCGTGAAATTTTGCTGCGAAAAATGCTAAATAAATTTCACGTTGTCTTCTAGAAATTTAGGTCATTTGAAGCAATTTGCGAATTTCTCTGGGAATGTCATCCAATTTACTCGAATTTTGGAGAGTATCCAATAGATTGTTTTCATGTCATATCACTCCTGACGTTGTATTATGAGCATCGAACGTATACAAACGACTAGAGATAGACATACACACATAAAGTGTGTTTGTACTTTCTAAAATATTAACTCTGTTGAGAGGAAACACAACGACACATCTGGCAAATGTGACGTAGGTGAAAACCATTTCTTAATCAACTGCAGTTGCGCTCAACACTTTATTTACCTCAAGCCTAAAAATAGGCTTTTTGGTGCCAACGCTTATCAACCAAGAGCTGATTTAACCAAAGTGCTTTAAGCAAGTGCTGTTTTTTGCAGTAACTTTTAAAGCATAGATGTGCAGTTTCATGAGTGGATTCAAGACGACGTGACTGTTGGCCGATTGTCCTTGTGGATTTAAATAACTTTTAGTTTTCTTGATGACAAACCCAGACAAAATCAATCCTGAGAATGAAAGCAAATATATTTTTTCTAGATCCCTTGTCGGTGTTCTAATTGTTCAATTATTCTTGGAGCAATTATAGCAGTAATTACAGTGACGATGGTGATATTATAGGATACACAAACATTATTTGGAATTACTGCTAAAATATTTCACACGATAAGCAAAACCGAGCCGGTATTAGGCTAGAATCTGCACTCAAGTTAGCCGGTCTTTTCCATGTAGGCAATGAAATCGCAGCCGGTAGATTAAGTGTTAACCTAAATAAACAGACAACATGGAAATGCTCAAAGTTTAAACCTGTTTGTATAACATGTGAAACAAGTTGATTTTAGGTGGTGCTTACGTGTTGGATCATGTTTTGTTGTACAGCTCGCTACATGTCCTTGCAAGTTCTGTCTCAATGTAAATAATTACATAATTAAAATATATGTGCGCCTTTCTGCTTGTCTCTGTTGTCCGTAGGATCTATGCTTTTCTTGATTTGGTATTGTCTATGCTTTGGATTTAGTGTTTCTTTCAGGTATACATACCTCCGCGGGGGGAGTTGCCCCCAGGAGATATTTTATGTTAACCTAGTTTCAATTTATATGACAGCATTTAGATATATTTGTATATGGCAAATGGAACATTTACCACCCTCCCTAAAATTTCATTCACCCCCCCCCCCCCCCCGATCAAAAATTCCTGAAAGAAACGCTGTTTGGAGAGACGCAAAATTCGGTACTGGGTTAGCTGAGCTAACGTTATAACATAGCTCGACGAAATTTTAAAAAATTCAAGTTAGTGTTTTTGTTATTTTATGATTTAGCACGATTTTGAGCGATTTCCATACCCCGTCCTAAAAACGATATTTTCTTCCTCAATATTTGATCTGCGATCTCGAAATATTTTTTAATGACAGCTGAAAGTTTTTCGAAGTGAGATAAAGAGCGGAATTAAGAAACGTCGATAGTTTTTTTTTCTCCATAATTTTTCAATTCCAAAATTTTCGAAAATTGTACAGCAATGACTATTTTTAATATCTAGCTCACACTTCAATTTCAGCGTTAAAATCACCATTTTGTTTTTGAGTTCGGAATCTGTTACCCAAGTGTCGAAAATTAAAAAAAAAATCGATAGTTTCTTTGTTACAGAATTTTTAATACCGGACCAATGTAAAAACGCTTTAAAAATAATAAAAAGATACTCAGCTCGAAAAACTATTTTTTTGATACAATTTTCATGATACAATCTACATTTTTTTCAAATACAGCTAACTCTACATCAGTTGTCCAAATAGGCTAAAATTTTGAAAAAGACAGTATTTTTATACAGATTTTCGATTTTCAAAGATTTATGAAATCTCGTTAATATTTCATAAATGCTCGCTATTATTTGGTTGTGGTGCGTTATATTTCCCCCCCCCCAGATTTTTCCCCCAGAAAGGGGATTATGTTTTAAATATTTTATTTATGTTTTTTCTTATGTTTTTCGAATTTTATTTATTTATTTATTTTATTTATTTATTTGCTTACCGGTTACTATAGCTGCGGAAAATGTTAGCTGAGGTGTGGTCGGAGATTAGAAATCTGAACCATTTTGTTTCTTTCGAGTTTTCACGAGAGATTAACATCGGTTTCTGTATCTATTTAAATTGCGTTCGTAGGTTTAAGGGGATAGTTGCCTTATTTGAGAGGACGTATCACGCCTATTGCGTCTGTGTACACTGATTGCATGCAATTTTCACTGTTATTTACATAAATATAATTTATTCAATTTGCTATATTTCAGATTAATGAATTCATTTAATCGCTGCTTTAACTCCCGGGAAACACCGGATACATTTTATAGTACATCAATAAATGACTAATGGAGAATTGTGAGGCTTAAAAGTATAAAACGATTTCGCAAAGTATCTTCTCTGGTGAATGGAACGAATTAGATCCACAAGAACGTAAATAATGTTCCTGTTTACGTTTACTGCTGCTGTTGGTCCAGCGTTAGTTATCACAAAATTCCCTCACAGCAAAGGTCGTCACATGTGTGACAGTGACGTTGTAGTGACGTGAAATCTGGGTCACAATGTAGCATCATATTTGTGATTTCTATGCGACGTTACGTATTAGTAACTTCATTGTGACAATATTCTGTGACGTTTCCACAATTTAATTAACACGTAACAATGTGACGACATTGCAATGGCAATTACAATGCGACGTCACAAAAAAAGTTAATATGCGACGTCACAAACGACCATGAAAATGACCAAAATGACTTCGCTGTGACCTCAGTATGACATTACCGTGACGTACTGCAACGTCCTGTGACGTCACAGTGTGACGTAAATCTTATGTCGCTGTGAAAAAAAAATGCTGTTAGGGTAAGGACTCGACCTCGTACTTTACAAATACACCCACGGTTCCAGAGGATATGTTCTAAAAATACTCTTTGAAATAATGAAATTTCGATGTATAAGCAAAAAACTAAATTATTTCAAATATAACTGAAAACAATTTTCTTACGAACTGAATTCAAACAGAAATAAAAAATCTTATTCACCACACAGACGGGATCCATATTATCATCAAATTGATTTCTCGAATTTTATTTCATTAAACTGATGCATAATGATGTTTCGGAATGATTGTAATAAGTAATTAAAGTTTTCGCTGATTTTATCTACTTCTATTTTCATCTTCTTTCTATTTATAATTTGATTTGAGACTAGATAAAAGGCATTAAAACGCTTGTGACACAGAACGTGAATTTCTAATTATAAAACGTGAGATAAGTACCGGAATTTTTTAAAATTAATTAAAATTTTAATTTTTCATTTGAAATTATTTTTAATTTCTTACATTGAGTAAATCACAGGTTTAGTGAATAACGTCATTTATTATGACTAACGGTAGTAAGTTATTTGCAAATGTTTGGTGTAATTGATTAAATCAGCGATTCCTAATCTTTCTTCACACAAATGCCACACTCTATTTATTATTTTCAATCGTATCCCATGTCTGTCTACATCTGGCATGGACAAACTTTTTTTTACAAGAAGACGAAATGAAAAATAGAAAAAAAAATTGACTGGCCAAAAACATTCGTTATTTTTTCTTCAAAATTCATTTAAAAAAATTATAAATATTCAGATTACAAAAAAAATGATAAATAACAACTAGATTGTTTTTAAATTCATTCAAAAATGTGAAATAAAGTGAGAGATGAGTGAAACTGTGATTGCGCTTCCAGCATTTTTCATAATCTGGGTAAAACTGTGAGGGACTTCCAAGATCCCATTTTTTCTATGTTTCATGATTGAAAACAATTATTCGTATGAATATGAGGATGTAACTATTGCCATACATTTTTGGGCATCATTTATCAAGTTGCGAAATGTTGGTCCTGGCGTGGCTTTATAAAAACCCAGTTTTGTTGTGTTTAAAAACAGTCTGCTTCATTTGGAAGTTGCATTGCAGTTCAACCAACTTCGACCTGAAAGGCTGTTCTCGCCTTTTCGTAATCCGAATTAAATAGCATTGTAAAATTATATTGGTTGTGCTCATCTAGATTATTCTTAAAATCTTTAAAACATTGCGCAAAATTCAGCCAGCAGTTTTCTTATTCACTTTTCATAACGGAACAATATCCACAAAATGCAACACGGAACAAAATGCAACACATTTGAATTATTTACATCGACGGCTATATTGAACCCACCAGCTGGCCGTATTCTGCCCATCCCTGGTCAAAATCATTCAATTATACCATGTTATGGTCCAATTTTGTCAATGCTAACTCTTTGGCTGTCCATATTATTCAATTGAATATACTAACCCTTAATTTCTTTCAATAGTATTCATTGTGTATATTCTCCCTTTGACTGTTCATATCATTCAATTGTACATACTAACCCTTAATTTCTTTCAATTGTAGTTCTTGTGTATATACTCCCTTTGGCTGTCCATATCATTCAATTGTACATACTAACCATTAATTTCTTTCAATAACGTATATCCTCCCCTTGACAGTTCATGTCTATAAATTGTACCTGTTGCCACTTTCTTCAATGTAAACTACAATATATTTTGTATACATTTGATTTTCCCTAATTCAAAATGAACATTTAAAGTTTTTAAAAAAATCATGAACATTTTGTCAATTTTATACAGAAAATAAAATTTACATCTTTATTTTTAAATAAATACATTAAATGTCAAAATTTAAAAAATGATAAGTGACGTAAATGTCTAAAAAGTAAAATGCGTCATCACGAATTCCAGCAAAAAATGCTCAAAATATTAGATTAATTGCTCAAAATATTTCAGGTTAAATATTCGTTAGACTCACAATAAAAAAAAAATATTGTACAGATAAAAATATATTGAAGATAAAGATCTAGACATTTCTATCTGCAAACGTATAATATTTTAAATGCTGTAACATAATGTCAATAATATAATTTACTTTTTAATTCTATATTATTTATGAAAAAACTAATTTTAATCCTGCGAAGTCAGGAAATATAACTTCCAATTACAGAAATATTTCAGGTGCATTAGACTCACATTACAAAAAGAAAATATTGTACGTCTTACAGTTATTTCGAAACATAACTTCAGTACGTTTCTATTCTTTAAATCTGGTACCTACCTGAAAATAAGATTTCTTTAAATATATAATCTATAATTTCAACTAAATATTCCTTCATCAATAGAAAATGAAGAGCTCAATTCAACTGGAAAAATGTGGAAGAATTAAAAAAAAAAATCTTAAGAAAGTTATCTTCCACTATTCATGAATTAAACGACGCTGGAATGTTTACTTTAATGTGTTCCTGGGAATGAAGTGTCGGGATGAAATGAACGCTTTGCAAAGCTATGTAAATGGAAAAATGTGTTTTAAAAATTAGCAGGTCATGCGTGAAATGTTTCTGTAAATTACATTTTGTGTTATAGAAATTTAGTTCATTTTCTTCAATTTGTCAATTTCACTGGGAATGTTATCCAATTAACCGAGAAATTGAATTTTAGAAAAAATCTGATTTCAACTGGGAGTGTGTGTTTAGAACAAACAGTTCAAATTTATAAAACGAATAAATTTTATTAAAACACCCTGTTTATTTTTACTTGTTCTATATACATTGTATAATGTATATCAAAAGTATTATACCGTGGTTAAAAATTCGAATTCGAGTTTTCGACGGAATTGCATGTTTCAAGCATCTCTAAACTCGAATTGAGCATTTTTTTTTGTGATGTGTGTATGTACGGGTGTGTGTGAATGTGTGTGTCTGTGAGTCTCTGGAAACGGCATCTCATGAACGAATGGAACATTTCGAAAGCAATTTGGTAAAAAAATTACGATAGGTGAATACTGGAAGCCTGTTGAATTTAAAAACAATCGAATGTTTGGAAGTCCCAAAAGTTTTTCAACGAAATTTCGAAAAATCATTAAAAAATCAGAACCTACAATACTGTTACCTAAATATTTCATTTCCGACCATGTAAATTATAATGAAAAATGCTTGGTTTGATGTGTACTATCGCCTCGTAAAGTTTGGTCCATCTTTTTTTAATCACCATGTATATATATATATATATATATATACATGGTGATTAAAAAAAGATATATATATATATATATATATATATATATATATATATATATATATATATATATATATATATATGAAATATTGGCTGAAAATGTCCAAGAAGGAGACGTTTTACATACCAGAATCTTTTTTATTACATGACGAAACAAATGTAGTTACATAGGCTAGCCGAGCTCCCGATCATCGACCTGCTCTCACAAAATCTAAATGCAGTCTGCGTCGTTTTACACAATGTACAGTTACAGCAGAAGAGGGAGGGATATGGCGGTACGGGAAAGATTCTGTCTTCGCCTTCTTTAGGCTTTATATATGTGATTGGGAAGCAGTTTGACATGAGAAAGTTTACGTAGAGGTTAAGATTAGGGACCATATATGGTATGGTCGAGAAAAAGAGGAAGTGCTATCAGACTTTGTTAATATTAGTGACATGGGATGGAATTTAATATAGTTGCAATATGTGCTGGACATGAAAAAGGAATTTGGAATAATAATTATGAAACAAAGAGGAGCGTTATTCGGAAAGGCTTAAAATTTCTGTATCATATATATATATGTCTAAAAACTATAAGGCATTGTTACATACTTTCGATAAAAATTTTAAATTCTGTATTATGTTTGTTATCAGGGCAGAATATGATCGTCGCGTTTGTCGAGAACGACAATCGCTGAAACTATTGCCGAAGTACTAGCCTGCTTCGAACCTGTCATGCGCATAAAAGCTTTTTCAGATTTGAGAATATTTTGGAAGTGTGATACTTGAAAAAGACATTCTGATATAAGCATACGCCATACAAAGAATATCGAATACGTGTTGGGTTACATATAAAGATAATTCCATTTTTTTAATCCGATGTAGTTTCTGAAAGAAATAATCCAGATTATAGAAAACGTAAATCTATTCAGGGCATTCATTGTCAAAAATTTTTCGCTTATCACCAATGAAACGTTTTCGTGTGCTCCAAAATAAAACCCTTGTTTATATGATAATAATAAATATCTATTATCACTGGAACATAAAATATATGATTTCTGCATCATACATTTGTGAAATAAGAACTGTTTGATTTATAATTTACAATCGTGTCTATTAGGATATACATGTAAAGTCAACTGTTTGTCAAACAATTTTGTAACATAAATTAATACGTCGTTTCATTTTTCTATTAGCAATGTACTAAGCACCTAAAATAATTTATTAGTTTCAATGTGTGTATAGAAATATTCAAGTGACTTTAAAAAACAAAGAACTTGCTGGAAGTTAAAATCTCTATTTAAGAAAAGTAACTGACGCCGCCGCAGTTTAACGAATTTCTCATTTCTCAGCTACCACAAAATCTAAGAGCATATAAAAATATGAAATTTGGTACGTTTGAAAAAAAAAGCTTTGAGGAGCACGCTGAGATAAACCGCTTGTCTATATATATATTGTAGTTTAAGAAATACTTAATGTCAAAGACAAAATGAGATGCGAGTTCGCGTTCTGCATAGACTAGCAATATCAGGACCACGAATTTTTGCAAGCAGGTACCTACGTGGCTGATTTTTTGCAAGATGGAGTCATTTAATTTCGATGCAGTATACGAGATATTTTACTTTTTAAGCACTTCTGAAGTGAAACATTTTCTTTCGTATAGGCACGTCCAGTAATTTCACTGTCTTGTACCGCAAAACCTATACCATAATATGAAATTTGGTATATTTATAGAGAAATACTAGGGTAGCACGATGAAATAAACCGTTTATCGATTTAAACATTTGTTTGGCTTGAAATTGCTCTCGAAGTCTGGATCAAGGATCAAAGAATTTAGTTTTTCTCTGGGCTGGGAAAAATCTCTGTTTTTAACTCCGAAAAATAGGTGGGGATAGAGATAGATCATTTTTAGAAGATATGGGTGTGAAGTGCGGCCTACGAGTTCAACTAGAAAGAGGCATAGCCTCCGGACGGGGGTTGGCGAAACTTAGCGAGCAGGGGGCAGAGCCCACTAGTTATAAAATAAAAATGATATCAATTGTATTTCTTCAAAAACCTCAATTTTAGACATTTTAATCTGCAACCATCGAATGACTATATTTTAGACATTATAATAGAATTGCACTAACATGATTTGCCTTTGTAATTTGGAAAATATAATTTTAATCCTGATATAAATCCTAACATTGTCGTCCATGGACGCCAATGTCTGCAAATGGGGATTGAACTGTTTAGGATAGGGTATGTCAAATACCTGTCTCTTTGGCAGGTTCTGCGTTTGGGAGTAGCTCTGTCCCATCCGTGAACAAAAGATTCATAACTTATGAAACTGAATAACATCCAGTCACAGAAATATTTTTATGCAAGACATTCCTTTAAACACACAAAAAATAATAATATTGTCTAACTTAAACTGAAGTTAGATCATTTTAGTTAGATACATCTTGTAGTTGTTTCGAAGTCATAATTTCTGCTCTCTTTAATTCTTAAGATCTGTAATCCACACGAGAATAAAAGTTGTTAAACTATGTAACCCATTATTTCAACTGAATACTCTTTCAACACTTAAAAATGAAGCACTGCATTCGACAGGGAAATAAGGCTGAAATTGAAAAAAAAAATATCGTAAGAAGCTATCTTCCGCAATTCATGAATTAGACGACGCCAGAGTAATTGCTTTAATGTGTTCTTGGAAATGAAACATTGTTTAAAGATAAAATAATCCTTTAGAAAGCTAAGTAAATATATAATTTTTTTTTAAATTAGCATGCGTGAAATGCTGAGCGAAAAGAAAATTGCTAAGGAAATTGCATTTTGCCTTTTACAAAATTTAGTTCATTAACAAAATTTAGTCAATTGTACTGCTAGAGTTATCCAGATTTAACTTTAGCTTTGGGAGAGAATCTAGTTGCTAATTTTCAAGAGTAAGATAGGATAGGTTTACAAGAGTAGGTGTCCTTCCAGAGACTAGTAAGTAGGGTGATATGGCCGGTTCTATGCCAGCGGAGGTGCTTTTGGGATGTTATAGATGCTTTGGGGTGTTTTGCGAAATATAGCAAAATTTAAAAAATATTTCTGTAAACATCTCATTTTAAAGAAGCTAAATTATCGTTGGCTCTCGTTAAATTTTTCTATTTTTAAAATGACGCATATAAAGGAGCATTGTATTAAAGAATATATTTTTGCTTTTTCCGAAGAGAAATACTATTATTCTACAATTACTTAACGCTGTTAAACCATGGAATTCGCATTACGAAATGTAAAATAAGCAATATTATTATTAACTCTTTGAGCGTTGTTGACGAGTTCAACTCGTCATGCATTGCACTACCGCTAAGCGGGTTTACGAGGTAGAATCGCCATACACTTTTAAAGCCGAGACTCCTGTGTGTTTGACGAAAATAACACTTCTTTTGATTTTTTTTATGAAATATTAACTGTGTTTATAATTTTTTACACTCGATGGCGGCAGTAGTCCTACAAACTAAATTTTATCAGAGGCAGTATTTCACATTCAAAGCAACGGCGGCCTCAAATGCTTTCAATCTTATTTCAGCAAAGCCTGAGCTATCTCACACCCTGCAAAACAGAGCCAACTAGGCGATGTGTTGTATGTTATGCATCCAATAAAACTGACAAGAAGATTAGGAAGAAACCAGGACATGGTGTCCAGACTGTGAAGTTGCTCTTTGTTATATTCCATGCTTTAAAATTTATCACAACAAGATATACTATTAAAAATTGGAATTGTATGTTTTTAATTTACTTATCTGTTATTATACGTGTTTATTTACTTATCTATTATTATACAGCAAAAATTATTTCAGCAAAACACCTTCTCATTCAACGCGTAATCAATGGGGAAAAGGTTATGGGAGAAAAAAACTCCCCACTGCAGTGCGCTCGAAGGGAAATAAATGACACACTTAAAGGGTTAATACAGGGAAAATGTGTCAAGCATTACTTTTAGTCCAAAAAAGAACATGCGTACATTTACTTAAAGAAGGTACGCACATTTACGATTATTTCAAAAATAGTATTTTGCCTCAAGAGAAAATCGACCGACCCAAAGAACAACTGCAGTGTATTTAAATATTTCTGTAGCTACTGTAAATGAGACAATAAACAAATATTTAAATCCTAAAATAACTAAAAAGCATAATATGGACCGCATTTTGCCTAAACATGGCGCTGAATGCGGAACAAGCTGTAGAAATCATTATGAAAATAATTTTACCTGTGACAGATGGAACTATCTTGAAACAATTGATGAAGAATAGATCTATTTAAAAATATATCTATGTAATTAATAGATATATTTATATAATAAAAAGATCGATTTACTATCGCAAAAGAGATGGAAAATACCTAAAAACTTGGTTCCAACGATAAAAAAAAATTTAGCAAAGGATTCATGAGTATTGCTGTCTTTTATTGCAACTGCAAATAAAAAAAATCTGCACACGACTTGTGGGCAACACGACTTGCCTTATATAATGCAATGGATTTACTATTTTTACAGTTAAAAAAAGCATTATTCTTATAGTAAATACTTATATTCTTTCCAAGACATTGAATTTTCTTCAATTAGTTGTCATTTAATTGATTTAGCTTCAATTTTATAAATTTGGCGATATTTTTGTTAATTCGGTAACAATTAAAAATGTCGCTAAGTTGGCGACATTCTTCCAAATTCGTCACCAAAATCTCGCCCAGACGGAGAAATGGACGGAGAAATAAGTTATTCTTACAGCAGATAAATGACTATTGGAGTTCAAATACAAAGGTTTTACTCAAAGTATATTTTTTCATGAATGGAACGCGCTAGATCCACGAGAATGATGTCACCAAATTTATCGCATGGTATTACATATGAAAAGTGAATATGTTTCTCAATAGGAATTTTTTTTTTTTATTTTATATAATTTTTTGATAATTTTTTTGAAAGTGTGCAATATTTCGAGAACGGTTCACGTTAGCTCTCAAAATTTATGTCAATCGTTTTCTAATAAAAAATTACATAAGCAATGTCTATTTTCGTAATTTTATTAGCGGTTTTGATTTTTTGACGATTTTTTCAAAATTTCGCTCGAAAATTTAGAGGGGTTATGAACTTTCGATGGTGTATAAAAACAATAGGCTTCCAGTGTTTACGGATTGTGATTTTTGTACCTAATGTTGTTCGAATCGTTCCATTCGTTCGTCAGTTATTGTCTCCACAGACTCACACACACAGACATCACTTCGAAAGTAGTTGATTCGTGATCAGGGATGCTTGAAACGTGCTCTCCGGTCAAAAACTCGAATTCGAATTTTCGATCCCATCACAATACTTTCCTTATACATTATGTATATAAGGAAAGTAATTAAGAAAAGTAAAAATAAAATGTCCAAACAATTCGCCATCTTAACAAGATAATTTTTAACTCCTTTAAAGAAAATTTACCATCCATTTATCCACTTTCTTATTAAAGCAGAACTTCGTCAGGATAAAGCTACTAGTTACACATCCAGATTTACGCTAATATCCTTGAAAATATGACAAAAGATACAGATATTAAAGCTATGTCTTTTGCTCATATTTCTTCAAAGATCCCTGATTTGTCACCAATGGATAATTTTGCTTTTGTATTGTTAAAAATCTGATGTGGGCAACAAATGACTTTCCTTATATAATGTAATGAATTTACTACTTTTACAGTAAAAAAAATAGCCTTTTCTTATAGTAGATATTTTCTTATAGTAGATTCTTTCCAAGATATTGAATTTGCGACAATTAGTGGTCATTTTCATTGATTTAGAGTCATTTTTATCCATTTGGCAAGATTTTCGTTAATTTAGCAACACTTCAAAAAGTCGCCAAATTGGCGATATTCCGCCAATTTCGTCGCCAAAATCTCGCCCAGCGTTATGGACAAAGAAATAAGTTATTCTTACAACAGATAAATAATTATTGACGTTCAAATACAAAAGTATTACTCAAAGTATATTTTTTCATGAATGGAACGAGCTAGATCCACGAGAATGATGTCACCCAATTTATCGCATGGTATTACATATGAAAAACGAACCTGTTTCTCAATAGAATTTTTTTTTCTATTTTATATGACTTTTTGATAATTTTTTTGAAAAATGTGCAATATCTCGAGAACGGTTTATGTTAGCGTTCTAAAATTTATGTCAATCGTTTTCTAATGAAAAATTACATGAGAAATGTCTATTTGCGTAACTTTATTAGTAGTTTTGATTTTTTGACGATTTTTTCAAAATTTCATTCGAAAATTTAGGGGGGTTCTGAACATTCGATTGCGTATAAAAACAATAGGCTTCCAGTGTTTACGGATTGTGATTTTTGTACCAAAATTTGGTTCGAATCGGTCCATTCGTTCGTCAGTTATCGTCTCCACAGACCCACTGACACACACACACATACTTTCACACACACACACACACACACACACACACACACACACACACAGACATCACTTCAAAAATGTTTGATTTGTGATCAGGGATGCTTGAAACGTGCTCTCCCGTCGAAAACTCGAATTCGAATTTTCGACCCCGTCACAATACTTTCCTTATACATTATGTAAATAAGGAAAGTAAAAAGAGAACTTTCTAAACGTTGACCTAAAATAACGAATGAACTATAGAAAACTATGAAAGGAATGTGGGATACAACTAATTATAAAATTTAACTCTTACCTTGGAAATCAAGGTATAAAATGATAATCCAGAGAAAGCGCCATTGGATAGAACATTTGTATTGCTTTACATGTGTCTTAATGTTTAAATAGTCTCTGTAGAAGGATATCTCTACTGACGTCCGATATCTTTAAATGTTTTCCTTAAATAAAGAGGGGGAGTATTTTGGAAAATAAAAAAAAAACAAGAAATATTAATCATGCATGAAGCATTGATTATGAAACACATTCCACCTGAAATGCAATTTTAATTAAACAGCTCTAAAATGCGATGCATTCAACCGTGATATATTGTAAATTATGGAAGTACTGCAATAACTTATTCTGCTTAGAAACTTAATGACTTTATCAAAAAAGGCAATGCTATAAAATCAGCTGCTTCTCTGTGTAAAATCAAGGACTATTTCATTCATATCACTTATATTCCAGACTCCAAAACTAAATAATTTTACAATAAAAAATTCAGCAATTCTTATGCAACTCATCTCACAATCGCATGATTTGTTTACATTCTACATACGTTAAAATTAATCTTCGTTGTAGAAATAATCATTTAAAATAAACCATTTTGTAATTGAGTAGGCACAGAATTTAGATACACAGATAATGTGCAAAAATAAAGCGGTTTTAGGACGGATGTAACACTAAATACAAATATAAGCGTCCTTTAAAAATCACGATTTGCACTAAGCAAAAAAAAATGGCATATTTTATTTTGCAACGAGTCACATGATCACATCATATAATATGGGTGTAATTATTATTTCAATTTTTATTTAGAAAACTACTTAAAATGTGTTGATGACATTTTTTACACATTTTATATGCTAATTTGAATTTTTCCTAAAATTTTCAAAACAATTTGTGACTTTTAACTCCGCTTAAAAAATGTTTGAAGAATTAGGTTCCATAAGGTTCAATGTCTTTAATTTTTCAACCCGGATTAAATCCAAAACTAATTGAGTGATATCGTTATTTTACATTTCCATATGTCCCGCAGACCGTCTCGGGATTATACCAAAATTTCATTTTGATAAAATCATTTTTACGGCAGTTATGGTACGAACGGACAAGCAGACAGTCATAAACACTTCACAACTATGTTGGAAAATGTTAAAAATTGGTAAATTTTCCTATGGTAACGCCCGTACTTTTGTACAAGATTTGGAGAGTTATTTTAAAGTTTTCGATAATTTATTTGTTTCAGGATTGTCAGGAGGTATATCCCAAGGGGGTGTAGAAACATTTTAGGAATGGCAGCATGAGATGTAGAAACTTTTTGTAGAATGACCATGCTATGAGACGCTATTTTAAGCAGCCATATTATTTTAGAAGCTTATATTGTAAAAGATGGAACAGTAAACTCATCATTTTTGCAACCCATGGATAAAATGTCCGTGCTAAAACATGGATTGCATAGGACAAATATGTATATACCGCCCCGAGACATCAACTATCGTGTAGAAATATATATTTTAGAACGCACAAATGCAAGGTGTCCCAAAAAGGGCTCTAGAACTTTAAAAAAAATGGTTACACATAAAAGAGTGAAATGAAAAAAAGTGTATGTTTATTGGACAGCCAGTAAAATTTACATACTGTGGTTCGAAAAATAGTTGACAATTTTGCCAACAAATGGCACTAATAGACATATACAATTAAATCAACTTCAGCAATTCCTGCCTTTCAAATTTTGTGATCCAATATTGAATTTTTTTTCCGATTCGGATATTTCGATACTTGAATTCTACGTCTTGTCTACGCCGGGATGCTATTCAACAGATGGTTTTCTATCACAATAAAAATCCTTTGCTCCTCCAACAAACATCATTCTTTACGGCATATAGGCATCATTCTATAAAATAACAAAACAGCGCAATCACACAAGAAAAATCAACAAAAGCTTGCCTGTGTAACACAAAAGAGAAAACTTTATCAAATGACAAATAGAAAAGATTAACCGTGAAAACCAAAAGATGATGATTTCGGTTTACATTCCTCCTTGGTTTTATTTCTAATATTCAACATATTTTGATTGATTTTGCTTAATTTATATATATTTTTAATTATTTTTACATTCCCTACAATACATGGTAATGCATAGGGAAAATATTCGAATCATGTCGAAACTCATAATTTGAGTTTTCAACGGATCTACATATTTCAAGCAATCTTGAATACAAAAAAATATAAATATGTCTAAAGTGACGTGTGTGTATGTGTGTGTGTATGTGTGTTTGTCTATGCGAAGTATATAGCCACTCTAATTCAAAATATAATGGATCATATGTTACAAAACTTTGCAAGTGAGTGGCATGTTTACCCTAGCGCAATTCTAGTTCAATTCGGAAAAAAAAAATAATCTGCCTTTTTTGTAGAATGGTAAAAAAAAAATCATCAAAATCTGAATGGAAAGACTAAATGTGATCAGATGTATAAATTAAATATCTGTTTTATGCGTAATTTTTACATGTAAAACAAATCCCCAGTTACAAGAAAAAATACCAACCCCATTATTCTAGGACTAATTATTCTCAAGTAGTTTCACATGCTTGAAACGTAGTCTTCGAAAATACATCCATTCTCCAAATAAAAGCGAAAATGTAGGTAAATCTGCAAACTTAGTGTGTGCAATTAAACTCAATTAACTGAATTATGAAAGAATGAAAAAGAAAATGCATTTGAGCCTGTTAGGACAAGTCATGAACTATCCAAATCAAACATTTACTTTTTAAATTGATGTATTTAATTGGAAAAGTATTTATCCTTACTATATTCAAGTGTTTCACCTTTAGAAAATAATGTGTTTAATTGTAAAATCTGCATACACGTGAAAATCATGAACGAAGGCGTCACATGCCGAAATAGCCTGGTCCTAGAATTAGCTACTTGACGTCTGTTTCGGTTATACACATTGTTGTAATACAAGTACCAATACTTATCTGAAATGCAACAATTTATCCGATTCACATTGTAAAAATGGTTCTGTCAATAATTAATTAAATTTATCTAAGTGTAAACAGACAGGAATCATGAAAAATTGTGTACTTTACAATATATACAGGGTGTTTAGAGTTCTAATCATAGATTGGATCCATATTAAAGTAATGAGCCTTGAGTAGAGCTCTATTGTAAAGGAATATTGATTGTTTGTAAAGGAATATTGATTATTTGTAAAGGAATATTGACTTTATGGTTGCGGGATTACATAAGTAGGTCAAACGAAAATGACATAACTCAAAACATTGTAAGTAGTGGATACCAACAGGACCTTGCGGCCAGGGCAATAACGCACAGATGTAAGAAGTTTGATCAAGCAAGTTTATTTTGTGCTCACTCAAAATACAGTAGCTGGATGCTCAACTAATTAGAGATCGATGCCGAACAACCAGTATTGCACGTGGTTATTATTTAACACAAGTATATCATGAAATGCACTTTGACGGGCCTGGTGATGTAATCACTTTAAGTAAACTGTGCACTAGTTATAAAGCTTCTATGAATACCTAACTCTTTACTAGTGCCTATAAACCTTGGCTAACTCGGAATAATATCCTCTTATGGTCATATCTATTCGAGTGCGGGTTTCACGGACTTGCACTTCCCTTCTTTCTCATTTACACAACGATTGTACTCCTTGCGACTCACTCATCTTAATCCTTCCAACTCACTCAGCTTCTCTTCCCAACTCACTCATGATCGAAAACTTATCCTGTCGCCAACACAGGACCGCAGAAATTACTTATCTCGGTGATTGGTCTACATACCAAAACCAATCAGAAGTTGTTAATAACACAAATTATAACGAAATTGAGGTAAATAATAACTAAAGGTCATATAGACCTCACATGTGTCCAGGCAAGTCCTTTAAGAACCTTTATTTCCGCAACCGTTAGTCATAGATATCTACTTTCAATTACAAAAATGTTTCAAATGAGGCAAGGTATCGTACAATAGAGTTGGATAGAAAACTACATTTTTCTGAAAACTACATTTTTCTGATACATATTTTCTGAGTTGGACCTTGCCCCGGCATTCTGTTACATCGCCCAGTATTGTAGCCACACCCCGAATACTAGGCACCTTCTACTCACTACTCGAATCCTTCATCAACTACTCTAGAACACGTTACTCTAGAATACTCTATCCTATAACACTCTACTCTAGAATACTCTTCATCGACTGCTCAAGAATACTTTACTCTAGAACACTCTAGATACTTTTCATCGACTGCTCAAGAACACTTTACCCTAGAACACTCTACTCCAGAATATTCTTCATCGACTGCTCAAGAACACTCTACTCTAGAACACTTTACTCTAGAACACTCTATTCTAGAACACTCTTCATCGAATGCTCAAGAACACTCCACTCTAGAACACTCTACTCTAGAACACTTTACTCTAGAATACTTTTTATCGACTGCTCGAGAACACTTTACTCTAGAACACTCTACTCTAGAATACTGTTTATCGACTGCTCAAGAACACTCTACTCTAGAATACTATTCATCGACTGCTCAAGAACACTCTTCTCTAGAACACTCTACTCTAGAATACATTTCAACGACTGGTCAAGAACACTCATCTATAGAACACTCTACTCTAGAATACACTTCATCGACTGCTCAAGAACACTCTACTCTAGAATGCTCTTCATCGACTGTTTGAGAACACTCTACTCTAGAATACTCTTTATTGACTGCTCAAGAACACTCTAATCTAGAACACTCTACTCTAGAACACTCTATACAAGAACACTCTATACAAGAACACTCTATACAAAAACACTCTATTCAAGAACACTCTACTCAAGAACGCGATCCGAAACATATTCCTATTCTACCGTAGAAACGCAAAAAATGCTGATTAGGTCGATGATTCGTCTGACAACCGAACCAGTTAGGATGGTTAGTTTAAAGAAACATAAATTATAATGTAAACTGAGGGAAATAATAACCAAGGGACCATATGGTCCCTCGGTTCCCAAAAGTTAGATTTCGCATATTCTATGATAAATGTATTTCTTGATTAAAACTGCTATACGACCTATTCTTGCTTTATTTTAAATATTTTTATAATTGGAAGTATATATCTACAACTAACAGTTTCGGAAATAAAGAAAATGTTAAAAGATGTTCCAGACACGCTGTATAGTCAGAAAATGAAAATACTGTAAACAGGAAGTGTTATACTGCAAAAAAGTATTCATAAATATATTGTGGAAAGAAGCAAAAGTTCTTTGTTCTTTTGGAAAAGTTTGTGCAGAGAAGCTGCAGTTTCAAAAAGCACCAAAGAAAGTTTATTCCGCCATACTTTTAATTCCCCCACGAGAATTATTTCCACATAGAAATATTTTACGTATAAAAAAAATGTTTCCCAAAAGCTGGTCTTCAATATTTTGTATACAAATCTACGTATATAAAATTTATTAAAAGTTATTTTGTTACTATATATAATGTAAAAGCATGAAGTTGGGTAATTATTTATGCATATCGAATGGAGAAGTATGTCATGAAATTAATATATATAATAATACAATCGTGAACATATAATGATTTATTAAGTGCAGTACATTTAAATTCTATTGGAAAGTAAGAATGAGTATGAGATTAAGTGTGTTGAATACGTTTAATTCTGTATAAACGCATATGTAATCATATTCATTCCGATATTTTTTTACAGCTCCCATACTTTCTAATGGTTAGTTTTCAGTTAAGGTGTCATAGGACTCTTAAAATATTAAAAAGTGAAAAAAAATCCTCATATTGAACATGTTATGAAGTATATACTTTATAAATGCACTTTCAGTTTCCAGAGATAAATCTATATTTTTTTTTTCAATGTACAATATTTTTAAATAATATAAAGAACTATTTCTTTCTCTTTATATAGTGTATGATGTATAAGGAAAGTATTGTGACTGGGTCGAAAATTCGAATTCGAGTTTTCGACCACTTCAAACATTCCTGAACTCAAATCGGGCGTTTTTAGTAGATGTCTGTGTGTGTCCATTCGTGAATCTGTGGATACGATATATCACGAAGGGTTAGAATGAAATTTGGTATAAATATCACAATTAATGAATCAGAAAAAAATCTGAATCATCAGAACGTACATAATCATCTCGTATATAATCTGCCATTAGAAAAGGATTGACACGAACTTTAGAACACTAGCATAAACCGTTCTCAAGATATTGCACTTTAAAAAAATTTAACAAAAAATCACAAAAATTAAGAAAAAATATTAACTGTTGTGAAATATGTTCACTTTTCATATGATATATTATATTAAAATTTAATGCCATATTACTCAGAAAATTTTACATCACAAACCGAAATTTTGGTATTCTAATAGCAATATTTAATACCTGAATTTATTTGCTTTGGACTTACATTTTCATTGTATGCAATGTTGCAGTTAGTTTTCACAAAATTTTCAAAATTTCAAGAACAGTATATCCTTAAAAATAATTTTACAACAGGAAAACATGCAAAAATAAGGTTCACTTTATAGAGGCTGTCATAGATTATATATTCTGAAAATTCCATATAAAAATATTGAGACATTTTGAAGTACCTTGTGGAAAAGGTGAGAAAAAGGAGTAATTTAGAAAAATGAGTAATTGCTCAACGGTTTTTACCATATATTATCTGGAACGTTTTGATCTATAACTGCAGTAATTATGTTGTTTACAAATGCTGGTTATTTGGTCACTAGGCCATTAGAAAGCTGGCAGCTCTCCAGTATTTTTCAATGATTGAATTTTAAAGTCACTAGTGCAGGGCACTTTTCCAGATATAGGCTGTCCGAGGTCACATAATATACAATCCAGGGAAGCAGCAAGTCCAATTCGTTTAAGATGAGTCCTGAGACAATCATGACCAGGAGACTCGACCAGGCAACTGCTTCTCGTCAAGGAGACTCTGAAATGACAGAAACGTTCTTGCTGAGGACGCTCCATAACTTTCCCTTAGATGCCTCCAGAGATTTTGCCTCAATTTTTTTTTTTGTGTAGCAGTTTTACTGAATAAAAAGTCACAGACTTTGAGAATCTCTGCTCCACCATAATACCCTTTTTAGCCAAGAGGGCAGCTTTTTCATTTCCTGGTACTCCGAATTGTGCAGGCGCCCACTGTAAGTGATTTTGTGCTTTCGGTCTTTTAAAAGCGATCTAATCTCTTGAATCTGGTTGCCATTGTTTCTTTGGCTGCCGGAAAGTGTCTGGAGATCCGAACTGGAGTCCAAGATGATAATCGCTCTGCTAAATGAAGAAGGACGAAGTGCGAGTATTTGCAATGCTACAAAAATTGCTTTGATCTCCCCCATCAGTCCAAGTGTGTCTACAGTAATTATAGAAATTTATATCTTTATATACAGAGTGTTCGTAAACTGTTTTGACAAAATAAGAGAGGTGACAATACCCATCAAGACGAACAATATTTACTATTGAACCTAAGGTCGTATTCAACTCTGAGTGTCAGAAAAGCGTAAAGTTAAAGTTGAACTTTCAACAGTGAAAATAAGAAGAAATAACAGAATCATAAGTTGCACAATCCAATTTATTTACACCAGAGAAAGACTCAAAGTAGATGCTCAAAGTGACGACCAAGGGTGCCGTTGCACAATTCACGCATGGGAATGAACGACTGGCGCACTCTTTCGAAGGCACGGTGTCGTGTTTATCCTGTCCGCTGCAACAACGATTCTTGCAACGATATTTTCTACTTAGTCCACAGGCGTCTCGTACACCAATTATGTTATGTGCCCCAAAAAAAGTCCGGCACTCGTGGAGGCCAAATCACCGGCCGGGATATGTAGCACTGGAAAAGTGGGCTGTATCCGCTCCAGCTGAAAAACTAATAAACCAAATGTAGCAAATTTTGGTAGATAAATCGCTTGTTAACCTGGTGCTGATTAAATTTTGGCATGACTCGAAACAAAAAAACTCTGCCTTGTTTTGCGAGAAATGGAAGGCAAAATTCTTTAAATCTAAATGTAAAAGACTACCTAAGCTCCAATATATCGATTAATAACTTATTTTATGCGTAATTTTTTCGGTGAAAAGAAAAAGGTCAACCCGATTACTGTAGGACTAGCCGTTCTCGAGATATTTAGTATTTTAGCATTTTCGCTACGCCACCTTTGAAAATAAGTACAATTAAAAAATGAAAACTGAAATTGAATTAAATGTGTGAATTTAGTGTAATTTAAAAGAATTATGACTGTTATTTTGTGCAATTAAACTCAATGTAATGCATTATTGAAGAAATAAAGAGAACGTTAATATGAGTCGGCAGGAAAAGGCATATGCTAAGCACATAAAATTTTGTAAAATGTGGTAGATAAACCATTTGTTGTTTACACTGGTACTAATTAGATTTTGGTACGATTCGAAAAATTAGGGCTAGCCTTATTTTGCGAGAGTGCCCAGAAAACGGTCAAAATGTGAAACGAAATAGTAAAGTACGCTGAAAAGTATTCATTATACGCTTATTTTTTTATATAATTTTTAACGACGAAACGGATAAATTCGAAACTAGTGCAATCCACTTTCAAAATATTTAAGAACTTTTCGAAATTTGAGGAGATGGCGACGGTTTAAAATGCACATGGTTGCCTAATGAAAAATAATAAATTCGGGTTAAATTATTCATAATCTGAATTTAATATCAAGTAAGTACCCATGCCAATTTGAGCTTAATGAATTTGCTTATTGAAGCTTAATATTTTGGAGCTTGCTGAATTTAACGGATTATAGATTTGAGTCTGTAGGCTACATCAGATGTTTACTTATACTATTTAATAAAGTATGGGGAAAGTATTGTTTCCATGAAAATTTTCGAAGTCGAGATTTTGACGACAATATATTTTTTGTTTTAATACCGCCTGAAGACGTATTGAATATTTTTGTAATGATGTCCGTCTGTCTGTATGTCTGTGGTCGAGTTCTTGTGTACGATAGCGGCCACAAATATAATTGGATTTTCACGAAGCTTTATATTCGGCTTTGTTATCAGAAAATCTAGAACTAGATAGACTTTGTTTTAATTCGAGCGAAAACTTCGAAATGTATTCAAAATTTTATATTTTTAACAATGCAGCATAGGACTAAATTTGATATAATCATGTATAAAAGGTTTTATTTATGGCTCAATAATCAGGAAACTTCATAATTTAAATCATTGTTGTGAAGATAGCGGCGTTATGATTTTTGTGACGTCATTAGCCCCCTCGGGGGTAAAAGTTAACCCCACTGGAGGGCTAAATCAAAAAAAGCTTCATGTCCTCTAAAGTGAAGGGTAGCACGTTATATTTGTAATCGTTTGCACCAGCAATGTCGATTTTTCAAAATTTTGCACGTAAAATTTGAAAAAAAAATGGATTCTGGTAAGAGAAAATAGAGTTTAGTAACACACTAGCTAGTTTTACGTTGGTTTCATAAAATCAATATAATGTTATATTTACTCTTTACCTATTTTATATTTTATAAGAAATTTGTGTTTTCCTATGCCTCAAAACTAAAAATGAAACAACACAATGCTTTCTAGTACTCATCTTTTGTGCCTCTAACGGCCAAGGAAATAGCATGCAGCGACTACGATTTAAAATTCAAACTGATTCAGTAATTCAATTAGAACAGAGTGAGCTACTGGCTATTTAAATAAAGACTCTGTACAATCAAAATATATAGTATTGCACAATACCTGCTTAACTTAAATTGAACATACTCAATCTTGCTGTGCTTGGTAATATATATATATATATAGACGAAACTCGCGCTTTCTTGTGACCACTTAATAATGTGCAAATATTTATCTCGTCCAGGTCCAACTGCTAGCGACTTTTGGTCTGACGACCAGAGCACAACTTCCTCTGGCAATACTGGGTAATTCCTTTGGCAATACTGGGATACTTGCTCTGGCAGTACTGAGATACTTCCTCTGGCAGTACTTGGATACTTCCTCTGTCAGTACTGGGATAATTACTCTGGCAATACTGGGATACTTACCCTGGCAGTACTGGGATACTTCCTCTGGCAATACTGGACATGGATCTATCAAGAACTCGTACTTCAGCTTATCGACATTTTTCATTTCACCCATCGTTTAATGAAATTTTAATTCCCTCCCCCCCCCTTTTCTACAACCGAACTGAGACCTTCATCCTTCCTCTTACCAGCAGGATCTTAGACAGATAGTTGACCAGTTCGCTGATCGGTCTACTTAACTTGAACTAGTACAAATGTTTCTTAGAATAAAATAGCTACAATATTCAAAACGTCAAATTGAGGAAAATTATAACTAAAGGTATTATAGACTTCACAACTATTGAAACACTTTATGCCGGAAAGCACGCACAAGGACCAATATCCATCACGGTGAGGTCAGAGTCTCGTATGAATATTGAGATGAGTTTGGCAAAATTGCTATACATTTTGTGAAATATCATAAACTTGACGCCTTTAGGCAAGTCTACGAAAGTTCGAAAATTGAAGCGATTTTGTCTGTCATGCAGTCGCGTATTTTCTCTCGTTGATATTGGTGCTCTAACTGGTCTATCCTGATAATGAAAGCTCTTTTTTGACTTCGAATCCTATTGATATATTATTCAACCTTTTCATGCTGTTTACTAACAAAATATTCATAATTTCAGACTTGTTATCCATGTTTCCGGAAATTTTTCCACACGAAAAATGCCTTTAGATATATTTGGTTACAAAAAAGAGAAATGAAATATTTCCTTTCTTGTTCTTATGAATTATGCAAGGAAAGATTTTCAGATAAAAAGTTTCAAGAAATATTAAAATGGCACTTGCAGATTTCGAGAGATTTATTGTCGTGTTCAAGCAAACTGCTGATCTAGATTTCTTTCATTTTTAAAACTATGGTGATGTATCAATATTAAGTTATCATAAATATTAATTTCTTTGATAGTACGATTGAGGTCAAACATTTCGTTTTTACTTGACCTATAATACTTCGTAATACATGTGAAACGTGTTGAAAAATAGAACTCGAGTTTTCGATGGATTTACACATTTTAAGATCTCTAGAACACCAAAGATTTTTTTAACGTGAGGTATATGCGTGTGTCTATCTATTTGTGCAATGTATGTATGCACTGAAGTTCAAAAACTATACAAAATTTGATACCTTGTGGGTTACCCTAGTACTGATTAGATTTTGACACTGTCTTAAAAAAAATATCTTTTCGTTTAGCAAAATGACTCTCAAAAATCACCAAAATAAAAAACTAAATGTGATTATAAGCATATTGATTAAATTCTTGTTTTATTATTTTTTTTTTAGAAAAAAATTATACCAGCCGTATCACTTTAAGATTCACTCTGTATAAAGTACCTCTATATTGCATTTCGTCGCTGTTCTTAAGTTTATTTTCCCGATGCAGACAACACAGACATACACGCGTACATATTATTTTATTATGTGAGATTACCTCAGCAAATTGCTTATCTCTCTATAATTAAAAAAAAAGCTAGGTGCAGCCGCTAACCAAATCCTTTTAAATTAGCGAGATTTTCTGTCAAGGCTAGCGTTGAACCAATGGTATCAAATGATTTGCAATTTAGCATCATGATTTAAAATACATGTGCCGGCTCCTATTTTGATTACAATAGGATATAAATTTATATTTTACATACAGTTTTGACCCTTTTTTATACAACTTTTGTAGGATCATTTAGTTTTCTCTGTTCTATTTCCAAAACCTAATCTTTCGTTGTTTGAAACGCTGTTGCCAGTACAAAAACAGTAATATTAAAATTATTGATTTCAACAATTATAAATACATTAGTTATTCAGAGTTTCATTGAAATATTACTTTTTTTGAAATGCCAAAAACATTTCCAACTATGAATCGTATATAATAATGCTTTCAAAACATTTTTATTATTTGTATGGCTGTTACGCAGGTGTAATGAAAACTCTGGCGAACTAAGCATCGGCGATAAATGAGCAGCAATAGACAGACAGCTTGGTCAGCAGTAGCGTGCAGGGTATACAAAGGCCTTCGTGTGCGTCAGGCGGGTTGAGTTGGCGCCAGTCGAGCTCGCGAAGCAATCTCTACCAGTTAGTGAGAGTTAACGATTAGGAGACGGCCCCAACGACCATATTACACATGCGCAACAGTCTGCTATAAAATGCGAGCTCATTGATAGCCAACAAGTAGGAGGCGAAACCCCCGATTCGCGAAGCGAGTTAGGGGGTTCGTGAGCGTCAGACAGCAGTGGAGAGGAGCCATAAACTATTACACATACGTAGCTACCATAAAGAAAGCGCTCGTAAATTGAAATCGGGCAGTTAATGAGCGGACAGGAGGCGGAGCCCTCGAGTCCCAGGAGTTTGCAAGTATAGCGCCGAATTCCAGGAATTTGCAAGTATGACGCCGAATTCCAAGAGTCTGCAGGTATAACGCCGAGTTCCAGGAGTTTGCAAGTATAACGCTTCCAGGAGTTTGCAAGTATAACGCAGAGTTCCAGGAGTTTGCAAACATAACTCTGTTGCCATTTCAAAATAAGTAATATTTAAATTAATGATCTAAACAAAGGAAACGCGATTTTTTGTCACTGTACAAAGAGCAATCAGGCAAAACATATAGCTCGCGAAGTGAGATCTGGGGTTGGTCAGTACTAGCAAATGAGAGATTGCTCCAACGGACTTATTGTTGGATATCTGTGATGAATCGCCGTTTGAGCGATAAAAAACAATTTGTGACTCTCACTTTCTTGCCAACCTCCTGCAACCCTTCATCTTCACAATTTTATTCCTCTCACAGCCTCTGAGGTTAATAGTCGAACTCTTGCAAGAACTATGTATATAACATGCTCTGTATATAATAAAATTTTGTAAAGTAATTATGTATAATTAAAATATAATTTAAAATTATTATAGTAGTAGTCATTCGTGCTGCAAATCCTGTCATCTTAATTATGTAAATCAAACGCTCAAGGAAGGAGGAGCTACCTACAAAAAAATGTTATAAAGGTAAGTGTGGGAACAATTTAAAATAGTTATTAGAATACTACTGCTAAATTGACATGGTCTTGAATTGCATGTATTCGGTGGACTTATTATTATTGTAGTACATTGCGTTTTGTGTACCCGCTAATAACCCTCCAATTGTTTATCTTTCGCGTGAGTTCTGTAAAAGAATTATTATTAATAAAGTACAAAATGGATTACACAGTTTTAACCTTAACAATAAAACTTTTATTAACAACATTAAATACCTAGTTACTTCATTACAATAATTATTCTTATTATTAATTATACCAACGGACAGACCATGTGAGACCAGTATTTAAATGCCTAAAATGTCTTGATGATCTGTAAATATTTGAGGAACACATACCTTCAATTCTGTCTTGGACTTTGTTTGGAGCACGTACTTGATGTCGTCCTTATTAATAGCATTAACTCTTGGTGCAATGCATCGACACGTAAATTCGTCGATCATATTGTACTGCTGACTCAAACACTCGCACTTATGTCATTCTCGTAGTCATATATGTATTCGCCATGTCATACGTATATATCTTTAATTGAGTATCATCATCGTTCTAGTCATCATGCCACACGAGTATATTTTTTTAAGTCCTCGTTCTTATTGTCAGGATCTCGAACTCTTATTCCACAAGTGTCGTTCTCAAGTCATAATGTCCAACTAGTATTGTCGTTCTTATCCACAGGTTGTGGCTCTTTTACCTCGGGATTGTCACTCCCCCTTTTCTCTTATCTGCAGCATTCAGGGTGACGCAACAAGCACTTTCTCCATTGGATAGCCTTTCCGTCCAATGTCGTTACCTCACATTTTCTTGAGGGTTCGATTCCTCCTCTGTCTTAACATTCCTAAATTTATGATTTTATGACTTTTGAGTTCACGTGTAATAAACACTGGCGTCATTCAGACTGAAAGTATTGTTTGACGCTTGATACACTTTATATATATATTTATTTAAATTTATAAAACCCAAGAATTATTATCTCTGCATAGTAGACGGAAAGAATTCGAAGCGATCTCAGCAAACGCTAGCGAGCAGGATCTCCCGACTCGAGAAGCGAGTTATGGGGGTTAGTGAGAGGCAGCGAACAGGTGGGGGAGCCCCCTGGTATAATTAATAAAAATTAAAATTCATATTAGTATGTAGTTATGGCCATGTAAATCACTTAAATGCACAACTTTCTTTTTTTTTTGTTAAGTTTTTTAAGTGAAGGATAGTGATGAGTTTTATCAAACGATTAATTTGCATACATTACATCAATGAGCTACATAAGTAGAAGTACTAACCAGGTGAGCATAATAATTTAACCCCTATGTGCCAATCAATCAATGGCCCTCAATTTAATGAATAAAATGGAAGGTTTCGACATATTAAATACATGATGTCTGAAGAAAAGTTAAACATATTATTATCCGTTTCTATAACTTTTTATAGAGAATTATTACATCATAAATGTAAATTATACGATTTAAATTTAAAATACCTAAAATAATAAAATAGGAACTTGTATAACAATGAGTAAAAATATGGAAATATTCAAGAATGGTCGATGGCCACAAAAAACTGTACTCTGATATTAAATTAGGATATCATTTAATTATGTGGTATTAATTACTAAAATTTAGACACTTTATTAATTAACCTGGAAGTTAAAATAAAAATTCCTCTAGGTGGCATTGCATTGTCCTAGTTTCATCATTAACTTCTTCAAAAAATGTTCCTTTATGGAGGTGTCGGTAAACACTTTTAATTTATTTTAAATCATAACGTCATCTATGAAACTTTTATATGTTGCGACATCACAGATATTACGGTTTACTAATTTAAATCGTAAAAAAAATTCCGAAATTCAACCCTAATAATTTACCCATAAATAATTCCGTGGCAATTTACCCATAATAAAAAAAAATTCTAATAAATTCTTTGATACATGTAAACATTTTATAGAAAAATATATTTACCTTAAAGTGATAGAAGAAAACTTGAATTTATTTTAAATATAATATTTTCCGTACAAAGTTTGACAGAAAGAAACATTCAACTCTGAATATACAAAGGAAAAAGTAATTATGGATAAGCCTCTTCAAACGGAAGAGTCATAAAAACGGGCAATAAAAAGGAACAATAAAATAAGAAAAGGCAATGGAACTGCTCTATTGGGACTGACAGGTGTTATTTATATCTTGAAAGTGGACTTATACGTCATGGAGGCTGAAGATTCTGTTTTCGATCGTTTTTGTTCGAATTTCTGTTTTCATTAAGAAAAGGCTTTATTTCTAGTAGAGTATTATATTGCTTTCCTTTATATACATAATGTATAAGGAAAGTATTGTGACGGGGTCGAAAATTCGAATTCGAGTTTTCGACGGGGGAGCACGTTTCAAGCATCCCTGATCACGAATCAAACATTTTTTAGGTGATGTCTGTGTGCGTGTGTGTGTCAGTGAATCTGTGGAGACGATATCTCACGAACGAATGAAGCGATTCGAATGAAATTTGGCACAAAAATCACAATCCGTGAATACTGGAAACCTATTGTTTTTAATCACAATCGAATGTTCAAAACCCTCCTAAATTTTTGAGTGAAATTTTGAAAAAATCATCAAAAAATCAAAACATTCGATATAGCTACGCAAATAAACATTTCTTATATAATTTTTCCTTATAAAATTTTTCCTTATATTGACAAACCTTAGAACACTAGCATGAATCGTTCTCGAGATATTGCACATTTTTCAAATAAATTTATCAAAAAATACCATAAATTAAAAAATATATATATTAACTGTTGAGAAGCATGTTTACTTTTCATATGTAATATCATGCGGTAAATTGGGTGGCATCATTTTTGTGGATCTAGCTCGTTCCATTCATGAGAAAAGATACTTTGAAAAATACTCTTGTATTTGATCACCAATAGCCATTTATCTGCTACAAGAATAACTTATTTCTCCTTCCATAATGCTTGGCGAGATTCTGGCGACGAATTTGGCGGAATGTTGCCAACTTGGCGACTTTTTGAAATGTTGCCAAATTAACGAAAACCTTGCCAAATGGTTAAAAATGACGTTAAATCAATGAAAATGACGAAAATTGAGTATCTTGGAAAGAATATAAGTATTTACTATAAGAATAAGCTATTTTTTGCTGTAAAAGTAGTAAATCCATTGCATTATATAAGAAAAGTCATGTGCTGCTCACATCAGATTTTTTTTCTTGATGATGCAAGATGATTCAACATGAATGCAAGCCTCACACCTGCGACGTAGTGATCTTCGTACATTGGCGAAAACACCAGGCATTTCTCGTACAGCGGCAGCAGCAACAGGAATCTTGGCAAAGGTCCTCATCGGAATCGACGGAGCTACCGCAGATGAGGCTATTTATATGGATCTATAAGAAAAAGTACAGACATAAGAGATCGGACGATTATGCCGGCCAAGTGATTGGACCATACTGACCAAACCATCATCCAGGAAATGTTGCATTTAAGCGTTTCGCATAGCCACGCTGAAATGGGTTGGCTCTCCGCCATGTTGGGACCACATACGGATTTAGACTTTGCTGGCATTCCTGTCCTGAAGTGCACTCCCGTTCTCCGTACATGAAATGGATATCGTCATTCTCCTGTTTTATGAAACAAACCATCACTTCTGAAATCCACGGTAGAACTGACGACGAGTGCGACGACAGGCGCTTAATGCGTTCGGTGGACAGCTCCCTCTAGCGCTTAACCGCGTGTGTTACGACCATGTATTATATGGCGAAAAGTGCTTGTTTAAGTGTGTTTTATCATCCCTTAAAGTTTTGCCTAACCTTTTTGAATCACCCTGTATATCTCCTTGAAATTCAACATGCAAGTCGACGATAATGGTTCTAAATAATAATATTTTGCTAGTTTGTCGGCAATTTCTTTTTCTTTTTAAAGATCAACATGGGCATCCACTGAATTTGCATTTCACTGTCTTGAGACAATAATTGCTTTAGAGTTTTGATGGGATATACTCTAGTTTTATGGATAGCATTCCATCAATTACTCATATGTTGGATTGAGCTTCTGATGTCGTTTGGAAACAAGTGTTATGTTTGACGATATCACACAATATAATTTTTTTTTTTTTCCCGGTCGTCCATTTTGTTGCTCTAAGTCCTCTGGACGAGCCGGACGGCCTGGGGCTTTCACACAATATAATTTGATAGATTGTCCTTACAGTTTAAAATACGCATTACCAGTTACAAGCAAGTCGCATGATTGTCTCCAGAATTCTTCAACTTCCTGTTGCTAAATAATATTTCTAATCTATCCGGAACGACTCGTACTAAATCTAAAAGACTGTACAGAATCCACTTCAACAATAAGAGCTTGCAATTTCGTCTCTGTAGCTCAATGGTAGAGAGTCGGCTGGCCAGTCCGAAAATCCAGGGAACGATTTCCGGTTGGGGCAGCAAGATTCTTTGCAACTGATGCCATTCATTCCTATCTAAAAATGTTTAGAAATCATTCACTCATTTGATAACTGTGGACATTTTTAACACTTTACAACATAGTTGAAAATATTTTATAACTTTGTTCATTCTGTCTGTCTGTCTGTCAGAACGATAACTGCCGTAAAAATGACTTTAGCAAAATGAAATTTTAGTATGTTGTTCAGGCGGTCTGTGGGGCCTATGGTAATATGAATGAATAATATCACCCAATTAGTTTTGGATTGAACCCGTGTTGAAAATATGAAATACATTGAACTCTATGGGGACTAATTTTTCAAACATTTTTTAAGCGAATTTAAAATTCATAAATTGCTTCGAAAGTTTTAGGAAATATTCAAATTATCCCGTGAAATATATAAACAAAAAATTCAGTAAAATATATTCAGGAGTTTTTTTAAATAAAAATTAAAATATTAATTACAACCTTTATATCAAGAGATCACGTGACCATTATATGAAGAGATCACGTAACCCACTTCAAAATAAAATATTGTGTTCATCTTGTGTTAAAATCGTGATTTTTAAAGCTCTTTTTAATTCATATTTAATGTTGTATCCGTCCTAAAACCGCTTTATTTTTGCTTAAATTATGTGCATCTACATCCTGACACAACTCAATTACAATATATTTGAGTTTAAATGATCATCAAACTTTGATTATTTCTACCACGAAGTCTAATTTTCTCTTATGAAGGATGTAAACACCAAACAATGTAAAATGAGTTGTATAACAATTGCTGCACTTCTTTAATGCAAAATTATTTAACTCATGGAGTCTGCAATATAGCTGATATAAATGAAACATTCATTGATTTTACAAAGAGAAGCGGACGATTTTTGTGATGAAGTTTTAAGCATAGAGTTAAATTGCTTTAACCTCCATGGTTTTAAATTTTTAAATAAAATAAATTATTACAGTATTGTGATGAATGAAATAAATGGAAAAAAGTTTATGAATGAAATGCTGCTTTTTTACAGAGAGCCAGGCGATTTATATTTCGATGACGTCCTTTGAATAAAGTTCATTTGTTTTCGATGAAGTTTTCAAATATAATAAATTATTGTAATATTATGATAATTTTAAAAATATTTCCAAGGAATGCATCGCATTTTAGAGATGTTTAAACCAGGCAATTTATATTTCAATACCGTCATTTGAATAGAGTTCATTTTTTTCTATGAAGTTTTCAGTTTTCAAATGTAATAAATTAATGTAGTATTGTGATAATTTTTAAAATATTACCTAGGAATGTATCGCATTTTAGATATATTTAAATTGTATTGAAGTTAAAATGGTATTGAAGTTGGAAAGTGGTTCATGATTGAGCTTTGTTGTTAATTTATTGAAGTTTTTATTATATATTAAATCCGATCAATATCTCTAGAAATGTTGGTGTCCTTAAAATGATGTTATCCACTGTCGCGAGGTGAATCACCTCACGTTCGATTTGAACGCTAAAATATTTAAATATTCATGTAACATGAAGATAAAGGCCTATAAATGATCTCAAGTGGTTAAAGCTGAAAAAAAACGTAATTAATAAGAATTGAAATGAGGACACGGATTAGATTTAAAATAACAAAAATAATAAGTTTATTTACAAAATTAACATTTAAAATAAAAAGCATGAAATCGTTTTGCTCAAAACACATGAGCTTGTAAGTTACTCCCTTAAAGTAGGAGAACGTAGTAAAATATGAAAACACCACAAAGCCTCTTAAAGTAAATTCTACTCAAACAATATCCCAAATATATCATCAATCTTTATCGAAAAACTATTAATCCTCATAAGTCATTAATATATCCGCAATCCTCACACAATATTTCTACTTGTAAAAAAACATTGATATGTTGCAAAAACGTTATACCCTCCAGGTAGCAACAATTTAAAAGAGAGAAGAGAGAACATTTCAAAAAGTGTTGTACGTATAGCAAGTAGGCCTCACCTTATCTCTTGGGCCAAACGGCCATACGTGCTCTTCTGTAAACGGGGACCGGAGAGCATTTTCGCTCCGTCAACTAAAACCCAACTTCACTTCACCAGCTCGCAAGAGGCACCCCCGATTCCTCTTTTTGCAAAAAACTCTCTCCAAAAACTTGTAATTTGGAGTCTCCTCCCTCTCAAATATTATTTGCTGACAGGATTTAAGCCCCCTAAATATTACTGGTGGACACTTGGCTTCCACTCTCAGTGGCCAGTCCATGACAGCAGGGCTTGGTCAGTCGCCCCTGAATTATTGCTTGCAGGTGGCTGGGATCCCACGCTCCTGCGTGAACCCCCGGGCTTAACTGCGCCCCCAACGACCGCTTACCCCCCGGATGCGTCTTCCTTCATCTTGTGCTGGACCACCCACATGCAGTCCAAGCTCCACTGACCCTTCCCTTTGCGGGTGGCCAGGAGGGAACCTTATACCTATTGCGTGAAAAGCCAGGGGCCATCTTTTGTAGGTCGCCATCCTCTCCATTCTTTAGCAATGTTACATATTTTTGTAAAACACTATGTAACATCCACATTTAACTGCCTTTATATACTTAAATTCATTTTCTTTTATATAGTACATTAAATTGATTAACACATACTGACACGGATGCTTATTTGAAATTAATGTCAATGTTGAAGTACATATTCTTTTTCATTAGGCGACTTTTCTCACTCTGAAACATTGCCAGCTTCAAAATTCCCAAAAAAGTTATATATACCGAGGAGAGTTCTTAGAATAATGGGGGTCAGCCATATTATGTGATTCTTTAAAATTAACGTATGAAACAAGCATTTAGTTATTATATTTTAATATATTTAAATTTTTACTTTCTATTTTGATGTTTGAATCTGGTCTTTTCGAAAAGAATAAGGGCTTTAATTTTCAAAATCGCACCAAAATATAATCAGCGTCAGAGTCACCTACAATTTATTTTAATAAAACAATTTTAAGGAATTTCATCGAAACTGCAGTGAAAAACACAATCTTCACAAAATTTTAAAATTCTGAAATATCTCGAAAATGGCCCATACTAGAGTAATTAAATTTATTTTATTGAACTTAATTATACTGGCTCCCAAAAGTTAAGCACGGACGGTAAAATCAACAAATGTGGAAATGTAAAGCTTTGATTAATTCATAATTCTACATGAAGGTAGTAAATTTGTTTATGCATTAAGGAAAACAAGAATTATGTACAAATATGAAAACAGTATTTACTGTTCTTAAGTTATAAGATTATGTCACATTTAGGTCATTAATAAAATGATGTTTAAAGGCAAGCAAACCTTACATTAATATGATATATGAAGTATTTACTGTTCTTAAGTTATAAGATGACGTCACATTTAGGTCATTAATAAAATGATGTTTAAAGGCAAGCAAACCTTACAATAACATGATATATGACCACCTCGGACCTTCACAAAACTTTACAATGATTTTCCATGCTTTCAATGAGATGATCAACCATCGCAGATGCAATAAATGGTCATGCGAGCAAGGGAAGTTTCCAACTCTCTGAGACTGTCTGTGGGAGGAAAACGTGCAGAGACAGCACGCCCAAAGGTATCCCAAAGATGTTCAATGGGATTAAGGTCGGGGAATACGCCGAGCACGCCATACGAGAAATGCCCTCACTTTCCAGGTATTCGTCAACGATGTTACCTCGATGGAAACGGGCATTATCGTCCATAAGAAGGAAATCAAGACCAACTGCTGAAGTGTAGAGTCTCGCAATGGGGTCAAGGATTTTATCCCGACGCCGCGCAACCGTCACAGAATTGCCTTTAAAGATGTGCGATATCCCATTAAAATTCCAGCCCACACCAAGACACTGCCACCTCTGAATGCTCAATGTTCGATGATGTTCTTGGCCTGATTGCGTGTGCCTCGTTCTCTCTAGACCCTTACACGCTTATCATCTGATTGCAGGGAGGGCAAATCTGAACTCCACTGAACAGAACGTTGTACCAATCTGAGACAGTCCAAATGACATGTTGACGACACCATTTAATCTTGCCCCTCTGGCATGGACTGTTAGTGGAACACAAAAACGTGCTTCTCGGGCGTACAGTCCCTTGACGTGGAGTCTTCCGCGCACAGTACTAGTAGATATTATCTTATCAAGTGCCGCTGCAACCATGGATGTAACAGTTGTGGAGGTCGCTCGTCGATTCCGCTTGGCTACTATAGCAATATACCGATCATCAGAGGGGGGGTGGTAATCCTTGGACGACCGGGTACAGGTCTGCTCACAGCTGTTTGACTTGTTTGGATTTGTTTTCATAATCGAGAAATTACCGAATGATCAACGCCAAAGAAAATAGCGACATCTTTAGTTGACTGTCCTGCTTCAATACGTCCGCCAGCACGCCAGCGCTCACTATCTGCCATTCGTCTTCTTTCAGCCATAGAAACACGAATATCATCAAAAATAATCCTACAAATTTTATAAACACTTCGTATCAGCATTTAAATGCACCTTCTCAAACCCTTCAGAATGCTGACGTCTTCAACGACTGCCTAATTAGCATATATCCGTACAGTCAATCGTGATTGGCTATAACATACGATATTTGCATACTGCTATCTATATCCGCGGCGATTTTCAGCCACTCAAATCCAAATACGCTTTCGAAAAATGAAAATTTGCATTGCGTGCTTAACTTTTGGAAGTCAGTGTACATTTGACACAAACATTTGATTAATGCATTTAAGCATATTTTGTTTTTCTTTCTGAGTTTGACAATTTTTGTGGGCTATTTCGCAAAAAAATCCAGTTCTGATTTACCGAATCATACCTAAATCTAATTAACACCAGAGTTAGGTATAAGTCTCTTATCTACAAAATTTCGTAAAATTCCATTGAAAAGTTCAATAAGCGAGACTGGATATATAAATTCCACACACACACACACACATAGACGCCTGGCTAAAAATGGTGGGATCATGTGCTAGAGTGTTTGAGACATTCAGATCAGTAAAAAACTCTGCTTTTTAACCTTATTCTAATAATTTCCTTATGCATTACCATATACTATATGGAAAATAAAATTTAAATGTAAATGAATGTTTCTGTAGCATTTGTATTAGAAATTGATTATTTTATGGAATCAAATCTTTCCTTATATATTTTAATTGATCCAGACCTATCCCGTTTTGTTTACCGATTGTAATATTCGTACTAAATTAATTTCAAGATCTTATTTCGTTTTGAGAGTCCACAGATACACAATATTTGATAAAATGGTTGAAAAAGTATGAAGCAAAATAATATGAATTCTTAAAACTAAATCTGCACGAGCATATATGGTGTTTTTAATAAATGCAAACAAGCAAAGAAATGTGAACAAATAACAAAGAAAAGAACTTTGGAAAAAAGTTTTGCACGAGGAATACAAACTAACAATGAAAAGGCACAATAAAATAAGGAGAGCAAAGATTTTTTTTTTTCTACTAGGAGTGGCAGGCCATATTTATGCCTTGAAAAGGGAGTTGTAGATAATGGAAGATGGAAATTCTGTCTTGGTTTTTCGCGTCCGAATTGTTGTTTTCTTGTAAAAAAAAATATTTTAGCGCAATATATTTATTGTGGCGACATGATTTTGTTTTCTTTTTGCACAAGTATAAATGTATATAAATAAGTCACTTAAAATGCAGCGGATACGTTGTATAAAGCCAATGCAATAGCAGATATATATAAACAAGGCACCTCCCTAGATTCGCAAAGGATGAAGCAGTGTGAAAATGTGTTTTATTGAGCGGTTAACCAATAATTTTAAATAATCATATATGTGTTGCAAGAACAAGAGATGAGTATTGTATTTCTGTCATTATTAAGATAGAGTCAAATGGCAAGAACCAGAGGGTTTTAAATTTCATTGGATATTCTCCTGGTATCTCTGCCTTGGATATATAACTTGAGATATATAATTGCCTGAGAGATACTATATATTAGAAGTTACTGATTGAATGGGCTTGATACTGATTGGATGGAAGTTACTGATTGAATGAAAGTTACAGATTGAATGGAGTTGATAATGATTGGATGGAAGTTACTGACAATGAGTTTGAGACTGATTGATTGGAAGTTACTGATTGAATGAAACTTACAGATTGAATGGACTTAATAATGATTGGATGGAAGTTACTGACTGAATGAGTTTGAGACTGACTGAATGGAAGTTACTGATTGAATGGGAGTTACTGATTGGATGGAAGTTACTGACTGAATGGAAGTTACTGATTGAATAGACTTGATAATGATTGAATGGAAGTTACTGAATGAATGGGAGTTACTGATTGAATGGGTTTGAGACTGATTGAATGGAAATTACTAATTGAATGACAATTGCAGATTGAATGGACTTGATAATGATTGAAAGGGCTTGAGACTGATTGAATGGAAGCTACTGATTGAATGACAAATTCAGATTGAATGGACTTGATAATGATTGAATGGAAGTTACTGACTAAATGGATTTGAGACTGATTGAATGGAAGTTACTGCTTGAATGGGCTTGAGACTAATTGAATGGAAGTTGATTGAATGGACTTGAGGCTGATTGAATGAAAGTTACTGATTGAATGGAAGTTACTGATTGAATGGAAGTTACTGATTGAATGGACTTGATACTGATTGAATGCACGTACAGGAATATGTTCATCAGCAATACCTTCTCCGTTTAAATGCCAGTCGTAGCGGTTATAGAATTTACGAGTGTCACTCCAAATTATATCATTCACTATCCTGATATATTTCGGATTCACAGTGTTGCTAATGCGCTATCTCTACGTTCACAGATGCCTGCTGAACATTAATGGCTGTATATGCGTTTAGGGTGATTGACTGAACATTACTTGGTATATCCATGCACACAAAAACTTACTAAATATTGCTCCAAGGACTGATTCACCATCCTATGACCGTAGAGTTTTCCGACTTATACAGCATAACTGCACTGCCAATTAAGGTAATATGAGTAATTTTGTATTGACGAGCTTTTGAAGCTGGTGCCAGGTTACGGAAAATAAATGTCACATTTATTTCTAAAAATTTTTATTAACTAAATTTAAAATGGATTTAGAAATAAGTCATCTGTATGAAAATTGTTAAATGAATTTATGTTTTTTTTAAATGCATATATATCGTGCAATTTTAATGCCTATATATAACCCAAATGTGCTTAATAACAATTTTGCTAAAGGAGAATTTAGTGAACTTTAATATGCCATGAATGTAATTAAATTTGCTTTGCTTATCTAGAAAGGGGTGTTGCATACACCGCCAAGATCGTGGCATCCGAGGTATGTGACGTTTGTTAGCAGTGGCTTAATTTGAAATTCAATTTACGGTGGGGGGGGGGGGCGCTAACTTTAAGTATCAATCTCAAGAGGTGTAACTTGGAGGTTAGTATGGGCTCAGTTCTGATCCGTGGGCTTGGGCCCGACCTGGCCCACGGGCTTAGCCCTGACCTGACCCACCGGTCAGGCTTGGGCCACGCTTTATTAAATACGGATCAGGTTGGGTTGTGTCAAAATAAATACGAAAGCTCAAAATAGATCAAAATTGAGACAGGAAATTTTGAAATACATAAGAAACACATTTTTCAATTAGCTAATAAAAGTATCCTTGTCCAATATTAAGAAATAAAAGTTAGCTCTGTACTGAGAACGCAGATGGGTAAATTAGAACCAGATACAGAAAAACTATAATTTCAGATAAAAAATTTAAGATCCATTTATTCGACGACATTACGAAGTTGGCTTTGAGTGCTTTAGGGACGGAACAGGTGCGAGTGAATTGTTTTAAAAAAATTCTTGGTCTTTGGTAGAGTCAAATTTTAATGCTTTTGTGCCGGGTAAATTCTTAAATTAGACCCGTGCAGACCACTAGGTTCTAAGTAACAGGCTTTTGAACTTAGCTTCTTCTGGCGGCTTCAGGAGTCGGGACGTTTTCTAACTTTGGAGATTTCGGGTTTTACTGCATATGAAAAAGGTTTCCCTTTTTTGCAGTAACGCAGCAGTCGGAATATTTTTTTCTAATTTCAGGTTGTGAAAACAACTTATTTATTCCTTTTTATTTATTAAAATTTATTTTTTTTATTTACTGGAGGTTAAAACGGATCTTTTTTCTAGGTCAGGGGCATCAGAGCGATAAACCGATTAGGGATTCCGTAAAGTTATTTTATCCCATGATGTGTTTAAAACTTTTCAATTTCGGAGGGAGGGAGAAAGGTTAAACACCAGACCCCCTTAAATATGCCCCCTGTTTGTTAAACAATGTATATTTATTTGTATCTCATGGCATGTATCTAAAATGTAAAATTCATATTTATTTTAAAAGGTTCATTCCATGCGATTTCTTTTCAACACCTTGAGACATTGAAATAAATGTTATAGTAAACAAAATCTCCCAGCTGATTGACATTTCCGGAACTTTTTTATTAAACCTCAACAGAGAAAATAACTGAATAAAAAATAAATAAAATACTTTACAGAAAAAAAAGAATATATGTGGTGTTTCTTAATTGAATTGTCTGTAGAAATCGTCTCTACTTTGAGAAACTAGAATGGAATTTGGGAATAACAATGGAATTTGGGATATTTGAAGTTTGATAAGCGAATAAAATAAGATTTATTCCTCACAATATACATGCTGGCAATAACAGGCAATCAGTGTTATAATTTTAAGGCCTTGATCGCTTGACCTAGACGACAAAAGTAGTTAATTTGGCGACGAACTTTATTAAATGACACTAACTTGGCGATTTTAGCGAGTTCTGGAAACTTCTCGAATTTTGAAGATTGGTTAAAATATTCATGACTTACGTTCTTTTTTCAAAACTTTTCACAGAGCATATATATATATATATATATATATATATATATATCGCCAGGACCGATGACGTGGGCTTTTGCCTTTTCGTAGGTCGAAATCGGGTTCTGCCCCCTTTCGTATTGTTTGTTTTGCTTTTTAGTGATTAATGGTTATTTAGGTGGTTTATGATTCTGGTTAATGGTATGTATTAGGATTTTTGTTTATATTTGTATAGCTTTGTCTGCTTGTTTACCGCTGGTGTTTGAGTTTTACATTGTGTTTTCTGTGTAGGTTTAGTTGGTAAGGAGTTCCTTTACTGTTTTTATAGGTCGGTTGGCTGCCTGACCTGATGGCGCCAGTTAATGAATTCACTTTTTGCCATCGGGTCTCGTGGATTTATTGTGATGTTTGTGTTATTTGGTGTTAGAGATTTTCGCCAATTAATCTTTTGGTCCTTTTGTTTTTGTATATTATTAGGAATGTTAGATCAATCTTCTTCCTGTCCGAGGAAATAAACTGCTCTATGCCAATGTTGGAGAGCCCTCCCGGTCTGGGCAACAAACAAGCAAAGAGAGGGCATAAAATGGTTTCACAGATGGCATCGTGAAGTTGAGTTGTTTTAAAGATAATAGTAGGAGTGAATTGGTGAATACGACAGTTTTTTGAAAATGTTATCTTTTGTTTGTGAATTTGTTGAACATTAAGTTGCTGTTTATTGTAACTAATAGTTGTGAGCTTGTAAGTGAGCTAGAGAGCTGTATATTGTTCTGTTTACGCTTGATAGTGCTTCCAGTAAAGTGTTCGTAGTTCAGACTTTTGAACTCGTCCTTGTATCCTGCACATAAACCCATGATTTTGGAGGATTAATCCATGCCGATATTCTTGTCATCTGCGATTCACAAAATACGCATACTCTACACAGTTTTCTGTATTTTGTAAACACTTCACTGTGTCGAATTAACTGTCCTTAAAAACACCAAATTTACAATTTTATTTGCAAATGTAACAATTTTCTCTTGATCCCAAAATGAACGGTGGATAACAAGTTGCATGAATTTCATTTACGAGAAAACATCATCATTTAACATCATTTTTATATTTAACAGTACATTTAACGTCACCCGTTTAAATTTATAAGATAAATTTATACACTGGAAACTGAAACACAAGGTTATACAGAGTAAAATGAAGTTAAAGTCTATGAAGAAAAATAACAATCAACCTTCTAATTTTTCGCAGCATGATTTAAATAAAACGGTCACTGTTGCAAAGAATTCTATTTTTATATAAACGCTTTTTATTTATAATTACAAATATTTTCATACAATGATTTAGTTACGATATGATTTCAAAAAATCTTGGGGTTCCCCATTTTTAAGATAGCAAACGAACTACAACTTAGAGTTGGACTGTTTTATTTAGTACAGAAAACAGTACCACCAATAAATCAAATCTCCTGCAGTTATTTGAAAGTGACCGATTATTACGCTTAAAACCTCCACCGTGTTTCCCTTTGAAATCCAAGTGTGTAGCACATAATATGTTATGACTACTCAAACATTTTTCCTTCGTAAGAAACCTTTAAGAAGCAGAAAACTCTTGAAAAAGATCGACAATATTATTTCTACCGTAAATTTTTTAAGACTCAATTATACAATATATATTTTAAAACACGTTTTTAATTCCATCTGCGTCGAATATTTTGTATTTACTTGGATAAATATCAATTTATCTTATACGCTAGCAAAAGTAAAACATTTGGAGTTAAGCAAAGCCATGAAAATATATAAAAACAAAATTATTTATACATAAGCCGTATCACTAGAAACACAATAAAAACAGGCATTGAAAAGGACAATAAGACAAAATTGTCAGAGTTTTTCTATCCTGAGTAGCTTATGTGATTTGCAAGGGGTCTTGTATATCGAGGAAGGTGACCACTTTCTCTTGGCCCTTACAGTTGTAGTTTTCATTATAAAATATCTGTTGTTTTGTTATACTTTTGAGCAAATATTTACTTTTTATCTATAAATATAAACATACTTTTTGCTACTGATTTCATATGATTCCCTTTTCTACAACCATCTGATTTCTCTCTTTTCTTTTTTGACCTGCTTTACTTCTTATTACATATAGTATTAACCTCATATCAGTATTTCTCGTCGGCCGTCACCACGGCTCTGACGTTAGTAATCTTCAATAAATAGTCTATTTAAATCATCCATTCAAAGTATCTTATCAAAGAATTAGAAATATATTCGAAATAATTTCTGAAATTAAATGTAACTAGATATTATTTGCCAGTAGTTGATTTATTGTCAAATGTTAATGGGACGAATTTTATTTAATTATGGATATGTCTAAGCCTGACTGTGCAGTCTATAACGTAAAATCTAAGCGTCGTACGGCCATGAAATTTGGTACATGGATACTTCAGGATCTAAATTGATGCATTTTGACATGATTTTTTCTGAATTAATTTTTAGTTATTTTATGTTCTAGCCAGATTAGCAACGATATTGGCCGATATTCGCAGAAATCAATCAATTAGCAACCTAAAACATCATCACAGAGTTTCCATCTTGACACCATCGGAAAGATCGAAAAATTTTTTTTGAAACAAACTGAATGGAATCCATATGATTATTAGATGTTTTTTTGTGAAAATTATAAAAAATATATTTTTTTCGTGCATTATAAACCTTTCCAGATTCGACATTATAATATACAGAAATTAACTCGCCGCCGTTGATTTTTTTCAGTACTTGCGTACAATATCACAGATTACTCCAGAAAAAAAATTCATAAACCCAGAATTTGATTAATAATAACATTTTTTATTCGAGGCATGTTTTTGATTTTATTACGACGCTAGCATGCAAGTAGAGTCCGCTTTCCCTACATGACGTGGGAAATCCCGCTCTTTTCCGGGGCTGTTGTATTTATTAAAGCCAATCCCCATGCACAGAGGCTTCTCGGGACAGCCTGTCTTTATTAATTCCTTTGCAACCCTTGCTGATGTTTGGACTACGCGTGCATTTAGATGTGATATTGCGGAAGTTTGAAAAATGATAACTATACATATAATTGGTTTAATGCGATAATATAACTATTAAAATGGAGTTTTGGACATCAATTAAATCAGTAAAGATCAACATATGATAGAAATATGATAATAAATAAAGAAAACTTGAACAGCGCATATAAGCACATATAAGACAATAATGAAGTATTCAGTTGTTTCGAAGATATGCTGGATCCCCTCGTCAGTGCAAAAGAATCAACAAACCAAAAGTCAAAAAGATGGAATGGGAGGAAACAGAAGAAACAGAAGAGGTTATATACACATGATTTAGATTGATAACTCATCTGTGAGAGCCAATCAGAAAGCAGAAAGAAGATTCAGCCAATTAACTCCTGTCTATACGTTGCTAAAGTTTTCACTCTCATTTACAAAGTGTATTTTACTTAAGGATAAAATATATTAAAATATTTACAAATATCAATTGTGATTTTGTTTCTGATAATCACATGATATTTCGAAACCATAAAAATGAATACATCTTAATGTGAAGGATATAAATTTAAAATGCTAAGAATATATAGCAATAGTTCCTTTGGGTCATATAACGTTTCTTTCATACATGATCAAATCAAATAACATCTTATTATTTATTCATTCATTGAAAGAAAATATATAAACATTTTAATGAAAGCTTTTCTCTTGGTACTACGTATTACAGAATAAATATAAATATTGAAGATAATTTTACTGCAAGTTTGGAGGGACATAAATCAAATTCCGATAACACATAAACTGTTTATGAATGAGATTTTTCACTAAGCATGAGAACTAACATGAATACATACAAAAATAAGAAGCGGAATTTATCTACTAGGAATGAAAAGTCTTAAGTATATTAGTAAAGGTGTCCGGTTCATAATTTGTAGATTCTGTCTTCAGGTTTTTAGTTAGACTGTTTTTTTTTAAAAAAATAGGTCTTTATTTGAAGTTGTGTAATACTCTTAACAAAACATTCTACGAAGTTTGAATTTTGCTTTCTGTATTGTATTGTAGAATATTTTCGAATTCAAGGTTTTGACAAAGAAGCATTTTTTAAGGACAGAATACATATTGACCAATTTCTAAATATGCTCATGCGATTTTATCTGCATATTTTTGTGACGTTTTAATCAGGCACTGAAGCAGTATCGCTATAAAATTTAGTGCGTATATAAATTATTTTTATATGTAAAAATTGATATACTTTGTACATCGCATGTTTATGAAAAATAAACTATTATGAATTTAGGTTTTGTATTGCATTGTTTCTATTTTAAGGGGAACAAGTGTTGCATTCCTGACAGAATGGTTATGGTACTCTGAAAATAATATTTAATCAGTTGTCTGAAATAAAGCAGAAATCCAGGTGTTTTGCAGGAAGAATTGCATTCTTTATTAAGTATATTCCGTCCATGCTTGTGGCTCTCCGATTGGATTTGACATGGTTATTTTGGCTCTATCCTTTTTACGCACACTAGTACTATATTTGCTAGCTAATCAGCTAAGACTCTCGCCCAACTCGAAGATATGCGTTGTTGTTGTTGTTGAAACCCAGACCGTCCGACCTACCAGAAAGGTTTAAGGTAACTGTTTGGACGGTCGGGAAGTGCCACCCAATTTAGACCGGAACCCAGTGGGGGAGGCATCCACAGGGACCGTACCCTCCTTTCCCTAGCACCAACCTCTCGGAAGGACTATCGGACCCACATGTTTAACGTGATCGAACTCCGCATGAACACGGCGGCAGTTTTGGCAGTGGCTGGAATCGAACCCGGGCCTACCGAGTGCAATTCCAGCGCATTAACCAATGGACTACCGCGCCCGGTCGAACATATGCGTGTAAAGAAAGGATCCATCGTTGCGATATTATACCGAACATCAGCATTGTACCCTGCCCAACGGTTAGTAGCCCAGGGAACCCTAGAGGACCACGACCCAATGCCACTAAATAGATCACGCCGACATCTCCCGTAAATCCCAAAAAAGGCAAACGCTAAAAGAGCAATCACAGTCCGCCCCAAGTCAAGAATTACCATCTGGCTGAAAGGATTTATTGTGAAACAAAAATTACAGCAAATGTTAACAATACTGGTTAACGAAAACATAAAATAAAGAACAGCATTGTGGAAAGTTTCAGGACAGTGTGCTTCCTCATACGTAGCAACGGAGAGCAAGCAGATCTCTTCCATTCAATCTTCATTCCATACGGAGGCTGGTCCAAAGCAGCATTTTGGGAGAACTTTACGTCAAGCACTTAAGAATGTAAATCTGATCAGAAGTCTAAAGTAAGAAAATAAACTTATAGGAGCATTAATATTAATCCCCAGGAATAAGGACTAAGTAAATACAGTTTTTATAATCAAACTATAATAAACTAGATAGAGATATAAAAAATAATTATTAGCAATTTAGGCTGGTTGGTTGATTAGGCTCAAGATCCAAAGAGGATATGCTGCCCCAGACATATGGTACCGAAATACATAAATTAGCAAGGAATAAAAATAAGTGTATAATTTAAAAAAGTGATAATGTGTGAATTATCATGGCTATTTAGGAAATGCAAAACTAAAGTTAAGGGGACGGTGGACGTTGAAATGAGCAAAAATCGACTAAAAAAAGTTTTAATATATAACATCATTTTACACATTTAACATTTGCTTACGAGTGGGACAGCGTCCATTCCAAACGAAGAACCTCTCCAAAAGACAGGAATTTGACATACGCTATCCTAAAAAGTTCGACCCCCTTTGCAGGTGCATGTAACATTGCACCTACTGCAGCAGGTGCAATGTTTCTGTCAGCGATTTCCATGGACGCCAATGCCTGCAAAGGGGGTCGAACTGTTTGGGATAGAGTATGTCAAATACCTGTCTTTTGGGGAGGTTCTTCATTTGGAATGGACGCTGTCCCACTCGTAAGCAAAAGGTTGAATGCATTTTTTTCGAAACGGAATTTTAAAAGTTTTACATTTTCAAAATGCTCCATGCGTCTTAATTTTTGTCTGAGATTCATGAAATTTGGAAAAAAGACACCTCTCATACTTTTTAATGAAACTGGGAATGGATTTTATAATTGGACTTTATTAAGGTAATTAAAAGTGAATAAGAACCTAATTAAATGATGGAAATTAAGTTTTAATGCAGAAAAATATTTTTAAAAAATTAACTTTCTAAGGGATTTAAAAATGAACACCCGAATTTGTTCATAATGTGTTTTTGAGGAATCATAATGTAAAATTAATCAAAATTGTGAACAAATGACACGCAAGGAGCATTTTCAAATTTTCGTTAAAAACAAATTAAATTAAAAAAAAATTATAACAAAATTGAAAAAAAAATTAATCGTATTGTATATAGTAATGTTAAGAGAAATATTTATGCCAATTTTCAAGTTTCTAAGTCAATAAATAAATAAAAAATATTTCAACGTCCACCGTCGCCTTAACTAACCTAAATAGACAACCATCAAATCATCCAACGTAAAGTTCTCAAATGCCCATATCAATAAGTATAGCAATACCACGATGTTGCTGCGATTAAAGTTACTTCACACAATTTAAAATGCGCCTTTGGTGACTTTACTCATTTGACTATATTTCTTATTTACTAAGTGCGATATCCACTTCAAAATGCAACTGATATTTGATTCCATGAAATTAATTTCTGATCAATAAATGATTACTGACGAATTGTTTGGGCGTCAAAACACATTGTGCAAAAATATTTTATTTATTTATTTATCAAATGCCAGCCTGTTGACTATTAAGTCATAAGGCTTCGTGCTCTCCAATATTTTTCCACAGTACGATTACAATGAGATAATGCAGGCCATTCGTCAATGTGCGCAGCGGTCATGTCTTGTCCAGTTGTACACAAAACACACACAGGTGAATTGACAATATTAAAACGAAAGAGATGGGCACGAAGTTGTGCAAAAATATTTCTTCTCGTGAATAGAACAAAATCGATATACGAAAATGGCGTTACCAGATTCAACGCATAATATTGCATATATATATTGCATATATATATGCAATATTATGCATTGAATATATATATATATATATATATATATATATATATATATATATATATGAATGATAAATTTATTTGAATTTATTGTTATATTTTGGGTACGGTTTTAACTGGGGTTCGAAAGTTCTTGTCATTCGTTTTCTAATGGAAAATTATGTATAAAATGATGAAATATCAGCATGATGGAACGATGAATACTCAGTCGCATTTAAAATCAATAAAGTTAAAGTATTCACTAGTCGCAACAATCTTACCAAAATTGTTTTCGAAGAGCTTCATTCGTTCGTGAGTTATCGTGTTCACAGATTTCACGGGCATGCATAGAAACAAACACGCACAGACATGCATACACTGATATACACTCAGACTAACATACACACACACAAATATTAACATATACATACACTAACATACACACACATATCACCTCTTCAATCGTACCCTAGAGTGAGTCGAGTGGTCTGGGTTTTCGACACATATTACCTCAAACTTTCGATTTAAGTTCAGGAATGCTAAACACGTACTCTTCTGTCGAAAACTCGAATTTAAATTTTCGACCACGACTTTCCCTATACAATATACTATGTATGTAAAGAATGTCGTTATTGTCCATGAATGCTCAAATACGTGCATCATCGAAATGTCATATTTCCCCCTTCTGCAATAATTTTCTTTTACATATACTATGTATAGGTAGAAAAGCAAACATAAGTAAATACTACCATTCTTTGTATTCCTTGACTCTTAGGAAAAGTCAAGAGCTAAAAATATACAAAAAAATTGTTCTTATGAAAAAGCCTCTTAACGTAGAAGCGCAATGAAAAAGGGCAATGAAAATTCACAATAAAATAAGAATCAACGCAACTTTTCTACCTCGAGTGACAGGCGTTATTTGTGCTTTGAAGGGAGACTTTAAATATCGTGGAACAGATAAGAATTCTGGAGACTAAGTTCGAAGAATTGTTTTTATTGAAAAAAGGATTTGTTTGAAGTAATGTAATTTGTGTAATTGAAACAACAAAGTTTGTTGACTTAGTAAAGTTGACTCATGCTGTAAGGTTTGTTATAATTTTTCTGATCTTTTGGAAATGTGTTGTTTGGAAAATTTTGGATTTTGTTAAAGCGACAATATTTGGGCATACGTAGTATTTTATTTTTAGATTTAACGATTTTTGCAGACACTTTCGAAAAAAAAATGCAGATTCCTTTTTTCCGAATCGTACCAAAGTCTAATCAGCACCAGAATAACCTACAAGTGATTTATCTACTAAATTTTGCGAAATTTATTCTATTTGTTTTTCAGCTAGAGTGGATGCAGGCAATTTTTGCGAGCCATTTTGCAAAACATGACAGGCTCTTTTATCCCTAATCGTACCAAAATTGAATCAGCACCAGAGTTACACACGAGTGACTTACCTACCGAATTTTATGAAATCTAGTCTATTAGTTTTTGAGTTAGAGTCGATATCATACATTGCACAGACAGACAGACACACACACACGTCACGCTAAAATTAGATTTTCGTATTCTAGAGGTCCCAAACCGTGTAGATACGTCGAAAACTCGAGTTGCGATTTTCGGCAGGATTCCAATACTTTCCCTTTACATTACCAGGTATTACAGGGAAAGTAAAACTTATTTCGCTACAAACTATCTGAGTTCATACATTTTGAGGGTTTAGTTGAATTTTCAATAGTGCATTTCGTCGATTTATTTATAGCATTTTGGCGCAAAAGTTGTTACATTTTTACTCATTTTTTGCATAATTTCACACATTTTCGCAAATACAAAATAAATGGAAAATATCGACTCCTTACGAATATCATATATGTTTATACACTAAATTAAGTCAATGTATTACGTTAGTATTTTACCAACTAACGCGTTTCATTGTAAAACGGTGCATTTTGTTTGGCTGAGATTCCAGTACACCATGCGCTATGATATATGTTAGTGAAGTAGTCGCGCGACCCTCCGGGTCAAATAGGAACTCGAGTACAGAAAAAGACGGCTAAAATTTATTTCAATAAACAACCCTTTACTTATCCCCCCCCCCCCTTGGAAACAGCTTGGGTGACGCTTGGCAGACAGCAGTGCGGACCTGGCCTACCTCTCGGTTTACAGGTTTTGTTCCTCACCTCTGAGGACTTAAGGGACCCACATGTTTAAAGTGATCGTACTCCTCGTGAACACGGCCGCAGTTTTTTGGCAGTGGAGGGAATCGAACCCGGGTCTACCGAGTGCAATTCCTGCGCTCTAACCAGTGGGCTTCCGAGCCCCTTCCCCCAAAAAATAAAAACAAAAATTATTCATATGATACTGATCTGTTTATAACGGAATTCGTTTTAAAAATGATTTTTGTTTATAAATGAAATTTGCTTATAAATGAATTTCGTTTATAAATGAATTCTGCTTTTAATATGATTTTCATTTATAAGTAAATTGGGTTTATAAATGAATTCTATTTAGAATTTAATTTTGTTTATAAGGGAATCATTTAAATGCACTATTTGAAGAGCACTATACATTGAACAATCAATTCCTGAATATAACTTTGTTCGGTTTCATTTTTCATAGTTAAACTTGTTACATCGTGGTTTGAATAAAAATCCTACATATATATATTTTTTTGTTCTTCAATGCTGCATGCGGTCAACAAGGAAGTGCGGCAATTTCTAAGATCGAGATAATCTAATAAACCTCTTATTTATTCGTTCTTTAGACGTTCATTAATTAATTAGACCTAAAAATATCTGACGTTCTCCCTTCCCTTTGATCTGTAGTTCAATTACATGAATCTAAATGAATAAACGAAAACAGCAGCCAGCTTAACTGCGAATTATTTTTTAACCGAGCGCAATGTATCTTCATTTAAGTTTCAAAGGTGATTAACTTTATGAGATTAGGAATTTATAGTTATTTCGAACTCTAATTTCAGTTTGCTTTAAGAAAATGCCAAAAAAAAAATTATAAAATTAACTTGCTGAAACGAGGAAATGCAGCCATGTCAAAAGGTTCAATTTATTTGTATTTTCACTTGCAATAGAAATTTGAGATGATTATGGGAGACGCAAAATTGATATTTTTATAATGCTTGAAATAATTTTAATAACCACTAATATTATGAAAAGAAAAAGCTTTAAAATAATGAATATTTTTAAGTAAGATATTGGAGAATTCACTTGACTAAATTATCTAATAAAATCATGAATAGCTGAAATAAAGAACTAATTTTTAAGTTGTTGAAATAAACAGTAGATAAATATACAGATTTACTGCTCCAGATGTATATGAAATGCCGCCATATAATATAAAAAAATTTCAACTAATATATCACGTGACAAAAAGCCAAGCCATAGATCTTTTATACAAAATCCGCTACTGGGCTTGGTTATTACTGTTATAGTACTGAGGCAACGCTATCTAATATAATGTCCTCCTCACGTGATCTAAAACTCATACCACTAATCCAGGCTCTAATGACTAGGATGACTCTAATTCTTATTAACTGTGAGGTTGCTTTGCTGGAACGAAGGAACTGCCATAGTCCACTTGTTGCAGGACTATGCAACGCCTGTTTTTCTCCATGTCTTATTTCTTGAGCAAATAAATACATATCCAGGTTGTAAGACCAAAGACCAGAGATATCAATAAATTGGAACATTGAAACGACACTGGTAAATCGATTTGAATAATAGACCAGACGGAACCGCTCCAAAATTAACAGTAAATTGAACGTTGGTTTATCAATAAATATATTATGTACCTCGCGCCCTAAAATATTTCACATCAAAAATAAAAACATGTTATTGTTTTATCACGATGTTTTGTTGCGAGAACACAAATCCTTTACATAATATATATGCACAATATTTGTTTATAATAAGCCATGTGTAAACTGAACATGTATGTAATTTTTTAGTAAAAGTAATTAACAAATAGAAATAGACAACAAGTACTCTTGTAATTTCTTTGAGTATTATTTATTAACCTTCTAACTTTACTCGTTTGTTTTGAACTTTTAACCTGTCGAACCTAATATGTGTCATTCAGGTGGAAATTCTCCGAGATTTTAAGAAATATTTCAAGGTTTCCGTCAAATAAAACAGATTGGAAATAACTTTTCATCGAATCACTGTCAGTGTATGAAATATTATGTCAAACTGCATTTAAACGTTGTAGGTATTTAGCTCTTTGATATCTTGACTAATTGGAAAAAATAATAGACTTCGTCTTCAGAAAGTTCGTAAAAATAAAGCTAAAAAAAATTATATCTTCTATTCCTCAACATTGGCTCAAAGAGTTATTTACTCGAAAACAGGGGGAGTCGCTGTTGAAGTTGTTGGGGGGGGGGGGAGTATTCAAAGATCCTGCTATGTTTTCTGGCGTGCAGCCAACCAATGCCATTGCAAAAGCATAAGGAATTCAAATAATGTATCAGTTTCTTTGATATCCTTTGTACATTTTTAGACAGTACCTTGGTGTAACCCTTTGAAAGGAAAATAGTGTTGAAGAAATTTGCTTTTGAGAGAATTATGTGGAGAACAGAATTATACTTTGTTTGCTTTTCTACAAATTTTTAAACCTCATTTTAATTCTTATATATTCTAGTGATGAGGTAAGCAAATTATCTTGGTCGCACACTCCTGTCCCTTTTGAGCCACTTAAATCTCCGCCTCTACCTAACGCATGGTAAAAAAACAATACACAATGCTATACTTGCAGTACAGCTAACTTAACAGTAAAGAGATATAGAAAATATCTTAAAAACCCGGTGATTTCTACAGGGTGATTCGAAACTATCTATACAAAGTTTAATTGAAGATAGGGAAACACTAACAGAAACATTGTTAGTTAGTGAGTGTATAGTCGAAGATACCATTTTTACCCTTAGAATGTGTTGTTTAGCGCTGGGCAATTGGTTATTTCTGAAATCATCATTCGTAACACATATTTTGTACTTAAAGCATTGATTATTCCGTGAGAGCTACGGTTACCGATATGAAAATAGCTTATGACAATAGAAACGGGATTGCTACTGTAAGATTATAGATACAATCTTATAGCAGCTCTTCCACTTTAATTTGCAGCTTTATATGCTAGATACATGTTATCCTTACTACTCAGACCACCTAACCTACATGAAAGTGCAAGATATCTGTTTGGATGGCAGGGAGAACCAATCAATTAATTCTAGAACCCAAAGGGTTTGGAAACCACAGGGACCTACCAACCTTCCCCTAACCCATACCGTCACATTTATTTAATAATTTAAAATTAAATAATAAATAATTTGAACTGAATTATATTAAAACCAATTTCTTCCAATAAATCAGCCAATTTCTTTCAATAAAACTGAAAGTGGAAACTGAAAGCATTATGAACTAGATGTCTTCTTGTTTCCAGATCTTGTTATAAAAGTTTGCATAAGTAATCTATCACTGACATGTAATACGTTTCTTACCAAATTATTAGCAATTTTGGCATTCATATTAATACTAGCAGCGATTACACGCCGTTGCTCGGGATTTACGATGCAAAACTCTGATAAAAGTTACACCGGAACATATAGGACCGTGAATCTTATACATTGTTTTTTCACTGTGAAAGAAGTAAATTCATTGCATTATGTAAGAAAAAATTCGGATCTGATTGGCCACTCATTGACCAATCAGGTCCATTGGATCATACATACATACTTTTCTTTTTTATATATAGATAGATAGATATTTTTATATTAATTTATTTATTATTCAAATTAATAAAATTCGTTGAGTAAGCCTGTGAAAAATAAACCATAGTGATAGAGTTTCCATTTAAATTCATATTTCAAACCTGCGATTTTCAAAAGTTACTAACTAATACGTTCAATAAACTCCTACAAAACTCAGAGATTTAATTAACTTTCACGTTTTTAACCAACTATTTCCAACCGTTTTCGTTGGGAATCATGGAGTTAGGAAGTAGAGCTGCTAGGAAAAAGTTTCGTTTTCCATTAATATCTCAACAACCCCTGGTCTTAGAAACTCACACAAGTTTCGCTTTTCATTCATATCGCGACAACCCTTAGTGCTATAAACTCGAAACATGGATTAAATTTTAAATGGAGCTATTTCAAAACTACCCACCAAATTTCATCAAATTCGGTTCAGCCGTTCTCCCGTGATGTTGGATCATACATACATACTTTTCTTCTTTATATATAGATTTTTAAACACCATTAAATGTGTATACAATTTAGTTTAATTTTACGTCATCACATTAACATTCGATAAATATTTATTTAAAAGAGTGAAAAAAACTTGAAGGTTAATGGTAACATAATTTCTTGATTGCAGAGTTATTTATTATTATTATTATTATTATTATTATTATTATTATTATTATTATTATTATTGTAACCAGCGTCTGATTATAAAAATGCATTTTGCCTAAAAAGGTTTGTTCTACAAAACGTACTTTTTTAGAAAATCGATGAGATTAAAAAAAAATGTTGCGAATGCCGCTAAAAGTTCATTAAAAAGAACATTTATCTGTACGTTATAATAGTGTTAAAACTGAAACTATTTTGTATCGATCGCTTCGAAGAGATTTGTATAAAATTTGCTAAATATTCCGCTTCAATATTAAAAAAATAATAATAAAAACCTAATCGATTTTTTTTAATATCTTCTCTACCTTAGTAGTTGTCAGTCAAGAAGAATATATACAACCCATTTTGTAGCTGTGCGTCGCTTAGATTTTACGCTATAGCTCGCACAGACATTGCTCTTTATCATTCAATATATTTATATATTGCAAGAAAAGTAAATATTTCTACTGTTGCGCTTTTTCTAAAATTTGAGTCAATTTTCAAACTTTCTACTTATAAAGAATGTGTTCAGAAATATTTAATTTTCTTTATCCATATTTTCTCGGTAGAGAAAGGGAGTGATAATTTTATTTCCATATGAATAAATAGACCTGACCGAAGTTTAATTTTTTTGCCACTAGCGGCGCCATTATAATTAATTCGATTCTTATAATTCGTTTTGTTTGGGGTTAATATGAAAATAAAATAAGTGCAGATATATAATATCACATGTTTTGTTTAAGGATTTTTTAAGATTATATATTATCATTATTGGCAATATTTTACATATTATTGGCAATATTTTACATATTATTGGCAATATTTTTCAAAGTTACTACCACTGTCGTCAAATTTGTCAGTAGTTTTGAACAGACAGGCAGAGAGAAAAATGGCTTTTATTATTAAGTACACTAAAGAATATTTGGAGCTAAATGGACAAAATTCGATTAAAATGAGGTTTTCCGATGAGGTTAGTTTTACTATAAATGAATTAAGTGCATAAACCTGAAGTATGATAAAATAAATTATTTGTTTCCAGTAATATAAATGCAATTGATTTCATTGAGCAGTAATATAAATGCAATTGTTTTCATTGAGCAGTAATATAAATGCAATTGTTTTCATTGAGCAGTAATATAAATGCAATTGTTTTCATTGAGCAGTAATATAAATGCAATTGTTTTCATTGAGCAGTAATATAAATGCAATTGTTTTCATTGAGCAGTAATATAAATGCAATTGTTTTCATTGAGCAGTAATATAAATGCAATTGTTTTCATTGAGCAGTAATATAAATGCAATTGTTTTCATTGAGCAGTAATATAAATGCAATTGTTTTCATTGAGCAGTAATATAAATGCAATTGTTTTCAGTGAGCAGTAATATAAATGCAATTGTTTTCAGTGAGCAGTAATATAAATGCAATTGTTTTCAGTGAGCAGCAATATAAATGCAAATGTTTTCATTCAGCAACAATATAAATGCAATTGTTTTCATTGAACAGCTTTTCAAACAAAGTTAGCACTTTTATTGAAACATCTCATATTTCTGTATGAAAATGTTCCTCATTTTCACTTAATCGATAAATTGTTCCCTGGCGAAATATTTTGAAGTGAAATATTTTGATGAAAAACTTTTCTGCATACACTTTAAGAATAACCTATTTCCCCATCCGTATGTAACGCTTGGCAAAAGTTTTGGCAAAGAATTTGTCGGGATATCGCCAACTTGGCGACGTTTTGAAATGTTGCAAAATGGACGAAGATGTAGCTAAATCGATAAAATTAACATTAAACTTGTAAAAATGATGCGAAATCAGTGAAATTATTTGTGTTTTGTTAGGGGATAGTACTGAAATGATGTTTCAGTAACCTTTGACTATCAGTCCAACCATCCCACTTGGGCATACATGTGGCGGCTTTTAAAAATGTTGCCAAGTTGATAACATTATGCAAAATCAATGAAATTGTATCTTGTTATGGGATAGTATAGTAAATATGTTTCGGTAGGGTCTGTCTGCCAGTCCGATCCATTTGGCGACAAATTTGACTGCTTTTTAAATTATCGCAAAATTGATCAAAATATCACCAAATCAATACAATGACATTAAATTAATGAAAATGATGCCCAATTGATTAAAAGTCAATATATTTTGATACATTGAGTTGAATATCCTTAGTAATCTATGTCGTTTTATGGAAATTATAAATGGTATTATACTTGGTTCAAATTTCAAAGAGGGTTACACTGATTGTGGTCGCAAATGAATTGTGTTTTGTTAGGACATGATATAGTATTATGTTTCGATAGGGAGTCGTATAGGAAATAATAATATTGATTGGGATATGTGCATGGATCGCATGCGTTCCTCTATAGAATGAACAAAAGTGCTGCCGGATGAGAGGTAATGTTTTGCAATTTTTGATTCCTGTCATATGACGGGTATACTTTCTAGTACTTTAGTAGTAAACTTGGGAACTAAGTTTTGGGAACTATATGTCGTCAGAAATGTATAAACCGCTAACATTATGATCTCCCCGTATATGTGAACAATGTGAGGTATATTTTAAATTTGCTCATATCGGAATTAAATTCGCTCAGTTGAATATTAAATTGAATTTTTTTTTCCTCATTAAATGCAATAGCAAGTGCACAAAGTCAACTTGATATAAAAAATTCCTTAATATATTTAGTATAATATGAATGCATTATGCTGAAACTGAACATAAGAGACTCAAAATTTTAGTCGAAATCGATGGCAAAATGCGATGATAGTCGCGTCAACAATAAAGAATGGTAAATCTGCACATTTCAAATATGAAACTGGTCTACTTAAGTATTCAACTACTTCAAAATATTTTCAGAAATCGATTTCTCGGATATCTTTGAATAAAGCAACGTTTACCCACTGTTGGGAATTATCCTGAAATATAAATAATTACTTTTTTAATTGGTTATTTTCTCCTGGGGACATCACTAATTAATTAGGCATGAAAAAACTTCCCTGCTATGCGGTCTGTTTTCTGATCTTAATTAATGTAATTGGATCTACAGTAGTTAAACATTAGTTCATTAAATATTATGGGAATTCGCATTTTAATTAATTTCATTCCAAGGAAGCGATGCTATTTCGGATTAGAAGTTCTATAGAACTTTACTGAAATAAGAACACGTGGAGAGCTGAACAAACATTATATTTGAAAGTTCATACATTCCGTATTATCTAAAATATCTCTTCTGATATAGTATGGACATCACTATAATATATTCAGTGATTTTATCCATATAAAGTATTATACTCACTAGAGTAAAGCAACATCTACCACACTTACAGTGTTTTATCATCACTGTATTCTTGAGAGCTTAGAATTTTATTAACGATGGGCGGGGCTAAAAACGTCCCTAATTATTGCAGAATTCAAAGTTAATATACTTCCACCAGAAAAGATATAGAATCATTTCTTTAAAGAATTTTGTATTCATTGATTATTTCATCACCTTCACTGTATTGACGAGTGTTAATGACCACGATATAATGGTGATAGGTGATGATGGGTGTTCAGTTGAGCATTTCCTTAATACAATACTCTTGAATGGAAATATTTCTGCATGACATGGCATCATACGTTTGTAATATGTAAAATATGTATGTTAAACGTGTCTACTGGACGTGTAAATATTCCAGGTGTGCAGTTCGTCGTAGTTGACGTTCAACAATCATTTCTTCCATTACGGAGCATCTGCATTTCGCCTGACTATCCAAACTCTTATCCGTGTGAAGTGTAGAATATTTATTAAATTGGCAATTTGTTGTAAGACTGAAATAAATTTTGGCTATGTGGGGTGCCGCAGGTTCCCGATGGTGGAGGATAGGTTCGAACTCGGAACCTTTAGATTGTTGATCTCGCGATATGACATCAGTCCTAAAAGAATTCTTCGAGGTCGAGGGAATAAACGGGGATATCTTTCGTAGCAGTGCGTGACGCAATGTAGCCTTTCCACACACTCCCCTTTCTCGTGAGAACGCAGATAGGATATCTACGGGCAAGAAGCTCAGTCGAATTTCAGTGAGGGAGTCAGCCGGAAAACCGCCAACGCGTCCCCCAAGCTGAAACTCATTCGGGAGCTGAATAGCCGGAATGCGTCGAAAGCCCAGGTCGACCGACTCAACCTAAGACATAGAGCAGTTTAATGGACGGCCGGTAGCTGGGATGTGTTGTTGTTGTTGAAACCCAGACCGTCCGACCTACCAGAAAGGTGCAAGGTAACTGTTTGGACGGTCGGGAAGTGCCACCCAATTTAGACCGGAACCCAGTGGGGGAGGCATCCACAGGGACCGTACCCTCCTTCCCCTACCACCAACCTCTCGGAAGGACTTTCGGACCCACATGTTTAACGTGATCGTACTCCGCATGAACACGGCGGCAGTTTTGGCAGTGGCTGGAATCGAACCCGGGCCTACCGAGTGCAACTCCAGCGCGCTAACCAATGGGCTACCGCGCTACCTCATCGTGCGGCGTCGTGATGTCAGTGGCAGTCGTAGTCAACCAGGAGAGGAGAAAGCGTGCGTCCTCTATAGTGCTGCTATCTCGTGAGAGATGTGAGAACGTTGAAGAGAGAAAATTACGTGCTCGTTTGTCCAAAGTCACCAACTGTGTGTGGGGAAGGGGGTTGCAGATCCCCGATGGTAAGGGATAGTTAGAACTCTGAACTTTTAGATTGCTGATTCCACGCTATGCCATTAAGCCCAAGGGAATTCTTCTAGGCCGAGGGAATAAACGGAGATGTCTTTCACAGCAATGCGTGACGCAATGCAGCCCCACCACAGCCATAACAATAAATATTCGAATGATTTTGTTTATGGATTTTGTTTCACTTTGTTTAAATATTAATGGTTTTTTCTAAAATTTTGATCCCTATCTTTTATTTTTATGAATTACCTTTATTCGTCAAAATGAAAATTATTTTTATGCCATCGAGATGCATTGGATTAACTTTTAAAAAAGATTATCAGATTAAATTTCATTCTTTTCAAGTCGTTTAATTGCATTTTAAAATATTCATTTATCTACCGGTATTTTTCATTTTTTTCATTATTTCATGTTTTTATAATAAATATTCACTGTGTAAGAATTATTATGGTTTGTCTTATTACTATCAATGGAAAAAATGGCATTGTTACTGCAGATTTCTTAACTGTCTAAGATTTTATATTTTAATAAATCGTTAGGGATATTTATATTATTTTTATTTTAACTGAATTTCAGTTTATTTTTTTTCCGTTATTCATATTGCAAGACATCGCCTTGGGTACAGAAAATTGTGTTTATGTGCTCGTGTGTGTGATTTCATTATGTGTGTTTGTGTGTTATTTTGTGTATATGTATTTGTGTGTGTGTGATTTCTATGTGTTTTTGTGTGTATGTGTTTGCGTGTGCTTGTGCGTATATGTATTTGTGTGTGCTTGTGCTTATGTGTTTGTGTGTGTCTATATGCACTTGCTTGTGTATTTGGAGATGTGTGTGTGTGTGTGACTGAGTGTGCTGTTTTAAAGTATCCAGCATTAGATCCGTTCGTGTGCGACATGTGTACATTGGTATACAATAAAGTGTTTTAAATTGTTTATTCTTTGAGAATACTTTCACATTTTGAAGCTAACAGACACAGACATTTTGTTTTTGAAAGGATCAATTTCGGTATGACGCATTTGCGCTAAAAAAAGTCCATCTTCCCTTTTGATTTGTTCATTCTTTTTTCAATAATTTGATGCAAATCGGATAAAATTCAAAGCTGATAAAGATCCGATTTAATAAAAATATTGTGGACTGATAATAAGCGTTAATTTAAAAATAAATCTCGACATCTTTTTCGCATTGACATAAAGGCCTGCGTTAGTACACATTAATTTCTGCCGGTTGGGTTGGTATGGAAAAATCGATTGCTTAAATTCGTGATCAAGCAGACAGACGAAATGCTAAAAAAACTTTTTCTTTCAAAAACTGCATTAAAATAACTTTTTATTTGGACACAGGATTTATACGAAAACGATAATTCACTTTTTTGAGCTAAGCAATATGACAAAAATTTACTTTGAATAAATGTTCAGAAAAGACACGAATTGTAGAAGTATGAAATGAAAGTTTGATATAAAAGACTTGTAAAAATTATTTTTACTGAAAAGGACGAAATTACTGCATTTCTTATCAATATTCTATGCATTTAAATAGTACCTTTTACATTTCTCGTGAATCGTACAGATGTCTGAGCTCAATTCTACAACGTTTTTGACGTTCGATTCAAAGGTGAAAAGGACAGCTTCAAAGATGAATGAACGTCCTTTCAGAAAACTGCTATTAAAAGGACCCTTTAAATAGAATTTCAACACTTTTCAGTACATTAACCAAAAGTAATTCCCTTACAAGTGTAAGGAGGAACTTTTCAGCTCTTTTAAAAGAGTTTATTAAAATACCTTGTAATATCACCTAGCTCTCAATGAAAAAGAACTATTAATGGAACCATAAAGCATTCACATACAAAGAATTTGACAATGTCTTTTCAAAGACTTTTCATATTCTCAGTCTATATCGTGAATCTTATTGAATGTATTCAAAAGGATACGATATTTTAATACGGTTAGTTATAAATATTAATTTACTTGCAATTATATTATTTTAACAATTAAATTTATTCTCCCTAATTCTCTTAAACTTTAGTGTTCCTCTTCACCAGTAGTGTTTCTTTCAGAACTTTTTGGTCGGGGGGGGGGGGAGGCGAATAAAATATTAGGAGGGAGGCAAGATTTCTATATGCATATAAATATATCTAAATGCTGTATCACACAAATAGAATCTAGATAACATAAAATGTCTCCGGGGGGTTGAATACTTGTTTCTGGGGGCTTTGTCCTCCGGAGGTATGTCTGAAAGAAACACTGGTCACCAGTGTATTACCGTTTGAATGTCAATTCTTGTTTTTACATTAGTATGGTAGTCGGGGAGCCACCTATGCAAATTGTGGGCAACCATGCAAACATTTATCACGGGCTCTTTCAACATTTTAATTCCACCTCTTTACGAAGTTTTCATGTTTTCTTAGGGGTATAGGCTCCCTACTTGATTAGTGTCCGTATCTCCTATTGCGAGCGACTGCGGTTCTTCGATTCTTGCCACAATTCAGGAATTGCAGTCGTTCTTGTTAGTAGTGGACAAGGTCTTGTTAGTAGTGATTTGTTAGCTTGCTAGGATATGCTGTATGACGGATAGACTATAGCAAACGCGTTGGTTCATCAGGATAAGCTCTAGTGGTTCAAGCTAGAGTTGTTTGACACAGTTCCATTGGAGTTGTTAAAATTATGTAGATCAGCTCCAGTGGCTCTAGAGTGAACAATACAGTTAGTTGTTAGGCAGAATATGTTTCAGTAGTTCCAATTAGTTGTTGAACGGCCAGTTAAGCCCATGGTATTGTATGTTAGTGCCGCGAAGATGGAACCTGGTTTAGACGTGGTGCTACAGTCCAATGTGGAGAAGATGAAAATTAACTTGCAGGTCGTGTTGAATGTTTTCAGTGACTAGGACAGTAATCGAATAAACTTTCATGTTTCGTTATGGATTCGTGTACTTACATGCTATTACCATTGAATTGTTTCAATGTATATTTGTATCATTATTGTTTTGTAGGGATCGAATTTTGAAATGGCGCTTTGCTATAAACGAATAGATAAATCCCTTAGAGACTGTGAATGCAATTCGTGTAACAAATGCTTTGTTTATTTCTAAATAGCTTCTGTTTGCTTTATGATCATGATCTACGGGAGTAACAAATCTCGCAATGTCAAATTAATCTTAGCAAATGTAAATCAAAGAAAATTGTGTGTTTTATATATTAAAAATAAACTCGACGCACCAAAAATAATTATCCAAATGAGACAAATTTGGTACGTGTAATATGGATGTATAGAAAAAGACATGATTAGAATTTCAGAACAATTGGATGATTTATTGCACTGAAAGATCTTCATAATGTGAGCACGTCAAAATGGCGTTGGTCCACCTCTGGCTTGGATACAAGCTATTACCCGACGTAGCATTGATGCATAAAGTTGCCGGATTGTGTTCTGAGGGATGTCGTTCCAAATGGCCTCCAATTGACGAGCTAATTTGTCTACAATCTGGGATGGTCGCAGGCGACGCTCCATCTCAGCCTAAATGTGATCAATAGGCAAGAGATCTGGGGGATCTGGCTGGCCAATGAAGTGTGTCGTAAGTAAGCAAACAATCAATAGAGAGGTGTGACTTGTGTGACCTGGCATTATCTTGCTGAAAAGTTAGATCGGGGTGTCGCGATAGGGATGACAATACAATGGGTCGTAGAATGTCGGCAACGTACCGCTGTGCTGTGATGGTGCCATGGAGGACTGTCAAAGGGGTTCGGCTATCAAACGAAATAGCATCCCAGCCCACAACTCCCTGTTGTCGGGCCGTGCGGCATGTGGCAGTAAAATCAGGATCCTGACGATGTCCGGGCTGTCTCCAGACACGTCGGCGCTGGTCGTCTGGACTCAGTTCTAAACGGGACTCATCACAGTCGTTCTCGATCCAAACAACTCGACGTTTATCGGGCCCGGCACTATTGCAATCGCTGTTGACTGTGCATACTGGTCAGTGGTAAGTGGCGTAATGGGCGTCGCGAGTATAGATTCCTCTCCTATAGTCTTCTATTAATGGTCCGGGTAGTCACTTCCGTGTTTGTCACACGTTGGATGATTGATAACGACGAATCTCGTGCTGTCACAACTTCTCTGACAATCGGTCTATCTTCCCGTTCTGTCATCGCTCTAGGCCGTCCGCTGCCCGCTTGCCGCTGAAATCTGCCATTCTGGACCCATTCCTGCAAACATCGTCTAATTGCTGCATCGTTCCTACTCAAATGCCAAACGATTCGTCGGTGTGCCCATCCAGCTTCATGCAGTCCGACCGCACGCAGTCTTTCAGACTTCTTCATATGCTCGTAGTTGCCGCGAATTTGCCGGCGAGGCATTGTTATAATCAAGGTACGTAAACGTAATCGAAATCCACTGTACGTAATGTTCCTGAAAGCAAGGTTCGGTCCTTTTATACACCACCATGTTACTCAGTTTTAATGGCTGTAGTTCCGACTATTCATTCATTGGCTTCGAATTTTTGATCATTTGCATATTCGGTCGATAGGTGTTTGCATGTACAGTTTCATTACTATCGGATTATTTTGCGAGTTGCGTCGATTTTTTTGTCTGAGAGTGTATATTTAAAAAAATCAAACATTGAATGATTTAAAATTTATTTGGATTCGAAGCAGTTTGCTTTAACTTTATGTGAATCAAGAAAAAAAAGCGAAATTTTTTATTATGTAAAAAGTTATTAAATGATAGTAGTTACATGTTTTAAATTTTAATTGTTCAAATTTTAAATTTACAAATTCGCAAAAGATTATGATTATGAAGCATTGCTAATTTTCAGAACTGTGATATTAAATTGTCTACACTTAGTGACATTAAATTGCTTAATATCTGTGACATAAATTGTTTACTCTGTGATATTAAATTGTCTACTTCCTTCGATATTAAATTGTCTACACTACGTGATATAAATTATCCACTCCCTGTTATATTAAATTGACTACGTTTTCGTAATTTGAAACGACACACGATTACCCTATTGACCATAGTGAAATTATAAACCATAAATTAATTCATTGTTAAAATATAATGGAAAAAATCGTCTGCCCTAACTAAATTAAAATAGTATATAAAGAAATATTGATTGTGCAGCAATATACTGTTCGTTAAGAAAATGTATGACTGACTTTTTGTCTTCATCATAATACTAATTTAATGTGTTTTGCCGTTCTCAACTGATAGCTAAAAAATGTTAGGACAACAATTTCGAGAATTATAAATTTTTCGTACAAAATTTCAAGGTTTTATATTTTTTGTCATAACCTCCAGTTCCTAGTGTATGAATAATTTCAAGTTTCTACCTTCAGTAGTTTGGGTTGTTGTTGAGACCCAGACCGTCCGACCTACCAGAAAGGTGTAAGGAGTTTGTGCTGTCGAAAGCCCAGGCCAACCGACTCATCCGAAGACATGGAGTAACATGATGGATGGCCAGGGAGTTTGTATTTTCATCTCACAGTCCAGTCAGTCTTATTTAGCTGTATGATATAGATTCTGCCCACAATTTCCTTAAAGTTTTCGAAATAAATTATAGTAATATTCTAATGAATTTGACTTTAATATTTCGACAGATGACTTTAATTTTTGGCCACTATTCAATATTCTATTGAATCTTTAAATAAACCATTGAATCTTTAAGTAAGTATGTGAATCTTTAAGTAAACCCCGAAATAATTAAATTATTCACTGAAAGAGATTTCTTTCTAAATCGGTAGATACAGAAAACTTATCCACATTTAGCATAATCTATTTAGTGGGAATGTATAATTTATTTAACGTGTTTTTGAAAAGTTGAACACAGTGGAAAATAAATAATTGTGGGATTTAATGTTTAATGAATGATAGCATCATTATATATAATTGTATAACATATTTATCGGGTTTCTTTCTGTCTTTTAAGATCCTCCGAAGAAATTCGGTAATCCAAAAAGTCGAAGCCGTTCACATTTTAGTATAAACCATCTGACAGAAATTATTTTGGCCAAATATTTGATCCCTCCCACCCCCCGGAGGCGAGAAATATTTTTTTAAACCTTTCATCCCTCAAGCAGTCCTCAGGTGGCGTACAGTGCTGAGTTTTTGCAAATTTGTGGACCAAATCTGACGGAGCAGGATTTCCAATTATTCTCTCACAGGGGGTTAAATAGAAAGAAGGTTAAAGTCTCTTAAAAGCCCCAAAAGCCATGAAAGGATACTCAACCACGGGGTAGGATTTTACTGAGCCAACTTTAAATCGAGACAACTATTTTCGGCGTTAAGCACCATAAATTATAAAACAAAATAAATATTTTTAAAAAAATGTTGCAGATTAATTTAAGATTGTTAGTTTCCAGACTCAAATATTAATGCAATTATAATTTGATATACAAAAGCAATTGAAACTATTAGTAAAGCATGCACATTTCTAAAGATATAGCACGACTGAGACCTAAACAACTATAGAAAACTTCCTCTGTATAAAATATTTGAAATTTATTGACTTTTATTTTACCAAAAGTGTATTGGTGCCGTTGCTTAAAACTTAGCATGCAGTGTTTTTAAGATGTATAGCATTTTGTACATTTCCTATTGTACATTGTAGACTACATAATAAACGTATTTGAATGAGGTAGAAAGTTATCATTCTAGTTTCTAATCAATTTACACAGTTTCAATGAATTTACAAACATTTGCACACTAAATCATAAATCGCTTATTTTAGCGGGAATATGTGCGCACTTTCACTTCAATTGCACCAGCTTCATATTAACAATTGTTAGACACATTTTTAGAGTATTTACTATTTTTACTAAGTTTTAATCTGCGGATTTCAGTTTTATTTCATTTCAGACAACAGAATAAATATGGTGAAATAAATTAACTAAATTCTTGTTTCATACGTCATTTTAAATAAGAAAACGAATTAAATCACCTTCATAACACTTGGATAAATATACTTTAAATATTTTCTATATTGAATTGTAGTTAGATTTGGCGCTATTTTCCAAATCACCACGTTACTAAATGAAAACCAAATTACACACTATACAAAAACTAAATTCGATATTGTTTTAAAGACAGTATTAATTTTATGAGTTATCTTCTGCAATAAGACACAAAATGAAAATTACATGCTGTTTACATCGTATGTTTTCTCTAAGGGTAATCGCGATAAGAATGAAATTGGGTGTTTTAATTCTATTTGTGAATAAAAATTCTATATGTTTGAGTTGTATCGAATGATTCCAAAAATATAGTTTTTGTTGTTCATTTACACAAAAATAGGTAGTTTGTAGGAAAAGTCAGGCGTGGGCACAGCAGTTCATCTCTATGATAAAGCCGATAATATTCGTAATGAATTATCTTCAAGATTGTTATATAAAAGCGCACTTAAGCTTTTTTCTTCTTCAAAATTACATCCATGCGCTGATGAAAATTAATTTAACATAAAAAAACTCTTTTTACCCGTTATTTTCCTTCTGGGAGTCGATAAATTAATTATGTTTAAAACATTTTCTCTACCTTCCGGCCCATTGTTCCATCTTAATTAAACTAAGTAGATCAAAAATAGTTTAGCAAAAAAATTAGGTACTTTCGGGAATCCACATTTTAATTGGATACATTACGCAGTAATTTGTGTTATTAATTTGGTTTCAGAATTCGTTAGTGCTCTATTAAAATAGGGATTTGTGTACTTTTGGAGTTGTTAAATTTTGTAACCCGTTTTAATATTATCTGTAATAGTTATTCAAAGATTAAATTTCTCAATCTAAGAATATCAACTTCTCCATTAATCTGAAATTCTACATTTGGTTCTGACCGTGTCCGAGCTCTGAGTCCGAGCTTCTGAGTAAAGCAATGAAATAGTTTAAAGATGAGACGAGTTTGAGGATGAAAGAGTTTGCTTCTGAGAGGATGAAAGAGTTTACTTCTGAGAGGATGAAATAGTTTGCTTCTGAGCAGATGAAAGAGTTCGCTTCTGAGGGGAGGAAAAAGTTTGCTTCTATGAGGATGAAGAAGTTTGCTTCTGAGAGGATGAAAGAGTTTGTTTCTGAGAGGATGACAGAGTTTGCTTATAAGAGAATGAAAGAGTTTGCATCTTAGAGGATGAGATAATTTGCTTCTGAGGGGATGAGAAGAGCTTGAGAGCCGTTGCGCTAGAGAAGGAGATGGAAGTTTGAGAAGATTCGGCCTGCTCTATTAAAATAGGGACTTGTGTACTTTTGGAATGATTAAACTGTGTAACCTGTTTCAATATTATCTGTATTAGCTATTCATAGATTAAGTTTCTCAATCTAAGAGTATCAATACATTAATCTGAAATTCCACATTTGCTTCTGACCTAGTCCAAACTTCTGAGTCTTGCATAAAGCAATGTAATGGTTGATAAGAGTTTAAAATGAGTCTTTAAAAAACTAGAGAGAAGGATAGAAAAAATTCGACGTCCTGCTAAGACGACAGCAATTGAAAAATGTTGGTTCAGCTGTGAAAAGTCGAGGGAGAAGAGGATGAGAGTTGGAAAATATTTGTTGTGCGCGCTAAGACAGCAGCAATTTAAAAGTGTTGGTTCAGCTCTGAAAGACCTCTTGAAACGTAGAATAATTAAGCATTTTTTAAATAATAAGCATTAATTAATAAACATTAATTAATAAGCATTAATTCTAAACAATAAGTATTAATTAATAATTAAAATCCGATATATGCTCATTGGTTATTAACCTGTCCTCTTACACAACTTTATCTGCACTAGTTATATCTCGAGAGGGAGAGAAGTTAGATGAGCCGGTGAATGTACAGAAGATACAGTCGAGTTAACAGTGGATCGCCAGGTTAAAAATCCCCTCAGTTTTATGGCACTAATTCACTACTTTCACATGAAGTCTTTGTTTCCCTCAATCTTAAACTTTTGAAACTCGTTTTCTCTCCAAAATATTAATAACAAGTACATCGTTTCTATTCCTCCCTTATATCCCATATAGCCACTCATTATTATTACTTTCCTTATGCAAGGTGTCCCCAAAAGATTGAAACGCGCTTTAATTCTTTACCTGTTGGAGATAAGTGGGCAATGTAAATTGCAAAAATGTTGAAAGCAAGGTAGAAAATAAGACTACGTTAATGAAATAGTCTTCCTATTAATTTTCAAAAAGTTATACTTTTGACATTTTTATACGACCCCATTAGACAAATTTGGTCAATCGGGAAATTTTTATTTTTAATGCAACAAGATCATTAAAAAAAACCTCATATCTGTATCTTTCAAATCAACTGAATTATGATAAAGGAAAAATCTGACTTATGCCACTTTTCCGTACCATGTGAAAGGCTGTTTCATCAGTGAAAATAGGGATCATACACAAATTGACGATGGGAATTATTTGGATCAAAAATACGTTAATACGTGTCAAAAATCTGTATCACATGCATCAAAATAAAGGATTACACAGACAGAGATTATGTAAAACAGTGGCACTCACTATGCGGTTGGGTATCTTTATGTATTTTCATCCAGCTTTATTTTTTCTGTGATATGTCACAAATTTACATTTCTAATTTGATATATGGTCCCCATTCACAATGTTCAATTTTCAATTAAATATAACTCGCTGAATTTAAAGATACAGATATGCGGATTTTTAATGATATTGTTGCATTAAAAATAAAAATTTTCTGATTGACTAAATTTGTCTAAGGGGTCGTATAAAAATTTAAAACGTGTAACTTTTTGAAAATGAATGGGAGGACTATTTCATGAACGTAATCTTATTTCTTACCTTACTTTCAATATATTTGCAATTGGCATTGCCCACTTATCTCCAACAGGTAAAGAATTAAAGCGCTTTTCAATCTTTTTGGGGCATCATGTGTACATAGTATAATGTGTAAGGAAATAATTGTGACTTGGTCGAAAATTACGAGTAGAATTCGAGTTTTCGATGGGAAGCACGCCTCAGACATGCCTAAACACGAATCAAACCTTTTTAAGGTGGTGTGTATGTGTGTATCAGTGAGTCTGTGGAGACGGTATTTGACGAATGAATGGAGCGATTTGAACGAAATTTGGTACAAAAACTGCAATCTGTGAATACCGAAGGAATATTGTTCTTAAACGCAATCGAATGTTCAGATATTCATTAAATTTTCGAGTGAAATTTTGAAAAAATCATCAAAACATCAAAACCTTTAATAAATTTACGCAGTTAGTCATATCTTATGTAAGTTTTCATTGGAAAACGATTAACACAAACTTTAGAACGCTAACATGAACCGTTCTCAAGATATTGTACATTTTTAAAATAAATTTATCAAAAAATCACAAAAATATTAATTAATGTGAAATATGTTCACTTTTCACATGTAATATCATGCAATAAATTTGGTGACATCATTCTTGTGCATCTAGCATGTTCCATTCATGAGAAAAGATACTTTGGATAATACTTTTGTAGTTGAACGCCAATAGTAATTTATCTGCTATAAAAACATATTTCTTCACCCATAACGCTTAGCGAGATTTTGGCAACGAATTTGGCGGAATGTCAAAGAACTTGGCAACTTTTTAAATGTTGTCAAATTAATTCCAAATTAATTCCAAATTAATTCCAAATTAATGTTTTTCGCAAACTTGGAGAGTAATTTAGTAAAGTATCAACTTGGCAATATTTGGTACCAACTTGGCAAATTTTCGACCCAGATTGACGAAAATTTCGTCAAAATGGTAAAAATGACGCTAAAGTAATGAAAATGAAGCCTAATTGATGAATTAATTATTAAAATAATTTAATATATGGACTCTATCGCTTTTTGAGGATGCTATCAATATTGATAATTGTTTATTTAGGGTTGTGCAAAATATAAATTAAACGGGTACTTTGAAATAGTATTGCATGTTGTCATCCGTAAAATTGCCAAATGTGCAATTCAACGTTAAAAACACAGTGCTATGGACCTTATACATTATTTTTTTACTGTAAAATGAGTAAATTCATTGCATTATATAAGGAAAGTCATGTGTTGTCCACATCAGATTTTTTTCTATTGCTGAGGATATTGTGGGGATCAATGTCGGTTTCTGAACTTACGGCCTTCCACACATCATTTGAAACGATCGTAGAGTCAACCATTATTTAGATTATCCAGTCTGTGTACCAACATAATCCAAACAAAAGATCCTGTAATATAATGCTAAAAATAGCACCTGCTCTTTTTTGATCGTTGTAAAATTACCGTCTTATGTAAAAAGACTATATTACTACTCCTCATCTATTTGTCAAGAGTGTTATATCGAGGATCCCGATACGATTTTTAAACCACGGTCCTACGTTGTCTGCTTTAGTTTTGACTGTCACACTTTCTTCGTTTATTGGACATATGTGCACTAGTAGTTCATTTCGCGACTATTTCCATTGCGTAATATTTTAGAGTATATATAATATAAATTTATAAAAGTTTATTGTGTCTATTAAAACATTAGATGCCCACATGAAAAAGAGAGAATAAGACGATTCAGATGATTCTTGAAAAATGTAAAAAAAACATTATATAATATTTATTTCAATTCTATTTGTGGTAGAGATACAGTGATAATTTTAAAAGCAGATTAAGATGAATTGCTGAAACCGTTTAAACATTTCATTTAAAATGTTATTTATATTTCCTTTGCAATTTAAATCTCTTGGATCTCATTTTTCAATCATTTATTTTTATTTGTTCACTTATTTTTCATTTAAAGAAAATCAATTATTTATTCATATTATATATTTCAACGATATGTGTCATAGGCTAGTAATAGAGCTGTGGTGAAAATAAAACTTGCACCTTGTATGCACTCATCGCAAATCAAAGTATAAAGAACAAAATGGCTATATCATTTCATTTCTCACATTTATGAACTGGTTATATTTGTACCAATTAGTGATTGAATTTGTTTCAAAGCATTCGGCGCAAACCTAAGCGATTGTTTTTAACACTTTACAACAAAGTTGAAAAGTGTTTATGACTTTGTTCATTCTGTCTGTCTGTCTGTCTGTCTGTCTGTCCGTTAGCACGATAACTGCCGTAAAAATGAGTTTATCAAAATGAAATTTTAGTATGTTGTTCAGACGGTCTGTAGGACCTATGGGAATATAAATAAATAATATCACCCAATTAGTTTTTTATTGAACCCGGGTTGAAAAAATGAAATACATTGAACCCTATGGGACCTAATTTTTCAAACATTTTTTAAGTAAATTTAAAATTCACGAATTGCTTCGAAATTTTTAGGAAATATTCACATTATCCCATAGAATATATAAAAAAAAATTCAGTAAAATATGTTAAGTAGTTTTTTAATTAAAAAATTATTTAATATAGGGAAAAAAACAAATTCATTTAAATTCTGACTTTGGGATATCTTCCAGAAAGAAAAGAGAGAAATATTATATAATAAATATCTCTCCATTTGTTTAAACGTTTTGTTTTTTTGAATCAGATCAGGCCACGCTCAAGGGGCTCAGCTTGGAGGGGCTCGTCGGATTTCTTACTTTGGCTTGGGCGTGAGTGTACTAATTTTTAGTAAACCGCATCGGGCAAAGTAATTTACGATGGATGTGCATAGGATTATTACAAGTGTGGAGGAGCTATTCATCTCACCGGTGGAAGCGAAAGGATTTCAAGCCTGGAAGGACTTAGTGATACAGCATGGTGGATACACGTGCAAGCAGCTCGCTGCGGAGCCAGTTAAGACGGATGTGAATATTTTGAAAGACTGGAGAGGTAGACATGGCTGGAAACAGCTGATGTTGGACAATGGTGTAGATTATACTTCTGAACTTCGGTTCAATATGGACAGTGTAAAGATTGTGGAACCAACTGCCGTGAAAATGGCGCAACAAGGAGTGTCAGCCAAGCACGTGTTACAGCGGGCGAGTAAAGAAAAGAAGAACTGGGCCGAGATCATGGATGACCAGGACCAGGATCAAGGAGAGACTGTTTCTTCATCGGAGGACGAGGATACCCCAAGTGCGGCCGGCTACGCGGCAGCCTACATCAAGACCCTGGGATGTGATAGCGACCAGTTAAAGAAAGACTCTGCTGAGTGGAAAATATACAGCCACTTCAAGATTTACGACTGGATCATCGCCAGACTTGAAGAGGAGCTGGAGGAAGACGGGATCGACTTCGATCGAGCCAAGATGATCAGGACAATACTATCAGGTACCATTTCTGATTCCAATCTGCTAGCCAGCCACCCTAATCTTAGTACTTTTACTAATAGGAAATCTTACAATCTTGTATATGATATATATAGAGATAGGAAAACTAAAACAGAGGACGAGTTATATCTTAAATTTAAACACGAAATGTTTAGTAATCTTGAAGGGTATATCACCCAGCCTAAAAGCAAAAAGTTGAAAACTTCTGATAGTAGTAAACCCTCTACTTCTAAACTAAAATCCCAGGATATCCAAACCAAAAATAAATTTAGCAAATTAAATGACGATGAAGTCGAAATGACTGAGGCGCCATCCCCCCCTAAGGAAAAAGTCTCGTCCTTCTATGTGGACTCCACAATTAATTGGGGAGCCCTCATAGAGGACTTAAACAAGTTTTTAGAGTGCAAAGTTCAGGGTCTTCTCATGGGAAAAGTGATCCGGATCACTCCTGGGTCCGTTGAGGACTACAGGCGTGTGCAGGCTCACTTAACCCGTGAGGGGATTCCTTTCAGTTCATTAAACCTCAAAACGGATAGGCCGAGGAAGATAGTAATAAAGGGCTTGCCCACTAATACCAGTATTGAGGAAATAAAAAAAGAGCTTGCCGCGCTTGGTTTTAAAATTGTTAGAATCACGCAGCTAAGGAATAGGCGTGATAGGACCCCCCTCCCCATCTTCTTGGTTGGACTTGTGCCAACGGAAGGATGGGCGAGGATTTATGAAGTAAATTCCCTGTTTTCCATGCAAATCAAAGTTCAACTTTTTAAGGCGAGAGGCCATAAAATGTGCTACAATTGTCAACTTTGGAACCATCATTCTGACCAGTGTACCCTCCCTCCCCGCTGCATTAAATGTGGCGAAGGTCATCCCACGAGAAACTGCACAAAAAATAGGGACACCCCGGCGAAATGCGCCAACTGTTCAGGATCCCACCCTGCCAATTTTAGTCACTGTCCCCAAAACCCCTGGTTTAGGAAAAAAACGCAAGAATTGAAAAAGGTACAAAAATCTGCTAAAACTTCACCCACCCTTGGCGAGGATAACTTTCCCCCCCTCCCCACTAGGATAACCTCCCCTGTGCAGGAAGAGCAGGCAAGTGCCGAAACGGTAGGAGGAACTACTGGCGAGCACTTAGCCCATACTCAACCTGTATCAGACAAAATCCCTCAATCTGCAAATGCTTTTCTAGAGTTTCTAAGTCTGTACAAAGAGGTAGAACAATACATTGATATTAATAAACTCAGCAGTATCTTAAAAGATGTAGTTAAAATTCTCAAAGGCGACGAAGACGCAATGACAAAAACTTTCCAAATCGTCGAAATGATAACTAGAGTCATCAAATCCCAAACCCCCCAAATTTAAGCTTTTAAACTTTGGCCGGCTGGCAGAGAAGTCTCAGTGTGGATTTCCCTCATCACCTGTTCTGCCATTGAACTCATTCCCACGTGCCTCACATACCCCGAAGATTGTGAACAGTCTATCCCACGTGCCTCATCATGTTGCATACGGACTTCCCAACGTGCCTCATCACCTCGACGCAGTGGCGCCAGCTCATACGACGAGGCCCCGCCCATCAGGGGTTGTTCTTCATCAACGAACTTTTATGTGCATACAAGTAATGTCACATCTACACCACAAGTAATCATTCAACACAGAAGATAGAGGCGGCAACGCCAGGTGCTTCGTCAACGACGACAAACGAGTGTGTTTAAACGTTTTGCATATGGGAGTGGCTTCATATTTTAAAATAAATTTGGTAGATAACAATTTTTCATTTTTTTTCAATTTTATATAACTCTTCATGATAAATTTAATTGATGGCATTTTAAATGCACTTTCCTACGTCCTAGAGAGTTAAAATTTGGTACACAGCTTAAATTTGTTGAACATTTTATTCGACAAAAATTTGATGGATCTTTAAATATAGATCATACATTTTTTTCGAAATGGCCTGAAAATAATCCCCGTTCACTTCTATAAATCATTGGTGTAATATTGTTAAAAATTCTGATGTGGACAGAACATGTCTTTCTCTGCAGACTCATATTCGTTCTCTTTATTTATTCAATGATAATTTGAGTTTATCTGCACAACATAAGCATTTTAAATGACATTGAATTTACACGTTAAACTTAAATTTGGTTCTCATTTGATAGCTGGACTTATTGTCAAAGGTGGCGTAGCGAAAACGCGAAAAAACTAGAATATCTCAAGAACGGCTAGTCCTAGAGTAATGGGGTTAGTCTTATTCTTTTTGTTGTCAAAAATCACATATAAAATAGGAATTTAATTGATATAATTGAGCACACGTAGTCTTTTATTTTTATATATAACGATTTTTGCTGGCCATTTCGCAAAAATAGCCCGTTCCTTTTTCCCGAATCGTAGTAGAATAACCTACAAATGATTTATATACAAAATTTTGTTAAATTTGGTATATAAATCACTTGTAGGTTATTGAAATATTATACTCCAAATTTTGTTAAATTTGGTTCATTAGTTTTTAGCTAGAGTGGATAAAGGCAATTTCTGCGGCCATTTCGCAAAGAAGGCAGATTCTTTTATTACGAATCGTTCTATAATCTAATGAACATCAGGATTTCCCACAAAAAACATACCTACCAAATTGTATGAAATTCGGTCCATTAGTTTTTCAATTAGAGTGGATGTAATATCCACACAGACACACAGAAACATACACAGATACACCCTTACACACACAGACGTCTTCCTAAAAGTAGTTTTTTCGTGTTCTAGAAGTCCCAAAACGTGTAGATCCTTTGAAAATTCGAGTTCCGATCTTCGGCACGATTCCAATACTTTGAGTACATACACATACACATATATATTATCTGTGTATTATCTGTGTATCTAAATTCCGTGCCTATGCAATTACAATAGTTGTGATTTTAAATGATCCCTAAACTTTTATTATTTCTTCAAGGAAGCCTAATTTTAACATATGCAGAATGCAAATATCTCAAGCGATTGTAAGATGAATTACATAAGAATTGCTGAATTTTTTTCACACAAAATTATTTAGCTCTGGAGTCTGGAATACAAGTTATATGAATGAAATATTCATTGATTTTGCATAAAGAATCAGATGATTTATATTTCGATACAGTTTTAAATATTTAAGTATAATAAATTACTGTAGTACTGTGATAATGTAAAAGATATTACCACTGAATGAATCACATTTTAGAAATTTTTAAATGAAATTACATTTCAGTTGGAAAGTGTTTCATAATCAATGCTTATGCATGATTGATCTTTCTTGTTTTATCATGCTTATGTACTTTAAAAAAATATTATTTTTAAAATCTCTGTTTAGTATTGTTTCTTTACACTATAATGATTATTTTAATTTAAACATAAAGATTGAGGAAAAGACTTATACATATTTAGTAATATGCGATTTGTAAAAAAAAGTTTTAAAATTCGCATGTAAGATGCATAACATTGCATTTAAATTTATGACAGCACCTTTTTAAACGCTCGGAAATCAGCTAATCATAAAATATACCATAACAGTAAAGTTTCCCCATATCTTGTCCATAATATACAATATATTTTCTGAACAAGCAATGAGAATTTTAAAGATATTTGGCAAAAGTTAGAACATAAAGCTACCTAAAGATGCATGTATTTGCTTAATTAGCTGTTGCACAAACTGTCTGATGTCTGACAAACGATCTGCATAAAGTGTACTATTATATGTTCAATTCACAAGCTGTTTTGCACACAGAAATATAACTAAAATATAAGTACTATAAAATACTTATAAAATAACTGTAAAATACTTATAAAATAAGTACTTATAAAATTTTTAGTGGATGCATATTTTCTCTGATATATAATACCTTATTTAAAAATTAATAATTTTTCCTGAACCTCTAGTTCTGTGTTTAAATAAATTACTTTTCTTCATTAAAAATTCAAATTTTATTTTGAGATATTTCGCTGAGTGAACATATTTTATTTATACAGAGATGCCTCCTCATAAAAATTTCATATATTAGATCCTTTAATTAAGTTTTAAAATATTCATGCACCGTTCGGCATTTTTTATCATTAATCTTAATTCAATTAGAGTAAATATTCAGAGTTTAAAGGAATATTTTTATTACCATATTTTAATTTTTCAGATATGCTAATTTTGTTCAAAATACAATCTATGTCGAAGAGTTCATAGTGTTGCTACTTTTTTTCTGGGTTTGTGTGTGAGACCGAAAATTTGAGTTACTTGGGTTTTATTTAAAGTAGCACTAAACGCAGACTAAGGTAGAAATAAACATGATACCGTTAATCCTAGTTTAGGTAGACAAAGTCTTTAAATAACTGACGGGTAAAATAAAACAGCAATTTAATGCTCAATTAAATAAAAGACCATGGTATTCCCAAAATACTGATATATTCAGTGGCACACGTATTATGTAATATTACTATCTGAAGAATGGACATCTATATATAACCTGTTTGGAAGACTCTTGCTACTAGTATTCGGGATTTGTGGGTGAGACCAAATATTTGAATAACTTGGGTTTTATTTAAAGTAGCACTAAATGTAGACTAAGGTAGAAATAAACAAGATACCGTTAATCATAGTTTAGGTAGACAAAGTCTTTAAATAACTGACAGGTAAAATAGAACATCAATTTAATGCTCAATTAATTAAAGGACAATGGTATTCCCAAAATACTGATACATTCAGTGGCACACGTATTACTTAATATTGCTGTCTGAAGAATGGGCATCCATATGTAACATGTTTGGAAGACTTTTTCTACTTGCATTCCGGATTTATAGGTGAGACCAAATATCCAAATAACTTTGGTTTTATTTAAAGTAGCACTAAACGCAGACTAAGGTAGAAATAAACAAGATACGGTTAATTATACTTTAACTACAGAAAGTCTTTAAATAACTGACAGGTAAAATAAAACAGCAATTGAATGCTTAATTGATTAAAAGACGATGGTATTCCCAAAACATTGATACATTCAGTGGCACAGTATTACTTAATATTGTTGTCTGAAGAATGGGCATCCATATGTAACATGTTTGGAAGACTTTTTCTACTTGCATTCCGGATTTATAGGTGAGACCAAATATCCAAATAACTTTGGTTTTATTTAAAGTAGCACTAAACGCAGACTAAGGTAGAAATAAACAAGATACGGTTAATTATACTTTAACTACAGAAAGTCTTTAAATAACTGACAGGTAAAATAAAACAGCAATTGAATGCTTAATTAATTAAAAGACGATGGTATTCCCAAAACATTGATACATTCAGTTCACACGTATTACTTAATATTGTTGTCTGAAGAATGGGCATCCATATGTAACATGTTTGGAAGACTCTTGCTACTAGTATTCGGGATTTGTGGGTGAGACCAAATATTTGAATAACTTGGGTTTTATTTAAAGTAGCACTAAATGTAGACTAAGGTAGAAATAAACAAGATACCGTTAATCATAGTTTAGGTAGACAAAGTCTTTAAATAACTGACAGGTAAAATAAAACAGCAATTGAATGCTTAATTAATTAAAAGACGATGGTATTCCCAAAACATTGATACATTCAGTGGCACACGTATTACTTAATATTGTTGTCTGAAGAATGGGCATCCATATGTAACATGTTTGGAAGACTTTTTCTACTTGCATTCCGGATTTATAGGTGAGACCAAATATCCAAATAACTTTGGTTTTATTTAAAGTAGCACTAAACGCAGACTAAGGTAGAAATAAACAAGATACGGTTAATTATACTTTAACTACAGAAAGTCTTTAAATAACTGACAGGTAAAATAAAACAGCAATTGAATGCTTAATTAATTAAAAGACGATGATATTCTCAAAACATTGATATATTCACTGGCACGAGTATTACGTACTTTTGCTGCCTGAAGGTTGGCCATCCATACGTACCCTGTTTGGAAAACTCTTGCTACTTGTATTCTTGATTTGTGGGTGAGACCAAATATTTGAATAACAAGGATTTTATTTATGGTAGCAATAAACGTGAACAAGATACGGTTAATCACACTTTAGGTGGACAACATTTCTAAACAATTGTCAGATATAATATCACCAAAATTAAATGTTCATTTAATTAAAAAAATTTGATGTGGGCAGCACATGACTTTCCTTATATAATGCAATGAATTTACTACTTTTAAAGTTAAAAAAAAATTATTTTTATAGTTGTTATTTATATTCTTTCTAAGATATTGAATTTTCTTCAATGAGCCGTCATTTTCCATGTCGTCATTATCAATGAGTCACCATAGATTTAGCGTCAATTTTATCCATTTGGCGAGTTTTTCGCTAATTTAGCAACATTTAAAAAAGTTGCCAAGTTGGCGACATTCCACCAAATTCATCGCCAAAATCTCGCTAAGCGTTATGGACGACGAAATAAGTTATTCTTACAGCAGATAAATGACTATTGGTGTTCAAATATAAAAGCATTACTCAAAGTATCTTTTTTCATGAATGGAACAAGCTAGATCCACGAGAATGATATCACCCAATTTATCACATAGTATTACATATGACAAGTGAACATGTTTCTCAATAGGAAATATTTTATTTTTATTTTATATGACTTTTTGATAATTTTTTTGAAAAATGTGCAATATCTCGAGAACGGTTCATGTTAGCGCTCTAAAATTTATGTCAATCGTTTTCGAGTGAAAAATTACATAAGAAATGTCTATTTGCGTAACTTTATTAGCGGTTTTAATTTCTTGACGATTTTTTCAAAATTTCACTCAAAAATTTAGGGGGGGGGGGGTTCTGATCATTCGATTGCGTATAAAAACAATAGGATTCCAGTGTTTACGGATTGTGATTTTCGTACCAAATTCGTTCAAATCGTTCCATTCGTTCGTCAGTTATCGTCTCCACAGGCTCATTGACACACACACACACACAGACATCACTTCAAAAATGTTCGATTCATGATCAGAGATGCTTGAAACGTGCTCTCCCGTCGAAAACTCGAATTCGAATTTTCGACCCCGTCACAATACTTTTCTTATACATTATGTATATAAGGAAAGTAAAAATACCAGACGATAGTAACCTAGTAACCTCAAAACAGTGATAAATTTACTGACCGGAGTATTAAACAATATACTGCTGTGTGAAGTCCTTATATATCCTGTTTTGAAGATTCTTGAAAACAAACTTATGACGGAGCATTTTAGTCATTTTATTTTTGTTCTCGTCGAGTTTTGACAAATTTCTGAAAATACATCTATGCGACATTTTGCCAAATTTGTTATCGAGGTCAAGCGATAACGACATTTCCGTAGTGGCAATTGGTTAATTTTAACAATAAATACATAGGGATCATTAATGCATCCTTGCTCAAAAATCTGGGCATGTCCTTTTGGAGACATATTTAATATTTGGCATATCAGTTGTTTGCAAAATTGAAAAGCAATATCAGACATTTTTGAAGTTACATACATAGATTTGATAATACGCATCCTGTTCAAAGTTCTCTGAAGACTGGAAAAATCTGAAACTTAACCAAACTTGGATGGCATCTTCTTCAGAACATAACAAAATAACTTTCGCCAGGTGTCATGCAAGTGGTGAAAATAACTAAAATTTATATAATACTTCTTCTAATGGTCAATTGTATAGACACAATTTACTAGAAGTATGCCCTTAATATTTGTGGTAACCGGGCGATGGCGGAAATGAATGACGGCTCCCATATAGCTGAAAATATTTTTGCTTGACAAGCTGTTTAAAAGATACAATGAAAATTTCGTTGATAAGATTGCAAAATTAACACAACCCAATAAAGTTTAATAAATAGAATGTATATACGTCAACTTTAATAAACAATTAAATTAAAGACAGCCAATACAGTCATTTAATAAGTCATTTAATATACCCGCTTTCCTCGATGTACAGGAAACAGGAAATGCTGGAACCAACCGCTGTGGAAGGTGCGGCCGAAAAAGATCAACTTCGACTCGTGACGACTAAACTTTACATCGAATGAGTGTTAAAAATCCTCGATTAACCAGTTTTGAGCTGTCTAAGTCCATGGTGGCAGCTGGTGTTGATATTGCACCTTCAACAGTGCGATACAGGCTGTTAGAACGCGGACGGAGAGCACGTCGACCGTACAAGAAGCAGCTTCTGACGCTTCGCATGAAGAAAAAAAGGTTGGAATGGGCACGAAAATACAAAACATGGACTGAGAAGGACTGGGAGAAAGTTCTCTTTTCTGACAAACACATTTTGTGGTTCAGGGATTTAGATCTATGTTCGTGAGAAGGAGCCAAGGAGAACCTCTCAATCAGCACCACATCAATCAAGCACCCAAGCATCCGCCCAAAAAGATGTTTTGGGGTTGTTTCAGCGCTTTGGGGACAGAATCTCTTGTTCCCGTAGAGGGCATGATGAACAGTGCCAGTTATGAAGTCATATTGACCCGAAAAGTGCTTCCAACCATGGCTAAACTGTGGCCGAACGGAGATTGCGTTTTCCAACAAGACAGCCCGCCATGTCACACTTCGAGGCGAATCAAAAATTTCTGCTCAAAAAAAAATATTACCGTACTGGATTGACCCGGGAATTCACCAGACTTGAATCCCATAGAAAATTTGTGGGCTATTGTCGAAAAACGGCTTCACAAATTTGACTGTACGACGATGGACAAGCTAATTTCGGCCGTTATTGACATATGGTTCAGAGACGTTGAAATTAAAACTACATGTGCTAGTCTAGTACATTCCATGCCGAAACGTGTCTGTGATGTTATAAAGACTCGGGGAGGTCATATCACTTATTAGTTTTAAATGTATCCATAGAAAACTTGAATAAAACTGAATTTTATAAAAAAAACTGCATTTCTCAATTAATTGCCACAATACTGTACATAAGTTTACAAAGTCAAAGCGCTTTCGGGAATCATAATGTCCTACATCAATGCGGAAATGAAAAATACAGTGCCAACAAATGCATGCAGGCAAAATTTACCTATATGTATGCATTTGTTGGTACTGTATATTTCATTAAGCTACTGATAAAGGGCATGGTGAGGCCCGAAAGAGCTCTGGCATTGTAAATTTATGTAAGTCGAGGAAAGGAGTTTTATTAAATGACTTACTAAACATATGTTAGTTGTCTGTAATTTAATAGTCCAATAACGTTTATTGAAAACACTCCAGGTTGGCCAAATAAAAAGCGGTCTTATATGTCTGTATTAAGGAACACAGACTCATGTTTCTAAAGAAGTATCTAGATCTTCTATTGTCAATTGCTGAACATTCTTTGGACTCTAATTATCTCTTTGCATTTTTGGAAGCTAGGATCATTTTAACTCTGTTCTATTTTTGAATTGGATTTTTTTAAGCTTCTCTATTATTTTTCAGTCAAACTCCCTATTTAAAGATAGTTTTGGCTTCTTCTCTTCAGTTTGCAAATCTCTGATTTAATTTTTGAAGCTAACTTTGTTGGCTTCCTAAATTTTTCAGTTTCTTTCTTTCTGTTTTCAAAATTTTTTTGTTAACGTTGCCAGAATTTGTTGACGAATATAGCCTTCAAAACGAGTTAGTTCCTGCATGTTCTATTGAATTCATATGGTTTGTAAACTAATTATTTTACAGCTGGTTTCAACGAAAGAGGATATTTTCATAATAGGCTGGCTTATTTTTAAGTTATTGAAGTGCAATTTTTTCGTAGTTTTATTCACTAAACTTGTAACTTGCTACTAAACGTTCACACCCCCTCGGTTTTTACTTGACATGCATAGCATCTTGCTACTCGTTCCTCCGTCCTTGGTATTCATTTTCATTTTCCTCCTCTTGCTATTGCCCACCCTTTCCCTACTTCAGCTACGTTCGCTATTCTACTGGCAGATGTCGATATTGCTCTGGTGAGTATAGGCTACATTTTTGTTAGTCATGATGACGAAAGCCATTTTTCGCCTTTTGAACCTTTCGATACCGTCATGTATGTGTTTTATGCTGTTTTATACAAAGCGTTAATAACTTCTGAAGTTTTAGCAGCAGCTTAAGCTTTACAAATATAATTTTTAATTTGCTTCTTAAATTGCTGTATTTACTGTTTTTTGGAATATCAATGGAACATCTTTTAACAACTCAAACACCCTTACAAGCCCATAGATTATACTTCAAATGAAATTTCAAAGACTTGTGACATTTGTTGCAGAATTTTCAAAGGCATATTTTAATGAATGACCATTATAAAAATATTTTAACTCGAAAAGGCGAATTCACTGACATTAGTATTGACAGTTCACATTTCTACATAGTTTAGATATATATATAGATATATTCTTTGAAAAACTGAGCAGAGTATAGGTTGTAGACGTTTGATTCAAAGGTGAAAAGAACATATTGAGACAACGGTTAACTTCCTTTCAGTTTCATTATTGAAGGATCATTTGGATTGAATTCTATAAACTTTAAGCCAAATTACATTAGCCGAAAAGTATTTCTCTTCTAACTGGAGAGACTTTTCAAATTCGTTTGAAAAGTCAATTAATATATGAATTGAATCGGTAATACGATCTAATTCAAGTCTAAAGAAAACTGTTGCAGACAGAAAAAATACATTCATTAACATCGTCTATGAAAACTTTTATATGCTTCAGATATTTTCTCTCGAGAACTGTTATTAAATAAATTGCAGTATTTTATGAAAAAACACTTAGCGCAATAAATAATTATAAGCAAATACTATTCATAATTATGATTTCAACAAAAACAGTAATATTAAACCTTTTCATCTCGCTGGATAAAATTCCACTGAGCTGTAGCAATTAATATTTTTTAAATATATTACATTGTATGGATGATTATACAAATACGGCATTGTTTAGGGTATCAAAAATTAAAAATTGTATGTTCGTTTAAAACTGTGATAAAAAAATCATTAAAACTACTTCATTAAGTTAATTACAATAAGAAAACAGATACCTTACACCTTCTGGTAGGTCGGAAGGTCTAGTTCGAACCAACTGACAAACAATTAAAATAAGATATCATCAAAGCTTAAATGTTTGTATTTTCTTGTATCTTAGTATTTGTACTTTTTAGTCATTTCAATGACAAAATGAGCAATTTAATAAAATTTGGGAGCATATTAATGACAAGACATAATTTGCAACTAATAGCAATTAGGATTATTATGCTAAATTTTAATCAAAGCAACAGTTTGGTATAATTGTCTGTTTGACTAAAATCATATTATAAGTTGGAAATAAGTTAATATAAGTCTATTAAGAATTAATATAAAAATTAAGAATTAATAATGAATTTATTATATTAAGAGTTAATCTAAGTTTTCCTAACATATTAATTCTTAATATAAGTTGGAAAAACGTATATAGCATAAAATTACTTAAACGAAATACAGAAGTATTTTTTATCTTAGAATTAAGGCATTGGGGTGATATGAAAAATTGGGCATGTGAAAAATAGAAATTTATTCGTTCTCAACAAACCATTCCTGAAGCTTTTAAACTTATTTTCAGTCAAGTTCCTTCAAGAGAAAGATTTATAAAAGTGCATAATTAAAATGTACTCATATTCAAATTGTACTTACTATTTTTATAAGTGTGTGGCAGCAGCCTACACTGCTTCTGCCAAAAGACGTCGATCGAAGACGCTAGGAATCAGTACCCGAATTATAAGTCCGAAGCCGAAGCTAGCTTTTGCTTTAACATTATAATGTCAATCTTGTAAGTACCGGGTCCCCGAGTTCGGTCCCGACTCGGGACTGGCAACATCAATTCCTACAAGTGTGTTAATAATAAGAACCAAATATTTACGTTGAAAATATCCATAGTAATTACAAAACCTCTGAAAAACAGCAAAATGCAACTATATTCTATAACAACAAACTGTAATGTTTGTTTTATAACAATGATGCCATTTCTAAAACTTTTTTATTAACGGAGAACAAATTCCTTACTTTCCAGTCCTGCAGATGGCCAAAAATCTTTAGGATAAACTTTAAGTTCATTTTTGGAAGATATAATTATATTTAATTTTATTTTTAGTGACTAACATTTTTCAAACATGCATATTCATTTGTAGAAAAAAATTGAAAAGCAAACATCTTTTTATATCCACGAAAATGTGAATATCGGTATGGTACAAGATTGTGCATGACGTTTTATTAAATAGACCTCTGGTATCATAATTGAGTAAATTTTTCTTTTGTGTATCATCATTTAAAATTCGGGATACTAGATGGCCAGAATTATAGTACAAATAAAGCTGAAAAATACGAGAAAATTCCCAAAACAATAAAAAATTTATATTACTGTATATGTGATGACGAAACTGCCTTTCGTTTTTTCATTGTGGATGACTGCAGCTTTTAAAGCATTTATGATCTCTAAAAACAAGTACCAGATAATGGGAATACATTGTGTAAGGGTCACATTGGACGCAGTCAAATGACCTGTCGCCAGTTTTTGATATTAAATGCAAACAAATTTATGTGGGTGGATAAACAATTCCCACACGCATAATAAGGGCACATGGTTCTGTGGACCTCAGGCTTTCCCCCCAGCGAATCCACTCTAAGAGGGTGGTGTACGTATCCTTATAGCTCTGGTCCTCCTAACATGGGGGTAATCTAACCTGTGAGTAGGCTTGGGTGCTTGCGCTAGTGGTCCTTGAAGCAGATTTTCCCAGGTGGTTGAGAGGAGTAGTATTTTTGTGGCCTATTTTTAGACCCGTTGGGGATTGGGTCGAGTCTCAACGGGAACCTTCTAACCTTGTCCTGTGAATGGTTCCGCCAACCTTGCTCTCCTGACAGTGGTTTCGCTGGGAAGTGGATAACATACTATTCTCCCCCCCCCCACACACACACACAAACCACCTCGTAATAGCGTAAACCACTCAAAGTCAGACGGAGGGTTGTATTAATCTGTTGAACCTCAGGCTGTTATGGCAAATATATCTGCAACCAATAACAGTGCCCCAGCCAATGGACCCAAGGGGAAGAAATAAAAGGAGAGTCTTCAGTGCAAGTCAAATTTTCGTACAGGAAATCAGAGCAATAAAATATGAGTCGATGAAAATTTGGTTAACCAAATTGTTGCAAAAGGTTGGTTAAAGACGAAAATGAAAAGTCTTAAAAATCAAAACAACGGCAGACTCCAGTGATAACCCTGACCAAGGCATTTCCAGCGACAATTCTAAAATAAGGATGGCATCCACGACATGTACCCCCTTATGTTTCTTGAGGAATTCGAGTGTAGTTAAAATCAGTTAATAAATTAAAATCCGCTATCACACTCACCACCAAGTTATATTGAAAATGAATACAAATTGTGAAATTGAAATTGTGGTAATATAGACGCAATATGTAGTATTATATAGACCTACCTGGTTTATGATATATTTCTTTCGTTTAATAATAGATCAAATCAGTCATAACGATTCATTAAATGAATATCCATTCTGCAAAATATGAATGCATTCTCTATTTATACAAAACCATTGGACAAATCTGCAGTTTTTTTTCTTAACAATAAAAGCTTAAAAAATAGGAAAAATAGAATGACAGCATAGAATTAGGAAAACTGACTGTGTGAGTTTTGAGAATTCATTGGGAACGAAAACATTGTTAGAACTTAAATATATACACATGTGTTTATGACCAACGGCCCTACCGTGCTCAAAACACTGGTTCTCGTTAGATCACCCAAGTCAAGCAGCATCGGACGCGGTTAGTACTTGGGTGGGTGACCACCTGGGAACACCGCGTGCTGTTGGCGTATTTTGTGCGCGGTAGCCCGGTGGTTTGCGCGCTGGATTTGCACTCTACCACAACTGCTGCCGTGTTCATGCGGAGTGCGATCGCGTTAAACATGTGGGTCCGTAAGTTCTTCCCAGAGGTTGGTGGTAGGAGAAGGAGGGTACGGTCCCTGTGGATGCCTCCCCTACTGGGTTCCGGTCTAAATTGGGTGGCACTTCCCGGCCATCCAATCAGTTACCTTGCACCTTTCTAGTAGGTCGGACGGTCTGGGTCTCAACAACAACATGTGTTTGTGGAATAAAAGCACTACGAAGGACTGATGATATTAGCGTCCCATTTTTAGGATATATACATCAGGTGACACATGCAGATGATTATAATGTCACTGAAAATGCACATGATATTTTAGAGCAGCGACCTATAAACTTTTCGGTCTTTGGTGTAAAATATGTCGCCCGAACATAAAATTAGTGTTATTGAAGTTGATTCCAGAGAGAGTTTCTTGCGTTTAATTGTGCCGTTATCGAATGAGATCACATTATCAACTTCTGATGAACGAGGAAGGATTATTTTAATGAAAGGAGTTTGATATTCTGAACAAGGAATTGTACCTCGTATAGGACTAAACGCATGTACAGTGGTGAGAAAGTATTGTCACTGGACATATGAGACTGGAATGCACATTAATCCGAGACATAGCCTGCAAAATCACAGGACCTAAAGAGATGTTGTTGTTGAGACCCAGACCGTTCGACCTACCAGAAAGGTGTAAGGTAACTGTTTGGACGGCCGGGAAGTGCCACCCAATTTAGACCGAAACCCAGTGGGGGAGGCATCCACAGGGACCGTACCTTCCTTCCCCTACCACCAACCTCTCGGAAGGACTTACGGACCCACATGTTTAACGTGATCGTACTCCGCATGAACATGGCAGCAGTTGTGGCAGCGTGCAAATCCAGCGCGCAAACTACCGGGCTACCGCGTCCGAAATGTGCCAACAGCACGCGGTGTTCCCAGGTGGTCACCCAGCCAAGTACTAACCGCGCCCGATACTGCTTGACTTCGGTGATCTAACGAGAACCGGTGTTTTCAGCACGGTACGGCCGTTGGCTCCGACCTAAAGAGATGTAAAATAACTCAACCTTATGTTGTGAAGCACAGCACTAAAGCACTGTCATAGGTCCAGGTTTTCCTTCCATCACAGTTCGACAGAGGGCATAACAGAGGATATAACAAACCATCATACGGCCAGCCTAAACTAAAGCTATAATGATAACTCGTTAAAACCAGTACACATTTGGTTATCCAGCTAAAAACTGAAAGGGCAGGTAAAAAATATCATGATTTCAACAAAATATAATTATTTTTTCTTCTTAAATTATTGTAGTACTATACTAAACTGTGTGCTGATATTAGAATAATGTAATAGAAAAACAATTTTATACATTATAAAATCAGCTTTCTTAAAATTTGTATAAAGATTCTATATATTTAATTAAAATATAGCAAAGTTTCAACAATACATACAAACCACTGACTAAGTACCAGACTTTTAAATTAAAATTAGCATTCCTAATAATGAATAAAAACAGTAAAATATTTCTTGTTTTCAAGTTAGATCTTTGATATAATTTATTTAGCACTGAAGAAAATAGTGGAATGCAACTGAATATTTAAAACATTAACTCATTCTTAAAAAGATTAATTTATTTTCAAATTATCTATATTTAATGAAGTAATTCAATTCAGAGCAATGGAGTAAAATGAAAATTGAGATTGCAATGAACAATCCCTTAAAAATCAAGAAAAGCCTCACGGGTTTATGGAAAACTATTAATATTTAAGTGGTTTGGTAAAATCTAATAATAAAATGAATTTATATCATTCTAGTATTTATTTCCATTGCTTCTACAATTTATTTATATAATACTAGCAGCGATTACCCGGCATTGTTCGGGATTTACTATGCAAAACTCTGCTAAAAATTACACAGGAACATATTGGGCCGTAAATCTTATACGTTGTTTTTCGCTGTGAAAGAAGTAAAGTCATTGTATTATGTAAGAAAAAAAACATTGCATTATATAAGTCATAGCTGCTTCTGGCGTGTCTACGGTACACCTTTCGCAACTAGACCCTCTGAGTGGGTGGCCCTGGAGTGCAGCGTCTCGGAATGTGATTATTAGGTGTCCACAAGTGATGTACAATTAATATGTACAGTTTGAAATATGTACAGTTTGAAAGGAAAACTAAAATAGATCTTAAATGCTAGACAACAATGCAAATGTTAACAAATTAGGATAATGTCATTTAATTTGTTAGGTTTTACCGCAATGCTTGCTTGTAAACTACATTTTGTGATTATCCTCCCGGAGCTTAAACAAACAAATTTTGTGAAGTTCCTACTCTTGAGCATGCCACATACAATTGGCCATGAGAGAAGCAAGGACTTTCTAAATTCACACCTTCAAACTTCAGGGTTTGTCCTTGAGCATTGTTGATGGTCATGGCAAATGCCAGTCTAACTGGGAACTGGACTCGTTTGAAGCTGAATAGTAGGTCGGTTGGTATCAACTGTATGCGAGGTATGAATACGTCCTCTCCTTTTCCTTTCCAGTTAATACAGAGGCTTCGATGACATTTGGTAAAATATTTTTGACACATAGCCTTGTTTCATTGCATAGTTTTGGTGGGTCCAGATTCCGCAGAAGCATTATTGGTGATCCTTTCTTTTACTTCAAGATATGAGAAGGCATTCCAGGTGGCTCAAGGTAATTCAGAAATTCCAGCGGGTAATTAACGGCATCATCAGTGTCCCCTGCAGAGTCACATGACTCGTCATGATATAAGAAAGAATCTTCCTCATAAAATGCTTTTAATTAAATAACCATTTTGATTTCTTAATACTTTTCGTTGAGTAAGCCTGTGAAAAATAAACCATAGTGATAGATTTTCCATTTAAATTCATATTTCAAACCTGCGATTTTCAAAAGTGACTAATACGTTCAATAAACTCCCATAAAACTCAGATATTTAATTGACTTTCACGTTTAAAACCAACGATTTCCAACCTTTTTCGTGGGGAATCATGGAGTTAGAGAGTGGAACTCCTAGGAAAATGTTTCGTTTTCCATTAATATCTCGACAACCCTTGGTCTTAGAACTCGAAACTTGGACTAAATTTATGGGGGACTATTTCAAAGCCACCTACTAAATTTCATTAAATTCGGTGCAGCTGTTCTTCCGTGATAATAAATCAAACGAAAGTTTCGTTTTTCATTCATATTGCGATAACCCCTAGTGTTAGAAACTCGAAACATAGACTAAATTTTAAGGGGGCCTATTACAAGACTGACGATAACTGACGAACGAATGGACCGATTCGAACCAAATTTGGTACAAAAATCACAATCCATAAACACTGGAAGCCTATTGTTTTTATACGTAATCGAATGTTCAGAACCCCCCTAAATTCTCGAATGAAATTTTGAAAAAATCGTCAAAAAATCAAAACCGCTAATAAAGTTACGCAAATAGACATTTCTTATGTAATTTTTCATTAGAAAACGATTGGCATAAATTTTAGAACGCTAACATGAACCGTTCTCGAGATATTGTACATTTTTAAAAAAAATTATGAAAAAGTCACATAAAAAAAAAAATTCCTATTGAGAAACATGTTCACTTTCCATATGTAATACCATGCGATAAATTGAGTGACGTCATTCTCGTGGATCTAGCTCGTTCCATTCATGAAAAAATATACTTTGAATAATACTTTTGTATTTGAACGCCAATAGTCATTTATCTGCTGTAAGAATAACTTTTTTCTTAGTGCATAACGCTTGGCGAGATTTTGGCGACGAATTTGGCGGAATGTCGCCAACTTGGCGACTTTTTTGAAATGTTGCCAAATTAATGAAAATCTCGCCAAATGGATAAAAATGATGCTAAATCAATGAAAATGACGACTAATTGTCGAAAATTCAATATCTTGGAAAGAATATTAGTATCTACTATAAGAAAAACCTATTTTTTTACTGTAAAAGTAGTAAATTCATTACATTATATAAGGAAAGTCATGTGTTGCCCACATCAGATTTTTTTAATGCGGTGAATAGGGACCGCATAAAAAAAGTCTCACGTAGAAAATAACTCAAAACCTTACGAAATAACTAGGAATTGCTTTTTTAAACGAAATCAAGGCACGAGGCTTGGCAGCTACTTGGAATCTCGCCAAACCTTTCGGAATCTGATTTAGAAAATACACATGCGAACATTTTTAAATATTTTATTTACATATGTACTTATTTTACTCATTCAAAACTTTTCAAAACGTATAATCATTATCCTTCGTAGTCTGACAATAGGAATGTGAAAGCACTTTGAAGGACGTCAAATAATATTAGATTTAAAAATTAAAACACATGTAATATACTTTTTTATTAAATCACTTTATTTAGCAGACTTGTCACTTGCGCAGATCAGAGACGAATAAACAAAAGCAACTCTTTGCTCCCTTCAAGTAAACTTCTTCTACCTATTCGTTAAAACAAACAAAACAAAGCATGAGACTAGTCGCCAACTATCTCATTAGCAAAAAACAAACTCAGCGACCTAACGAGACACGCAGTCCGTTTCAGGAAAACCCGAGCAAACACGATGCAGATGTCTTTCAATGTTTATTTGCGATCGATGCATTTTTGCTTTGCTACGCAAGAATTCCATCGCAATATGCTATTGCACATTTCATTTATTTACATGGAAATTCTTGTGCGTTCAACAATTAAATTATGCGATTATAGAATTCAATACTTATGTAATATAATTGGCTGACGCAATACTTATGTAATGTGATGAAATACATATCAAAAATCGAAAAAACTAAATGGCCGATCAAACCTAGTATTTTTTTTATTGATAACTTCGTCAATTATGTTCCAATTTGATTGAAATTTTCATATACCGCACAAAAATAATCGCACAAAAAATCGCACAAATAAAAAATCGCACAAAAAAGGACCGCACAAAAACAGGTTTGAGTGTATAATTAAATTACAAATACATTCATATACATTGTTACGGCTTACCCCCTTATTGGCGCGTGAACTTCCACAATAAACGAACAAATTCAAATATCTAAATAACCTCAGCATTATTTAAGGTAAAAATAACCATTAACAGAAACTAAACGTAAGATTTAATACAAATAAATGTTCAATAGTTAAATACATATAGTAATCATCTCGCAAAATTTTAATGTAAATTCAAGATGCAAAGAAACGGAAATAAATTGTTCGACAAGTTATCAAGCAAGGACATCTTTACAGACTTCTGGTGTAATCAATCCTCAAATGTCTTCTGGTGACATAGAACTCTGTCATTTTGCTAACTTACGGTATCAAATATGGGACAGAACCAAACAGAGCTTGATGTTCAATTCCGCCAAGAGGCAAAGTAAATGGATACTTTTAATAAGTTCGATGCCCTCCTTCTACAGAAGCCCCACCCCATCTTAAGGTTGATTAATATTTACACACATACAATATCGACTACAATACAGAAATTAGCTGAATCGGATTTTCGATTACTTCTCAAGGAGGACAAATGGAGGATAGGGGGGTTCTTTAATACAATTAACAGACCCTCCGGAAGTTCCCATCTGACATAAAAGTCTGAATTTTTGCTTATTTTATAGTATCGTCTATAGAACAGAAGTAATTGGGGCTGGAGTTTCAATTCCCACCTAGGAGCGGACAAATGAGGTAATATACAAATCATTTAAACCATCTAAAAAACAACTAGTGAGCTAGAAGACTGAATGCACATTTATATTATGGACCACAGAAAAATACCGAGCCTTTATTTGAAGGGGGGGGGGATTATTTTCGATGCTTAGCGCTATTCATTAAATAAAATAAAATGTATTAAACAATGTTGCAATTTAATTTTTGAATTGAGTTGCATTTCCAGTTTTTAACAGACTTAAATACTAGTCCACTATAAAACCATACAATACGCGATAGTTTTCACTAGCTTTAGACAGTAACTTCTAAAGCTGAACTAACTCTTTCCCTCCTGCTGTTAAATATAGTTTCCCAGCAAAATTGCCGATTACTGCTATAAACGTTACTACCGGAGTCAATTCTTAAACTTTTAGAACGTCTTTGAAATTCGCTGTTAGCGACATCTCGCCAAATATGTCCTCACACTCAATTTTCCATTTTCATATTCCGACTGGTGCCAACATACACTGAAACTGCAATGACAACTGATTAAAAGTGCATTTCCCGTTGTAAACTTAAAGAGCAAATAAAAATATATCGGGTAATTGCAACTAAATATAACTCCTATTTTAAAAATAGTGTATTATAACGAAATACTGTGTTCCGACATTAGAATGAGATATTAGGAAAACAGCATTGTTCGATACAAAATCAAGCTAGTTTAAATTAAATATTCCATAAATATTCCACATATCTTATTATAAATTATAACGGAGATTTAAAAAGAAATACGTACAGACATTTAAACAATAGATGTTTTAAATTGAAAATATCATTGTTATAACGTATAAAAGTATTAAAGTATTTATTTAAACTCAGAATGTTTGATCTAATTAAATTCACATAGAAGAAAATACCGACATGTAAATTAATATTTAAAAACTCAATTAAATTAAGACATGGTTTCTTTTTGAAAACAGAAAGATCCAATAATGCAAAGATATGACATCGCACTGAGGAGCATCCAATGAGAGCAAGGAGGGCTTATCTGAACCCCAGGCCAATTGATGTGGCTGCAAGGAGGAAAGTCAACGAATATAATTCAATGAGTATTCAAGGGATGCAGAGAGAAGGTGGTGAATTCAAGCAATGTTATTCAGAGATAGTCGTCATTTAGTTGAGTATTGAGAATGTTACAGAAAAAACGATGTTTGACTCCAAATGTCACAAAAAGAATCGGAAAAGGTGACAGCCATGCTGAGCAACAGACCCAAAATACAAAGGTATTTCGGATCTGTTTCAGAAATTTGGAGTCATACTTCGTTTTTTCTGTAACATTCTCAATACTCAACTAAATAACGACTCTCTATGAATAAGACTGCTTGATTGAATTCACGACTCTCTTTATCTCTCTTAAACTATATTCTCATCTCTTAAACTATATTCTCATAGAATTATATTCGTGGACTTTATTCCTTGAAGCCACATCATTTGGCTGGGGTTCAGATAAGCCCTCCTTGCTCTCATTGGATGCTCGTCAATGCGATGTCGTATCTTTGCATTATTGTCTCTTTCGATTCCAATGAAGTTTAGTTGAAGTCTTGGTCCTAGGAGTTTTTGCCCAAACTACACCTGCAATTTGTGTGACGTGTATTTATCGGGGTTAGAACTTTCCTGGTCAAGACTGTCATAGAACGGTGACAAAAATTCTGCGCTTTGTTTCTTCGTAAACATGAAAAACTGCATATGGTGTCTACTGGTCTCGCAGAAAGATTTTTTCAAGACCTTCAAAGTGAATGATAACACGCTACAGTTGTAATCATTTAGACCCAAGATACCGTTTTTCTTGTAAAATTTGAAAAAAATGAATTCTGATATGAGACAGTCGAGTTGAGCACTATGCATTGCATTGATAACTAAGCACTATGCATTGACACACTAAGCACTATGCATTGATTGCTCTAAGTACTATGCATTGATAGACAAAATAAAATGTATTAAAAATGATACAATTTAATTTTTGAATAGAGTTAGAATTTTCACTTTTTGACAGACTTAAATACTAGTTCACTATAAAACCATACAGGACGCGAGTTTTCTCACTCACTTTAAACAATAACTTCCAAACCTGAACTTTGGTTGCTATTAATAGTTTCCCTCAAATATTCCCTCATATTCAACATACCTCATAATACATTATAACATATAGAAAATACCGACATGTAAATTAATATTTAAAAACTCAATTAAATTAAGACATGGTTTCTTTTTGAAAACTGAAAGATCCAATAATGCAAAGATACGACATCGCACTGAGGAGCATCCAATGAGAGCAAGGAGGGCTTATCTGAACCCCAGGCCATTTGATGTGGCTGCAAGGAGGAAAGTCAACGAATATAATTCAATGATTATTCAAGGGTTGCAGAGAGAAGGTGGTGAATTCAAGCAATGTTATTCAGAGATAGTCGTTATTTAGTTGAGTATTGAGAATGTTACAGAAAAAAGGATGTTTGACTCCAAATGTCACAAAAAGAATCGGAAAAGGTGACAGCCATGCTGAGCAACAGACCCAAAATACAAAGGTATTTCGGATCTGTTTCTGAAATTTGGAGTCATACTTCGTTGTTTCTGTAACATTCTCAATACTCAACTAAATAACGACTCTCTATGAATAAGACTGCTTGATTGAATTCTCGACTCTCTTTCTCTCTTCATCTCTTAAACTATATTCTCATTGAATTATATTCGTGGACTTTATTCCTTGCAGCCACATCATTTGGCTGGGGTTCAGATAAGCCCTCCTTGCTCTCATTGGATGCTCGTCAACGCGATGTCGTATCTTTGCATTATTGGCTCTTTCAGATTGCAATGAAGTTTAGTTGAAGTCTTGGTCCTAGGAGTTTTTGCCCCAACTACACCTGCAATTTGTGTGACGTGTATTTATCGGGGTTAGAACTTTCCTGGTCAAGACTGTCATAGAACGGTGACAAAAATTCTGCGTTTTGTTTCTTCGTAAACATGAAAAACTGCATATGGTGCCAACTGGTCTCACAGAAAGATTTTTTCAAGCCCTTCAAATTGAATGGTAACACGCTACAGTTGTAATCATTTAGACCCAAGATACCGTTTTTCTTGTAAAATTTGAAAAAAAATGAATTCTGATATGAGACAGTCGCGTTGAGCACTATGCATTGCATTAATAACTAAGCACTATGCATTGATACACTAAGCACTATGCATTGATTGCTCTAAGTACTATGCATTGATAGACAAAATAAAATGTATTAAAAATGATACAATTTAATTTTTGAATAGAGTTAGAATTTTCACTTTTTGACAGACTTAAATACTAGTTCACTATAAAACTATACAGGACGCGAGTTTTCTCACTCACTTTAAACAGTAACTTCCAAACCTGAACTTTGGTTGCTGTTAATAGTTTCCCTCAAAAATTCCCTCATATTCAACATACCTCATAATACATTATAACATGGGTTCAAAAAATATTACGTATAAACCTTTGAACCATAGCTGTTCTAAATTGAAAATATCATTTTTATAAAGTATACAGGTATTAAAGTATTTATTAAAAGCCAGAATGTTTGATTTAATTAAATTCACATCGAAGAAAATACCGAAATATAAATGAATATTTAAAAACTCAATTAAAGGACTTAAAAGACATGATTTTATTTTAGATAATGTATCTTTTTGAAAGTAATTCAATGTGTGGTAGCGGAATCAGTATCAAACAGCACCTACTGACTCCACTACGCACAACAGCGTGATCGTACATTTAATATACCAAAAAGCTTACATTTAATATACGCACAACAGCGTGATCGTACATTTAATATACCAAAAAGCTTACATTTAATATACGCACAACAGCGTGATCGTACATTTAATATACCAAAAAGCTTACATTTAATATACGCACAACAGCGTGATCGTACATTTAATATACCAAAAAGCTTACATTTAATATACGCACAACAGCGTGATCGTACATTTAATATACCAAAAAGCTTACATTTAATATACGCACAACAGCGTGATCGTACATTTAATATACCAAAAAGCTTACATTTAATATACGCACAACAGCGTGATCGTACATTTAATATACCAAAAAGCTTACATTTAATATACGCACAACAGCGTGATCGTACATTTAATATACCAAAAAGCTTACATTTAATATACGCACAACAGCGTGATCGTACATTTAATATACCAAAAAGCTTACATTTAATATACGCACAACAGCGTGATCGTACATTTAATATACCAAAAAGCTTACATTTAATATACGCACAACAGCGTGATCGTACATTTAATATACCAAAAAGCTTACATTTAATATACGCACAACAGCGTGATCGTACATTTAATATACCAAAAAGAACTGTAATTAACATATTTAACTTTATCATAAACACCAGGTTCAAAATTCAAGGGGGTTCCCAGTTTAGGAGAATTAAATCCTAAATGATGTACAGTGAGTAAAACATGAAGGCATACACAAATAAGCAGGCTCATTTATCACACAAAATAATATTTTATTTTAAGATTTTCAAAGTGACTAAATGTATATTTATATTTCAAATTATTACCTTTAGTATTCAGAGCTTCACTTTATCAATTAACATTCTTACTTTTAATGCTCTGGTCAAAATTATATAACAAACAATATTTAACTTATTCATCAAGCATATGATTTCTTTAATCATGAAAATCAACTCAACATAAAGATATTTCAAAACTGAGCCATTAATATCAATTAAACTGTATTCACCTGTGCCTGTGATGCAACGGAACTTCTTGTTCCGAAAAGAAATTTTTACCTGTGCGGTAGAGTAAATTTACAATACGAAGAATGTCCTATTCAGGATAACACGATCTGCAGTTGAATTAGAGAGTTCCCAAAGGTGGATGGTCGAGAAAACGATCCAAAATTTAGATGACATGACAGCATTCAAATATGGCAAGTAAGCCGAACCTTCGCGATCGAGACTCATCACCAGCCATCGAAAACAGGACTCCTGGAATAAAAAATATAATTTTAGAAATGATGAAAATAAATAGCCGAAACTTTTCCAGGATCTTCTCCATCAGCTCCAGAAGGGCAGGCGGTTTCTCTTAGAAACAAATGCCCAATTCCGCCAGCTTAGCCATTTTGGCCAAAAGCCTTTGTCTTTTTTTAATAAGACAAAACTTTCGATGCGACCTTTCAGTCGGAATTTCCAGCTCAAAAACTGCTCCGTCTCACGAGGTCACCGCCGAAGATTTCTCCTTGCGCCTCTTCCTGATTGGACAGGCGCGCTTCTCCTGGCAACAGGCGATCACACGTCACGCATCTCGGCCAGACGCAAATCCTAGACATTCTCACGAATTCTCAACTAAACTCGCTTTTCAGTGCGATTTCAATAGAAACAAGTCTTAGCGAAAAACACAGCACAGGCACGGAGGGAAAAAGATATTTCTCTCCTCGAAAATAAGAAAAAGGCTCATGGCGCAGAAATGCGACATGACAAATGCAACCGAATGGCGTAGAATTAAAAATTGATTTTTCAATGGATGAGTTGTTAAAAACAGGAAAGGCTTATGGGTTTAGAAAAACTAGTAATATTTAATATATTTATCCAAAAGAAAACAAATGAAATTTACACAGGTTCATTCCAATGGTCATTTCCAAGGGTTTTCAGGTCATCTCCAATGCAGATGCAATTTTTTTGCACAATATTTATTTACATCTTCACAATCCAGGGTCATCTACCACAATCACTGTATCATGGTGTGTAATTGGTGTCAAGCAAATTTGTCATCTCTGTTTTACCAAAAATTTTTCTTGCAGAAATTATTTCTCAGAATAGGCTATAGATAGAACTTGAAGTATAACTGATATGGATTCAACGTCATATTTCTGATAGGGTTGTGATTTTTATTTCGATTCTGGAAATGTTCTTCTTCATGGATTACCTTACTCTCTCCCACTTTTTTGCTGCTCTTGTATCAGCCACTGATCTTTCTGTAACAAGCGGATGTTACGCTTCTTTTGGGTCCCGATAAAGAAGGCTGTATTTTGCCTTCGAAAACGGTCGATATTATTAATTTTTATATTATATGCTGCTTTTATTGAAGTTATTTTAATTTTATCCTAATACACACTTCTAGAGTTATTGGCTTAGTCCATGTTTTTTCCGTGACATCCTTTATATTTAGAACTCTAATGTATATTATATGTGAAAATGACCATGTTAGCGTTTCTAAAATGGTTTCTTCTACTTCAAAATGTCAAAATGTACATAATGTTCACTATTAATTTAACACTATTTATGCTAATGCATGTCTGTTAAAATTTGTCCGAAGAAAAAACATTTAAAGAAATATAGTCTATATTTAGTGGCAGTGATCACGACAATTGTACGCGTATCGTCCAATTTTCTCGTAAATTTTGTTATTGATAAGTTCCTGGAATATTAATTAAAATACCGTCCTATGAAATGCATTTTTACTTTAAATACCGCTAATTTATTAAATTTCATATTAATAATAATTTAAACATTTGAGATCACCGTTCTGAATCCTGTTAAAACTTCTTCCAAAAAGCGTCTATAAATTAAATCGACTTTCAATAAATGTATAAAACAGTCTCAAAGAATATTAAAATTCCTTTTGTAATCATCGTTAATAAGTCTCTTAGAATGGATTTCAATCTTTCTTAAGTACATTAACTTTCAAGGTAATAAACTTTCAAATGTAAGAATAACTTTCCGAGTTCTTCTGAAAAGATTATTAAAAGGCCCTGTAATATCATCTTGTTCACCGCGAAAAAGGACTATAACTGGAAACATCAAGTATTCACAAGGAATCCATTCCCCAGACTGTCTGAGTAAATTCAAGTGGATTTTCGTCGGGTAACTTTGTCGAGTTATGAATATTAATAAGTAAATATAATGAATTATAAATATGTGATTTTCCAATACATTAATTTATTCTCATTAAATTGAAAATCCCTATGAGTACTTGGATGTTATTTCAAAAAAGTTTCCCTTATTCATATATTAAATTTAAAATTACACGCCAATCGACTATTTATTTATATATTTCGAACACGAATTTACAAATGTATAAGTTTAGCATTGTGAAAGAGGTATATTTATACTAGCATTACGAAACCTCGTGTTTTAAATTTGAACGTGTTATAATAGTAAAACTCATCAGTAAACCCATAGTAAAACCATTGTAAAACAATCAGTAAAACCATGGTAAAACAATCAGTAAAAGCATGGTAAAACTATCAGTAAAACCATAGTAAAACTCGACCGATGCAAATAATTGTTTTTACATAGCTTGAACGGATGATGATTTAGGTCATGACGAATCTCGAATTTTAAATTTCAATCTACGTATTGAGATATCTGAGGTTCAAGGTCAGATAATAGAGAAAAATTAGTTTAAAAAGAATCAATATCCAAACAGAAATTTCTGTTTGATTGGTATAACTTGCACACATGTACAAGTTACTGGATCATCTTGTACATTCATTATTTTTATTTATACTTTATTATTTAAAACAAAAGTGCAAGCTGCAGGATAGCGTCTCAATAAGAGCTTAGAAGATAACATTCAATAAGAAAAATTACAGGGGAAAATATTATAATATACATTAAAATAAAATATATTTACATCGAATGCTTTTTAAAAGCACTAGCAGATAAATAAAAAATCATCAAGATTATCAAAAAATCGATCGGAAAATTTACAAAAGTTTTTAATGGCACAATAAAATGCATAAATGTAGCATTAAATACCATATATTAGTAATAAATTTCCTTTCAACAATTAAAATCATAGCCCTCGTTGAATACAGGGGAACATGAAACCCGATCTCACATGTAATATTTTGGATTTAATAATTTGAGTTTTCGACTACTTTTATGAAATAAACGACTCTGTTATTAAACATGTAGCTAGATAACTTGCTTCGATTCAATTCGTGTCGAGAGGAACAGCCTAGTTTAACGATTCTCACTACATTATCTGTTTCATCTTCAAAACAATTAAATTTTCAGAACTTTAACATTTTTGCCTATCTAAAAATAGTTTTAACTTGTTCCTTTTTCTAAAAATTGAAAATATACCACAACTGAAAATTTTTGAAATATTTGTTGCGCTTTATGCATTTACTTGCAAGTATTCAAGTCAAACGAATAAAATGAACTAAAATGAGATAATATTTCTGAAACTTTGTAGAATTTGAACAACTTAGCCCGAAGTTACGTTGAATACCACTCTCATTGTTATATACAATATAAACATATTATGCGCTTTGTAAACATAAAGATGCCTGTAAGGCATAAATATAGAATCGAGAAAAATAGGAAAATATGGTTTCTGATGAGGATTTCATACGACTATCGTAATAAATAATTTTTGAAGCAAAATAACAGGCTGAAATATATTACGATAAGTCCCACCAAACAGGTTAAGCCATACCAAGTCTAGTCCTAGGAAATGCATTTTTATTTAAACTAATTTATTAAATCGCTGAATTTATAAATTCTATCATTAATATTAATTTAAACCTTTTAGGTAACGGTTCTGAGATCAGTTGTCAAAACTTCCCCCCAAAAAACGTCTAAAGATTATATCGGTTTGCAACTTAAAGGTATAAAAGAGTATCAAGGAACATTAAACTTCCTTTTTGTAATCATCCTTAAGTCTCTTAGAATGGGTTTCCACCTCTGTTAAGTACATTAACTTTTAAGGTAATTCACTTTCAAGTGTAATAATTTTAAATGTAAGAAATAATTAATTCCTCATACAGTCTAGGTATATTCAAGTTGGTACAGTATATTCTGACAAGTATATTCTGTCGAGTCATGAATAGTAATAAGCACATATATTGAGTCACAATTTTATGATTGATTTCCGAATACATGAATGTATTCTCATTGAATTGACAATCTATATAGTATAAATGAGTATTTTAATATCGAAAATGTTACTTAAAATTTGTTCCCTTATTCATATATTAAATTGAAATTAACTTTGGAATAGACTCTTTGCGATTTTCACTATTTACTCTGATTCATATTCAAAGCAATTAAATTATTAGAACTTTAAACTACTTTTCATTAGGAAGAAATTTTAATCTTTATCCATTTTTGAAAATTTGGTCGCAACTGAAATCTTTTGAAATATTTGTTGCGCCTTACGCATTTACTATAAGCATTCACGTCAAGCGAATAATTTCAGTAAAGCAGCATTTCAAGGCACCAAAGAATGTTAATGAATAAATGTTGAGTGCTTTTGACTGCTAATGACCGTCACTGCAGTTTAAAATGTATTTTAAGCACACACTTCGTTTCTAACAAATTCTTGCGAGAAACTGTATGTACAGTCGCTTCGAATTCCAGGTTTACATTAAGCTTTAGTTTGCAAAATGCATTTTTACTATCATTCTTAAAATTCATCAGTGATTTAGTTGTTTATTTTGAAATGTTACAAAAAAATCTTATATAGTAATCTTATGATAAGGTGCATAAAATCAAGGAAAACATTCCCTTCCAACATAAGATGCCTTGACACACTTGGACCACGACCCCTTCCATCATTGTTGTTAACTGCTATAAAATCCCCTAACAAAACAATTACTGTACGATACCCTAACAAAACCCGATTACTTTGCAGTCCCTTAACATGACGCCAATACATTGGAGCCCCTAATATGACGCAAGTAATTTTCGTCCCTGTAACATGCTGCAAGCATTTTACAGCTCCCCGAATGGGGCGGACATATATTTTCAGTTCCCTAACGTGACGCAAAATACTGTTCTGCCTGTTAACACAACGTACATACTTTCAGTTCCCTCACAAATTGCAAATGCTGTACTACTCTTTAGACAAGAAATCCGCAACCAGTTTCTCACAAGCACCACAGTACCTGCGAGCCGGAAATGCGAAAAGAAAAACCACTGCTACTTCTATTTTTTCTTTTCGGGAAAATCTAATGGACAATCAGAGTAAATCCCCAACTATTCATAAGAATTTGATAGGTCTTAAGATATAGTTAACACATACGTACGTTTATTCTTCAATTGCAAAGATGGGCACACAACACATGCATATAAAAAAATAGCTGTACATCTATAAAAAATCTGATGTGGGCAACACATGACTTTCCTTATATAATGCAATGAATTTACAACTTTTACTGTAAAAAATAGGTTTTTCTTTGAGTAGATACTTATATTCTTGCCAAGATATTGAATTTCCTTCAATTAGTCGTCATTTTCATTGATTTAGAGTCATAATTATCCATTTGGCGAGATTTTTGCTAATTTGGCAACAATTAAACATGTCGCTAAGTTTGCGACATTCCTCCAAATTTGTCGTCAAAATCTCGCCAAGCGTTATGGACGGAGAAATAAGTTATTCTTACAGCAGATAAATGACTATTGGGGTCGAAATACAAATGTATTACTCAAAGTACCTTTCCTTATGAATGGAACGAGCTAGATCCACGGGAATGATGTCACCAAATTTATCGCATGATATTACATATGAAAAGTGAACATGTTTCTCAACAGTTAATATATTTGTTTGAATTTATGGGATTTTTTGATATTGCATATCTTTCAAATAAATTTATCTCGAGAACGGCTCGTACTAGAGTTCAAAATTTTATGTCAATTGTTTTCTAAGGAAAAATTACATAAGAAATGGCTATTTGCGTAACTTTATTAAAGGTTCTGATTTTTTGATGATTTTTTCAAAATTTCACTCGAAAATTTAGGGTGGGGGGGGGGGTTCTGAACATTCGATTGCGTCTAAAAACAATAGACTTCCAGTATTCACGGATTGTGATTTTTGTACCCAAATTTCATTCGAATCGTTCCATTCGTTCGTGTGATATCGTCTCCACTGTCTCACTGACACACACACACTTACGCACGCACGCACGCACACACACACACACACACACACACACACACACACACACACAGACATCACCTCAAAAATATTTTATTCGTGATCAGGGATGCTTGAAACGTGCTCTCTCGTCGAAAATTCGAATTCGAATTTTCGACCCCGTCACAATACTTTCCTTATACATTACGTATATAAGGAAAGTAATACCATATATCAGTACTAAATTTCCTTTCAGCAATTAAAATCATAGTCCTAGTTGAATACAGGGGAATATGAAACCCGATCTCAAATGTAATATTTGGAATTTAATAATTTGAGTTTTCTACTACTTTTATGAAATAAAAGGCTCAGTTATTAAACATGTAGCTAGATAATTTGCTTCGATTCAGTTTCGGGTCGCGTGGAACAACCTAGTTTAACGATTCTCACTACATTCTCTGTTTCAACTTCAAAACAATTAAATTGCCAGAACTTGAAACTATTTATAGATAGGCAAAAATGTTAATCTTGTTCCTTTTTCTAAAAATTGAAAATATGCCGCAACTGAAATTTTTTGAAATATTTGTTGAGCTTTATGCATTTACTTGCAAGTATCCACGTCAAGCGAATAATAGGAACTCAAATGAGATAACATTTCTGAAACTTAGTAGAATTTGAACAACTTAGCCCGAAGCTACATTGAATACCACTCCCATTCTTATATACAATATAAGCATATTATGAGCTTTGTGAACATAATGATGCCCATATGGCATAATCATAGAATCGAGAAAAATATGGTTTTTGACGAGGGTTTTATTCATTTTTTTCCCTCAAGGAACATTAAACTTCCTTTTTGTAATCATCTTTAAGTCTGTTAGAATGAGTTTCCACCTCTTTTAAGTACATTAAATTTCAAGGTAATTCAGTTTCAAGTGTAATTCCTCAGACAATCTAAGTACATTCAAGTTGGTATAGTATATTTTGTCAAGTATATTCTGTCGAGTCATGAATATTAATAAGTACATATATTGAATCATAATTTTATGATTTCCGAATCCATGAATGTATTCTCATTGAATTGAAAATCTATATAATATAAATGAGTACTTTAATATTGAAAATGTTACTTAAAATTTTTCCTCTTATTCATGTATTAAATTAAAATTAACATTGCAATTGGTTCTTTGCGATTTTTACTACATGCTCTGATTCACCTTCAAAGCAATTAAAGTATTACAACTTGAAACTATTTTTCATTAGTAAGAAATTTTAATCTTTATCTATTTTTGAAAATTTGGCCCAACTGAAATCTTTTGAAATATTTGTTGCGTCTTACGCATTTACTTGCAAGTATTCACGTCAAGCGAATAATTTCAGTGAAGCAGCGTTTCAAGGCACCACAGAATGTTAATGAAAAAAATGTTGAGTGCTTTTGACTGCTAATGACTGTCACTGCAGTTTTAAATGTATTTTAAGCACACACTTCTTTTCTAACAAATTATTGCGAGAAACTGTATGTACCGTCGCTTCGAATTCCAGGTTTACATTAAGCTTTAGTTTGCAAAATACATTTTTACTATCATTCTTAAAATTCATCAGTGATTTAGTTGATTATTTCGAAATGTTACAAAAAAAAATCTTATATAGTAATTTTATGATAAGGTGCATAAAATCATGGAAAATATTCTCTTCCAACATACGATGCTTTGACACATGTGGACCACGAGCCATTCCATCATTGTTGTTAACTGCTATACAATACCCTAACAAAACAATTACTATACGATACTCTAACAAATCCCGATTACTTTACAGTTCCTTAACATAACGCCAATACATTTAAGCCCCTAATATAACGCAAATAATTTTCGTCCTTGTAACATGCTGCAAGCATTTTACAGCTCCTCCAATGGGAGGCGCATGTTTTTTAGTCCCTCAACGTGACGCAAAATACTTTTCTGCCTGTTAACACAACGCAAATACTAAAGTTCGTAAAGCAATTGCAGTTTGTTAGGGGACCTAAATTACGTCCCCTAACAAACTGCAATTGCTTTACGTCCCCTAACAAACAGCAATTGCTTTACGTCCCCTAACAAACTGCAATTGCTTTACGTCCCCTAACAAACTGTAATTATTGCGGATTTCTTGTCTAAAGGGTCGTAAAGCAATTGCAGTTTGTTAGGGGACGTAAAGTATTTGCAGTTTGTTAGGGGACATAATTTATGTCCCCTAAGAAACTGCAATTGCTTTACGACCCTTTAGACAAGAAATGCGCAACCTATTACTCATAAGCACCACAGTGTTTTCGAATCGGAAATGCGAAATGAAAAACCATTGCTACTTCTATTTGTCTTTTCGGGAAAATCTAATGGACAATCAGAGTAAATCCCCAACTATTTATAAAAATTTGATAGATCTTAAGTTATAGTTCACACATACATACATTTATACTGCAATTGCAAGGACAGGCACACCACGCACGCATATAAAGAAAACAGCTGTACATCTGAAAATAATTTAATAGTGTTCAAACATCCACAAATTGTATAAATCTCACAAAAACTCGATTTGGATTTCTCGACTCAATACTTTTGTTAATATAGCGTATTATGTATTGTAGAGAATGTAAAAATGCTTTAAATATTGTGAAGTAAATAGCCTAAGGCTGCATGTGGCTGAATTTTCAAGCCCAAACGTTCGATTTGGAAAGGATAAAAGATATTTAAAAAAATTATACGAGATGCGGAGGATGTAAGGGAAATGGTTCTCTTAATAATTGTGAGCTTCTAACATTTTACTGTTCGGCCCATAGTAAAATACGGCCCTATGGAGAATGCGAAACGATATTTTTGCACTTATCTCTTGTACAAGTTATCCATTCTTTTCTTCTTTTTTTGTTCATAAAGGATCATTCCCATCTCTTTTCCGGAATTGAAAGCCGAACATCCAAACTTCTTATTGCGAATTTATACCGCAATGCACGTCATCAAGTCACAAGGCAATGGAAACGAAACGGCAAGTACAAGTCATGCAAAATGGCGGATGCGACAGTTCACTATACAGGGTGTCCAAAAAAGATTGAAATCCGCTTTAATTCTTTATCTGTTGTTGATAAGAGGGCAATGTAAATTGCAAAAATGTTGGAAGTAAGGTAGGAAATAAGACTACATTAATGAAATATCCCATTCATTCATTTCAAATGAAAAATCCCATTCATTTTCAAAAAGTTACACTTTTTAAATTTTTATACGACCCCCTTAGAAAAATTTGGTCAATCAGAAAAGTTTTATTTTTAATACAACAAGATCAGTAAAAAAACGGTATCTTTAAAATCAACTGAATTCTGATAAAGGAAAAAATCTGACTTATGCCACTTTTCCGTACCATGTGACAGGCTGCTTCATCAGTGAAAATAGGGATCATAAACAAATTGACGATGGAAATTGTTTAGATCAAAAATACGTTAATATGTTTCAAAATATTTTATCACAAATGCATCTAAATAAAGCATTACACAGACGGAGATCATATAAAGCAGTGATACTCACTACGCGGTTGGGTATCCTATGTATTATTATCCAGTTTTATCTTTTTGTGATTTGTCACAAATTTACATTTCTAATTTGATATAGGGTCCCCATTCACAGTGTTCAATTAATTATAACTCGTTCAATTTTAAAGATACAGATATGCCGTTTTTTTAATGATTTTGTTGCATTAAAAAGAAAAAAATTCTGATTGACCACATTTGCCTAAAGAGGTAGTATAAAAATTTAAAATGTATAACTTTTTGAAAATTAATGGGAGGACTTTTTTATTAACGGAGTCTTATTTCCTGCTTTACTTTAAACATTTTTGCAATTTACATTGACCACATATCTCCAACAGGTAAAGAATTAAACAGCTTTTCAATCTTTTTGGAACATCCCGCATATGGGCCATGGAGGATAAGCAGTTTACGCTTTATAATATGGACCATGGGATGAACCTAACCTATTTTAATTCTCTGCGGTCTTGTTCGGCGCAGCTTTCTGGATTTCCAGTAACGTTAAAATTCTCCACTTTTTGAAATAATTGAAATAATTTTTATATATAATGTAATTTTTAAATATTACCGATAGATATGAACGGTACTCAGAAATATTTTAATTTTAATTTTTCGCTATCTCATACTCTGCGGAGTGATAGAATAATATTATTCGTTTTGAGCATAACTAAGATCTGTCCAAATGACTGCCGCAAAAAAAAATGACTATAATTTGTCGGACTATAAAATTATTAAAATAATATAATGCAAAAAAGAAATAAAGACCTAAAGTGGTAGAATTAACGCCATTGCCAATACAAAATCCACATTGCAAAGTAATTCAATATCTCTACTTCTTTTTGTCATCTTATTGTCTATCATCATCTTTTTGTCTACTTCCTTTGTCATCTTATTACTGATTTGAAAATCTTCTTAAAAAAAAAATAAACCCTTCCCTTTTATTTTCCATAGTTATTGCAACTAAACACCATTCCGATGCCTCAGGAAAACGCCGAATGTAAGAAATAGGAGTGGACACGTGTAGGCGTGGTCATATTCATAATTGTTATACAAGGCAGGATCAAAAAGTTCGGAGACTGTGCTGATAACTCCAACCCTGATTGGAGGAAAGGGAAACTATTTTACCGTGGCGTAGAGGCACATGTGACGCGAGATGTGAAATGGAAGAAGCAGGTCTGTAGTGATGGGTTTTTCCAGACAGTGCGTGTCGGTGAACTATAGTCGTTCGCGTTTGTCGTAAACGGAAATAGCTTTTGAAGAACAGCTTGCGAATATCAAATTCTGTCAGCGTTTGGGGAAATCGCCGATAGAAACATTTCACCTGCTGCAGGAAGTGCAAAACTGCAGCAGGTGCAATGTTTCTGTCGGCGATTTCCCTAAAAGCTGACAGAATTTGATATTCGCACGTTGTTCTTCAAACGCCATTTCCGTTTTTGACGAACACGAAAGACTACAGTTCACAAACACACATTGTCTGCATCGTCTGGAAAAAACCTGCTTCTTCCTTTTCACATCTCTAATCACATGTACCTCTACGCCACGGTAAAATAGTCCCCCTCTCATCCAGGCAGGTTAGAGATATCAGCACAGTTTCCGAACTTTTTGATCTTACCTTGTATGTTTTTAATATTCGCAATTGAAACCAATAGGTATTTTCTAAATAATGCTTATTTTCTATTATCAAGCATAATTGCCAGGATTTGAAATTTGTTTAATTTCTTATAGGAGGACAAAGGACACACACACAAGGACTGCGGGATCATTTCTTTGGTTCCAACGCAAAAGTAAAGTGCAGCCGTCAAAATAAAAACGAGACACCCGACCGCAATTGCACAATTTCCATCGCAGAAGAAAACTGAAGACATAATTCCATAGAGATTAATGCTCTTTTACAGATATCAATATTTCAAATTTGTTAATAAGGCGGCCATCATAGTTATTTAGACACCAACTCCAAAATCTTCATGAACAACCAATCCTCTTTTATTACTACATATTCAAATTCTACAGAAATTTTCAAGCCGATTTAAAAAAGTTTATTAATGTTTAACACGTTGAACGCGGAGCTGTTCTTAGTCTGCCTACCATTCAGACGGCACACAGCAGCGATTGCTCGGCCAAGTGTTGGGTCATAGAGTATAAACAGAAGATAGCACACACGTCGAGGCGACGATTGTATTTCACTATCCGTTTCGGCTATGCGAATGACGCAAAAACATTCGTGCGCAATACAGACAGAAAGTTAATCAAACAGTTCGCAACTTTTTGTAACATGTGTAAAATCAAAACCACATTTTTGCTTCGAATATTTTAATAAACTCGCATTAAAATTATAGCATTTATTTTTTAACCATCATACTGCCTGTCCCACGTACCGACGTCATCCAAACGAAAAGTTGACTGTCGATCCCCGCGGACTGCCGCCTCCTAAAGAAAATTCCTCTGTCAGTCCCCATGTCAGTCCAGCACTGACGCCGCCTAAAAGGAAAGTTCATTGTCAGTCCCCACCTTCGAGAAGCAATCAAGTGGTTCTAGCTCTTTAGTCCCCACGGACTGACGCCACCTAAAAGGAAAGTTCACTGTCAATCTCCACGGACTGACAGTGAACTTACGTTATCCACGGTGAACCACATCAGTCCGTAGGGACTGACACCGCGCTTACCGTGTTAAAAGAGTTTTCATCCATTTGTAATCATTTTAAATTTGCTGATTACTATATTCGCGATAAATCAAATTCCCAAGAAACTTTATTTCTGCATACATTTCTACTGTAAAACCCGAACAAAATTCATATACATTTTAATATTCAAACATATTTGAAATTACAATTTATAATTACTAATTATTAATTTTATATTATTTAATAATTAATAATTATTTAAATAATATCCGTATACATTAAAGTAATAGTCCATATGTCACCCATACATCAGACATTAAAGATTTTGAAAAGTGTATTTAGAAAAATCCGATCAAATTCCATGTTTAACCATAATGGCTAATTTAATTATTTTAAATATGTATATAATTACATTTTTGCATTCAGCGATCACAAGAGTATATGTAAATAAAAATATTGTGTACTTCCATGTCCTTAACTGTTAGCTTATTATTACCATACCTTAAAACCTAGATGAATTAACTTACATGCAATACATTACTGCTTACCATGGAACAAAAAGATAAATTTAAGAAAATCTGATGTGGGGAGTACATGACTTCCCTTATATAGTGCAATGAATTTACTCCTTTTACAGTAAAAAAAATAATGTATAAGATTCACGGTACTGTGTTTTGAACGTAGAAATGTACATTTGACAATTTTCCGGATGACAACATATAATACTATTTCAAAGTACCCAATTAACTTATATTTCGCACAACTCTAAATAAACAGTTGTCAATATTGATAGCATCCTCGATAAGCGACATAGTTCATATATTGAAATATTTAATAATTTATTCATCAATTAGGAGTCATTTTCATTAATTTAGCGCCAATTTTGCAATTTTGAAAGTCATTTTGAAAATACATTTTTGAAAAAAAAATTTCGTGAATCTGGGAAGAAATATCCCCGAATTGGCAATACGCCGCTAGGTTATTCCCCAATTTCACTAAATGCAACATCAAGTGCTACAGACAAACGGAGAGAAAGTATTTCTTATATACTAGAACGTATGCCTGTCATATCACATAAATTGGAATTTGCGAAACATTATTTGCCATTTATCGACATTTTTATCAATTTGGCGACATTTTTGTCACTTTGGCAACATTTAAAATAATTGCCAAGTTTGCGAAATCCTGCATAATTTTTCGTCAAGCGTGTTAGGGACGGAGTGAGAAATGGTTTATTCTTATAGTCTACTCTTATGTTTTTTCCAAGATATTGAACTCAATTATTTGCCATTTCATTAATTTAACGTCAGTTTCATCAATTTGACGAATTTTTAGCAATTGCGGTGATATTATCGTCAATTTGGCAACATTTAAAAAGTCACCAATTTGGAAATATTCCGACAAATCCTTCACCAAAATTTTGCCAAATGTTACGGACGGAAAAATAGGTTATTCTTATAGTAGATACTTCTATTCTTTCAAAGATACTGAATTTTCGTCAATTAGTCTTAATTTTCAATGATTTGATTTAGTGTCACTTTTATTATTTTGTCGACATTTACATTAATTTAGAAAAAATTAAAAAATAGCCAAGTTGGCGATATTTCGTCAAATTCGTCGCCAAAATCTCGCCAAACCTTATGAACGAAGAAATAAGTTATTCTTTTTGCAGATAAATGGCTATTGGCGTTCAAATACAAAAGTATTATCCAAATTATATTTTCTTATGAATGGAACGAGCTAGATCCACGAGAATGATGTCACCAAATTTATCGTATGATATTACATATGAAAAGTGAACATATTTCACAATAGTTAATATTTTGCTTTATTTCATGTGATTTTTTTATACATTTATTTGAAAAATGTGCAATATCTCGAGAACGTTTCATGCTAGTGTTTTAAAGTTCATGTCAATTGTTTTCTAAGAAAGCATTACATAAGAAATGACTACTTGAGTAAATTTATTGAAATTTTTAATCTTCTGATGTTTTTTTTCAAAATTTCACTCGAAAATTTAGGGGAGTTCGACCATTAGATTGCGTTTAAAATAATAGGCTTTCAGTATTCACGGATTGTAAATTTTGTACCAAAGTTCGGTCGAATTCGTGAGATATCGTATCCACAGTCTCACTGACGCACACGCACACACACACACACACAGACATCACCTCAAGAACGTTTGATTTTTATTTAAAGATGTTCGAAACATCGAAATCTCGAATTTGAATTTTCGACACCATCACAATACATTCCTTATACATTATACTATGTGTATAAGGAAAGTAAAAATGTGTGGTGAACTTTCAAATTAATTCAACATTGTTTCTTGGACATGTGTCTTATAAATGATGCAACTTGCCTTTAAAAATCGTACATCGGTTAATATGTCTAACATTTCAGAGTTTCCCTGATTAACGGAAAATTCTTGAAGTTCTGAAATGACTTTCAGAAAATCGTGATATAATTTACTGGGAAGTTCTGTGAAAAATGGTTCTCATGGAAATAAATGGCTAAAATTGTTAGTTGATGATTCTATTCTCTGGTCGTTGAAATAGGTGTCTTTTATTAACAAAATATTTTAAATTGCCTGTCTGTTTTCGCATTGTGCAGGTTCCATTCATTTCACACAGGGGAAAAACTCGTGAATCTTGCTATATTTTGGGCCGAGGCTAAAAATATTTACGCCTATTACAGTATTCCGGTTCCTACAGGTTCCGTTTCAAACAGGTTCTACTGTATATATATGTGGATGGGGGTGGATAGGTAAGGACGGATAGATAGATCATTTTTAACAGGAGATAATGTAAAGTTAAACAAAGTCAACTTTCTAAATATAACTGTATAGATTGAACTCAATTTTATGTCAATATAAACTGTGCTTTGTAGTAGAACTAAAAGGATTTTCATTTTGAGTTCTTATGTTTCATATATTTCTTATGATTTGCCTTCATTGAAGATGCTAATGTCGAGTTATGAATAAATGATTTTACCTCCAAAACGAAGCTTTTATACTTACTCGTTTTGTAGCTACATTTGAATTATTTTTTTAAAACAATATATAAATTTTATAGTGGATATAAATGTGTTTATGAATTCTCATAATTCGTTTTTCTTTTTTTTCAGGTATGTGGTATCTAACTAAATTTTGCCGGTATAGAACCAGAGAGATGGTATGAAGTTTCATTTAGTCCAAACTATATACGAAGAATTGTTGTTATGCATTTCATATTTCAGTTATACCGTTATACATGAATATTTTACTATTGGAATTTTTATGACTCATTTATATTTACTTTACCTTGTTTGATACTTATGCGAGAAGATGATACAATTCGTCGGGGAATGGTTTTATCAAATTTTCTATACTGTTGCAAAGTGTCCTCTCAAATTGTGGGTGTATTCTCAGGATAGAAAAATGAGTCCTAATTCCTGCATAACTAACGCTTTCATTTAAAGCACCAATTAGAGAAACAGGAACAATTTGCAACTAATAGCTAGATAACTATATTACAAGATCACTGAACAACTCTCAGTTACAATAAAACAGAATGCTCGGCTAATTCACAAAATAGTAGATACTATTCTCAAAACATCACACTTCTAGCTCGTATCACGTCAACTGATCTCCAACTGAGCGATGACTATTTTATATACTCTCTGTAAAAACTTTCAGAATGACTCGTATCTCCCAAAATATTTATTATTTCAAGAAAATTCTAGTACATTCAGAAAGACTCCCAGTTGGCGATAACTCGCCAAATTTAGCAACTCCAATCCAACATCCATCATAAGGCGTGAAAGATCGCAGAACAAACACTCATCAACCATTGCTGGAAGATCACAAAGCAGTGGGAGCAATGTTATGGTCTGGGGACTGTTTTCGTGGCATTCTTTGGATCTACTCATACATGTGGATGTCACTCCGAACCGAATTCCTTATAATCCATCCTCGCAGACCATATTTACCCATACATACTGATTGTTTTCCCTGGAGCGGATGGGATGTACCAGCTCGACAATGCGACGTGGCATAGCGAAAACAGACCAAGGGTGATTGGAGGAGCACGGTGAAGACTTCAAGGTACCTGGAACAATAATTCCCCAGACTTAAATCCAATAGAGCATCTGTTGGCTCACCTCGATCAGATTGTGTGTTCTATGCTTTCTCCACCACGAACAGATGTCAGGTTCACTGCAGTCAGCATGGCTCCACATACCCGTAAACACCTCCCAGTACCTTATTGAGTCATTTCCAACCCGTCTAGCTGATATCCGCGCTGCACACTGTGGTTACTCTGGATGTTAGCAGGTGGCCGGAATAATGTAGTAATTCGATTGTGTATTATATCTTCCGTACGAAGAACGGTTATACTGCTATGTATACTATAAACACGATTCCAATAATATACTATTAATACGATTATTATACTATAAATACGACTATCATACTATAAATACGGTAACTATACTATAAATACGATAACTATACTATGAATACGATTACAAAAATATATTTTATTCATTAAATTATATATTTAATTCTGCCTCAGAGCATATTATTTTTTTATAATTATGTTAAATATATATATTTTAATTCATACTTTGCCACATGCATTTTTATGTAAGGTGTGGAACATTTTGAATTGTTTTCTACTTCAAACTTTTTTTACTTCTTTCCAGAAAACATGTTCTCAACATTTTTCACCGTTTTCGTATAAAAACATGTAACATATTCATTTCATTTTTTATGCTTCGGGCTTATATACAACAAAAAAAAAGAAGAAAAACGTTTCAACTTTATACAAAAGTTATTTTTTGTATATTTTTTTTCTATGAAAACCCCCAAAGAAACGAATGTTTACAACTTTATATTTCTTTGCGGCAGACCGCAACTGTTGTCATGGGCTTTTCCGTCGAACGCAAATCTGCAATGAGAAATTTATATTCTGATAGAATTTTATTTTCTATCATGCATCCTACATAAAAACATCTAAGAAAGTCTTAAAAGAATTTTGAAATTTTGAATAGAACATTTTATTGATGTTGCATCTCTATCTATGTTGCATATCAAGCGTAGTTATAAAAATTACAAAACTTATTTAACAAGCAAAAGGTAGTGGTAGTTAAAATTGCAAAAACTTCATTTAAAATTTTTAATATGTTAAATGTCCTTAAAATCAATTGAAAACAAATTTATGTCACGTCATACAATTTTTGAAACATTACTTTTTTTAATTCAGATCTTATAGAAATGATTTCTAGTATAAATGAGTCTATACTGTAAAAATATTCACGAAGCATTTTTGTATACTGTGAGGCCAGAATATGTCCTCACATGAGGCATTTTTATTGCAATATTTATGGTGCATAGAACGGCTAACAAAGCTCGAGTCTGGCTGGCGCCGGCGTTTACAACAACGTGAACTTTTAGGTCAAATACAATAAATTTGGGTGTCCCAGGCCAAAAGGGGCTGAGAGGGGCCTTGATAAATGTCAAGTGATGCCATTGGATTCAGAAAAACCAATGAGCACCAGGGGAAGAAGGGCGGAGCTACCTCCCCCCCCCCCCCCCCGTCGAAGGAACCACAAGACTCGGATCCAGAATGTGGTTGCAGTGACTCTGATACAAAATGTGGTAGAAGGAACTTGGATACAAAATGTCGTAGAAGTAACTTTGATACGAGATGTGCAGAAGCAAGTTTGATACGAAATGTTGTTGCGGGAGTCTGATACAAAATGTGGTAGCAGTTAGACATATACAAGGAGTGCTGTTTTAGCCGAAAGAGAGTGCAGTTGGAGATGCGAGCCACACACCCCAGAGTTGTGGCAAGACTGATGACAAACCCAAGATTAAACTTGAAGGTATGTCCTCATGTGCTTAGGTCCTAGACACTTTAGAAATCTAACTAGTACTGGTCACATATCCCCCATAACTCGAGTAATTAAATGATAGTTGATAATTATGATAAATTGTGCTTTTGATAAATTGATGTTGTTAATAAATGATATTGTTCAAGTTTTAAATAGCCTAATCTTTTTAATATTAATTATTAATTCTTTTCAGGACTTACACAAAAGTTAAAAATAATTGGAGGGTTATTGCGGCACAACAACGAGCGATGTACGTTTAAATGTTAATTCCACGTTATGAGATCAACGGCCATGTTTTCAATGATTAATAACAATTAATGTTAATTGTAAGTTAACTGTAAGGTTCCCTTTTCTTTTCCACGTCCCACATATACATTTATAGAAAATTTACTTTTCCATTTATTCTAAATGTAGTCTTTTGTGTCTATATATATATATATATATATATATATATATATATATATATATATATATATATATATATATATATATATATATATATATATATATATATATATATGTATATATATATATATATGAATATATATGTATATATATATATATATATATAAACAAAGGTATATATATTATAAAATTTACAGATATGTAGATGATCTGATTTGTCTTGTATTTACTGATAACTATGTCATAGATATAGATTTCTATCCGGATAATTTAGAATTAATGCCTAATGAAACTTCTATTAGTAAAAATATTAATTATTTGGATTTAAATCTCATCATAGAACCTACTAATGGTATAGTTACTAATTTATATGACAAAAAAGTTTTTTTTAAATTTAATATTAATACATTATTACCATATAATCCCTGCAATTCGATTCAATTGTTTAGAAATATTATACTTAATAAACTTTTCAGAATTTATAGATTATCAGGTAAAAAATTTCATACTTTGCACATTAATAACCTCAAAATTACCAGTAAATGTTATGAATATCCACCATAATTAGTAATTGGAATAGTTAATAAGTTTCGTTTAGCCTAAAATTCTCATAATCTCTCCTTAATATCTTATTTTAGCCATACATCTACATTCTCTTGTATTTACATTATAATATATTTTCAGCTTTTACTTTTGTAGCTTTAACTGTGGAATACCTCTTTTTATTGCCTTTACGCAGTATGGATTTTATTACTCTCTTTGGCAACAGCAGATCGCTTTTTTTCATTTCTTCGTATGGCAACATTGGTCTAGTCCTAGTCATATATTGCTCGTCATGGTTATACTATAGAGGTATATTTTAAGGTATTTATATTTCCTTTATTTGTTTTCCAAACTTTATGCTTGTCGTCCATATTGATAAAATCTATCTTGTGTTTCAGAAACAAGCATTTTTGTGTTTTTCGAAGGGATATATGGACTCGAAAAATAATTTTTTCGAAATGAACTATTTTTAAGCCTAGAGCTCTTTCACGTGCAAGCTTTTTTGCTTGATTTTTTTGTTTTCCTATTTTCATTCCTCACCTTTGAAATTTGTTGATTGCCTTTGTCTTTATGACCTGCATTATGTTTTATAATTTCCTCTTAATGGTTGAATTTCCTTTACTTCATTGTATTTTGTAGGCAAATTTTAAGATAGTGTATTATGAGTTACTACTTACATTCTACCATTGGATTACTTACAACTTGGATAACTTATATATTATTGGACAACTTATATATATATATATATATATATATATATATATATATATATATCTTTCTTTCATTACTGGTGCGTATTTATATATCAATAATACCATACTTACCAACCTTCTTCAAGTGTATTTCCAATGATACTCATCAAAAAGCGCTCTTTCAACTATTTTATTGTGTGTTTTTCTTGTGATATTCTATTGCACTTTTCGGCGTTATGTATGAAGTGGTATGACTTTTTCATTTCTAACCGCATCATAATTAATTAATATGTTGAAATTTGTTATATTTTGTTTTATGTGACTATCATTCTCCCCTTTCCATTTTTCTCTTAATCTTTTTATAATGTGTCGGATCGTTTTATAATATTTCAACCACTTGCGTTGCTTTATAAAACAAAACACATTTAGTACTACTATGGATGCAAATATCTTTGAAATGTAACATCTATAGAAATTCCAGCCAATTCCATCTATTGAAATTTACATCTTTTCTTCATTAAAATTTTGTCATTTTAATATTTTGGGCCTCTAGCATTTTCCATTTCTTTTGACGATGGTGCTTAGATTGTTTGTATCATTCGTGTAGAAACTGATAGTTTATTTCCCATGTTTTATTACTTAATTCATCTTTTTTGTTTAAAATTAAAATCACGTTTAATTCTTATCAATGTTTACCTTTTGTTTTTTTTATACTTTCCATTCCTCTTTGAAGGAAAACATACAACCTCTTAAATGATATTGAACCAGGGTATGTCATTTGTTTCATGTATAATCTATTAGCTTCCTTATCTCTCTCTCACTCTCTCTCTCTCTCTCTCTATATATATATATATATATATATATATATGTGTGTTTGTATATATATATATATATATATATATATATATATATATATATATATATATATATATATATATATATATATATATATATATATATATATATATATATATATATATATATATATATATATATATATACATATATTTATATACATATATTTATATATATATATTTATATATATATATATATATATATATATATATATATATATATATATATATATATATATATATATATATATATATATATATATATATAACTAATTTAAACGATTTGAAAAAAGGAAAGGGGGAAAACCATATGAATTGCATAAAAATGGCTGAGAGGGATAGCGACCTCTCATTCCCGTTTTAAGTACTTTTCGTCTAGACAACGCCCACGGATACCAATGCAATTCAATGACAGATCCCCGTAGCATGTGCAAAAATGAAAGCTCCAAAATGCAGAAAAGGAGGCCTCAGAATGCAGACAGAAAGAAGACAGAAATGGAACGACGAAATCACACTGGCAATGATGCTACCGACTGAAACGTATCGTGCGTTTCGCCATATATAGTATGTACCCATACGCATGCGTACCTCGATTATTCAAATATGATGTCATATTCTCAAGTCTTTAAAGAATAAATAATCCTCTTCTTTGAAGAAAGAATTGTAAATATCTTTAAGGAAATTCCGTGGGTAATGATATTTAAGTGCTTCCTGTAAAATGAGTTTGTTACATGTGAGACAATCTTTTTTGAAAGTATTATTATTACGATTTCTTCTCAGATGTCTTGTTATGATGTTACGGAAAATATTCCTAGACAAATTCGACTTCCATCCAATTATTTGGTTAATCTTCATATCATAATTATTACGTTTATTGTACAGAACTGTATGAATTCCATTTTTATGTTTGTATCTAATGGTTATGTCCAGGAAATTAACTTCGTTTTCGACACTATATACATATATACATATATATATATATACATATATACACATATATATACATATATACATATATATACATATATATACATATATACATATATATATATATATATATATATATATTCAATAATGAAACAAGATATGTCTTTTTTATGTACCTTTCACCTGAAAAATATATTATTTAGTAGTTACATAAAATATACAGTAAAATATAATTTATACACTTCGCAAAGGACCAAGAAAAACTGCAAGCATGTATAATCGAAATTAACGTCAATGGGGGTAGTAATGTTTAGGGACCAACTGAATAACACGTATCTATATAATATGTATTGAACGAGACTGACAAACTAAGAGGATATTGTATCAAAATTATCCATCTCTTCCACTGTAGTTAGAATTTTGATAGTGTCATTGTGTTCGTCTCAGCTTCGAGATCAATGGAAAAATCGAAAATTTTGAAAACTCGAATTAAGGGTCAAAATGTGATAGTCAAAACAACTTTTCAAAATGATCGAGCACTTCCTTTTGATGCAGAATTTTTTAGTCTCAGTCGATTCGTCTCAGTTTCTATCTATGTCAATAGATTCCATGTCAATTTTTTCTATGTCAATAGAAAAATTTCGAAAATTTCGAATTAAACATTACAGCGCAAAGGAATAATAAAAAATGAAACCACTTAATTTAATTATCGACTACTTCGACGCTGGCCAGAACCATCTTATCTAGAGTATCATATCATCATCTTCATATCTCACTAGAACCATCTCATTTTCTAGTTCTGGGAAAAACTCTAATATTACAGAAAAAAACGAAAGAAAAAGTGTCTGCGATGCAAAGGTATAATCAAAATTATCAAAACCACTTTTTCGTACTTTTAATCTAGCTGGAATATTGGTTTTGCTCTTATTAGATCCGCCTCAGCTTTCAAATCAAAGGAAAAATCTAATGTTTCAAAAATAAAATTCGATATAGGATGAGGCATAAGATACCAAGAAATATTGAAAAAAATATCGAAATTATTTTTCTACTAGAATCTCAAATATTCCTAAAATTGTAGAATCTCAGTTTTGGTCTCATACGATCCATCTCAGCTTCCAAATCCACGGAGAAATCGAACTTTTCAAAAATCCGAATTAGTGGACTAAAAACAAAGACCGTTCTTTTCGCTTAGGTAGTAAGAACACAATCGGATATTGTTTCGTTGCCAACAATTGTTAACAATATTTTCTTAATAACTAAATCCTTTTTCGAAATAAGACGCTGCCAATAATAAAAGTTAAAAAAAATAATTTTGTCACGTGTGAAAGTAATATTTAACATATTTTTACGTTTGAGATGTTAGTAGAAAGTCGAGTGTCGTACAGGACAGAGCACCAGGCCCGAAGCGCCTTTAATCTCCAGTTTCAAAATGTGGTTCTTATCGTCAAACTGTGACATTACTTCAGTGACCCTAATTGGAGGTTCGAGGATTTTATTTTCTACTTATTATTATTTGTCCTAGCTCCTAATGTGGCAGTTTGTTGCACATTTAGAGTTTAAACAATTTGGAGGAGATGATGCAGATCTAAGGGTTACCTACCGTTTTGGCAGTTTGGAGTTTAGAATATTTTTTTATAAAATAATAGTCGCGAGTTTTGTTTAAAATCAGATGTTTGAGGTGGGATCTTTTAATTCCGATTATCGATGTTTAGAACAGTGCGGGGGTCTCTTACGAGATTTGGCATTGCGATGATCATAGTCATGTAGATTGAATAACAGTTCGTTTGGAACGGATGGCAAATTTTTGTAAAATTTAAGCGCTGGCTTTTTAATTTGGGCTCTAACAGTTTTTATTTTGAAGTCATTCCTAATTACCGAGTTTCTTAAGTACCTGGGAGCTTCCCTGATAATCCGTAGGATTTTGTTTTGTTTTGTCTGTAGGAGGTCTATTGTAGTTTTACAGGGATATCCCCATACGGGTGCTGCATACAGCATTCCCGGGCGGATGACCGATTTAAAAATTAGCAGTTTGTTTTGATGACTGAGGTTTCCGTTTCCTATCATTGGGTATAAGGCTTCTGTAGTTATATACGCTTTTTTGATTAAGTTCGTTACGTGCTGTTTCCAGGTTAGGTGGGAATCTATTGTTACACCTAGGTATTTAGTAGATTTTTCCGCGCGTAGGGCATGGTTTTTTATGTACAGTGGCAGCAGAGGTTTCTGTTTCCTCGAGAAATAAATACAATGACATTTATTGGGATTTAATTTTATTCGCCATTTTCCAGCCAAGTTTGGAGTATGTCTAAGTGTTGTTGTAGCTGTCTGTGCATTACTTAGACATAGGGGTGTTTCGCAAGTATCGCACTGTCGTCTGCATATTGTGCCAGCTCTGTGTTTGGAGTCCTGGGGATGTCGTTCAGGTATATGTTAAAGAGTGTCGGGCCCAGGATAGAACCTTGCGGTACACTACTTTTAATGAGCTTGGGTGTAGATAAGTTACCTCCTACTCAGACTTGAAAGTGTCTGTTATTTAAGTATGAGATTAAAAGTTTGATAAGAGCGTTTGGGACTTTTAAGGGGACTCGGTACCTTTTGAACATTTTTTTTTGTTTAAGCACTTTACAATACTTTTTTCGCATATTATTAAATGAGTTTATTAAGGAAAATTATTTTATCAAGAAAAAAGACAATTCTACTGATACAATTTGAAAAATTTAATTTTTTTTTTTTAAATTTAAATAATTTTTAAAACCTATCTTCTCCTACAATTTCTAACTTTTTGCAACCCTTTTTTTTATAAGGTTCTTTGAAGTATCTTCTATAACTTTAAGGATCGGATTTTTAAAAAGTTAATTAGTTCGGGAGAAAAAAATAAAATGTTGATACATATGTAAAAATTCAACAAAATATTGAGTTTTTTGTACATATCTATTTTTAAAAAAAAAACTTTTGATTTTATTGCAAATCCGATCCTCAGTTTCATAAAATGCACTATAATGAACATCCAGAAAAAAAATCAAGTCAATTGAGAAATATATATTTAAGTTTTAGCAGTTTGAACATATTGATATACTGAAAAAACACGAACTGAGAAAAAGCACTTTAAAGGTTTTAACTTTGAAAAATTATTCCAAATCCATTTTAAAGTACTTTAAATGTTATTTTAAATTGTTTATTATACACTTATCTTTAAAACTGTAGCTGTTTCATTGAATTTAACTATATTTATTTTATATAAGTGACCATTAGCCGCAACCTTAATTGTCACACATTGAAAAGAAAATGGAGAAAAAATATAAATAAAAATTGATTTTACCAAATTCATTATTATTTTTACACCATGAAATACTTTTGACTCATTTTATTAGGATATAGCTTAACTATAAATATGATGATGTTTATATTATAAAAGAAATACAAGATTTGAAAATATATTCATATCATAAAAACACACAATATTTCGTAACCTTATGCATATCATTTCTGCATAACTACCATTATTTCTTAACTTTCTTTTAAAAATACCCTGCACTGTATGTTACACCTTCCTTCTTTTTAACTAACATATCTCTTTTTAAAATTGCTTTTTTAACCAGTTTACGTGCAAGTTGATATTTTGCACTCCGTCGTTTTTGTCGAAACATTTTTTTTCGAAAATCGAGCGCAACACCGAGATTCATGGAGCCCTTTCCTAAAGGTACACCTAAGACATTCTGTGCTTCTTTTATGCAGCGCAGTGTACCTTTATTATATTCACACACAGCTTTCATTACACAGAGTTTTACACGTTTTTTATGTACAAATGTTTCTTTAGAACATTTTGCCCACGTCACACTGTGCAAGCTTTCGTTCGCATTTTGAGTTCCACTGTTTATGCACGATATAAACGAACAAAAGCAGATCGGAAAAAGTAAACAACATTTCTTTATCAATTCAAATTACGATTAAGCACTTTCATCTTCTTCCTGGTAGAAATATTTTGTGAAACAGGGAGTATGCAGTTGCAGATGCGATATAAACAGAGCGTGAACAGAGAAATAGGCGTGGTATTTAAAGGGACACAGTTGCCGTCGAAAGCCTTTTTAATATATTTATAGTTCTCGGATCTTCACGAAACTTTGTCAGGATATACTAGGGATGTCAAGGTATATTTTAAGCTAAAAATTTGAAAATCGGTATTTTCGTCATTTTTCGCCAAATGAAGGGTACTGAGTCCCCTTAAAGTGGTCAATTTGTCGCTAATCGACAGTGCCACACTTCATCAAAGGCTTTTTGTATGTCCAGAAAAATCGCAGCTGTGGGTGTCTTGTTATTGAGACCAGAAGATATATATGTACTCTACCACTCTCAGCAATTAATAAGTGGTGGAGTGCTTTGGCCGAAATCCAAACTGCTCCGGAATGATAATGTCATTCTCACTAAGGTGCGTGTTCAGTCTCTTAAGAATTATTTTCTCAGTAATTTTACTAAGTGTCGGTAGCAAGCTAATTGGTCTGTAGTTGGCTGGAATTGCGGCATTCTCACCTGGCTTAGGGATTGTTATGATTATCGCTTCCTTCCATTCTTTGGGAAAATAGTTTAGTTTAATATTTTATTTATTAAGATAGTCAAGTAACATATTACGTTCAGGGGTAGGTTTTTAACCGCAATATTTCTGATTTTGTCGTGTCCTGGGCTTTTACGGTTTTTGATAATTTCTACTATCTCCTGCGGGGTGGCTGGGTTAATCTCAGCCGTTACCGGGGAGTTCCTGAAGTTATTTAAAGTTTTTCTAACCATTCTTAGGGTGTCCTGACACATTAGAACGTGGTTTGGTTGGAATTGTTTTCCATAATGGCTTGCGAGCGCCTCGGCTTTTTCGTCGTCTGAGTAAGCGATTTTAGCGCCATCTATTAGAGGCGGGAGCTTAATTTGAGGTTTCCTGAATCTTTTTGCGAATTGCCAGAGCGATACGTCTTCTGGGCTAAGGGATTCGATTAGTTCTTTATACTGTTGCTGCTTTTCTGCGACAATTTTTTCCCTGACTTTGCACGTGAGTCTGTTAATCTAGCTTTTAAGGGCGGGATCTCTGTTAGCCTGCCATGTCTTACGTATTTTATTTCTTTGCCTGACTAATTGTTTGACATGGTGGGAAAGTGTGGGCATTTTTGGAGACTCACGATGTGTTGTGGCAGAGGCAATTGCTCTCTTGATTTCTGTTGTGAGTGTGTGCGTGGCAGAGTCAATATCCACCGTGCTCATTATGTTAGGTACTGCTAAGTGCGGCTCGAAGAGTGCTCTTTTGAATACTTCCAAGTTGACTCTCTCTTGTCCCAAAGAGGCTGGAAGAGGTGTGTTCAGGTCGAATGTCACCAGTACCGGTAGATGATCCGAGTCGAATTCATCCAGGGTACTAATAGTGTGAGCGTAGTCTATGTTTCGCGTTAGGACAAAGTCTATGAATGTGCTGTTGGCGCCTGAGAAGCAGGTTGGTGTCGACGGTGCAATAATGTTAGTGTTTGTGGTGTTCAGCAGTCTGTGTATCTGTGTACCGCGTGAATTGGCTCTTCTACAGCCCTACGCTCGGTGGTGCGCTTTGAAGTCGCCTGCGAGTATCGTGTTTGGATAACGCGAGAAAAGCAGTTCCAGTTGCGTAGCTACGTCTACTCTACTCATATTTTTGACATATGTTGAGGTTAGGATAAACGGGCTAGTATTATTAATTTTAATTTTTATACTAGTATTTTCTATACCTTGAAGATTTATGCTTTTTAGTTCCTCGTGAGGAATATTTCTTTTAATGTATATTGCTGTTCCTCCATGGGGCGTTCTAGCATTAGTATTTTAGCTAAGATTATGATAGCCAGAGTAGTTGGCTTTACTAGTCGGAAATGGATAGTGAATGATAAAAACCTATAAATTACGAACGGTGCTTTACTATAATATATTATAATTTCTACACCAGGAAACGCTATGTGTCTCAGAAACACAATTGAAAAGAAATTCTTAAATGTTAGTTTATTTTATTAGATAACAAGAATATATACTTTGACTTTTCGAGAGTTTGAGTCATAGGAAATCCCTAATATTTATTGATTGCCAATATTTTTTATTTTGTTAATTTGCAGTAAAAATCGTATATTAGACACATAATAATTTCTTCACCAGGAAGCGCTATATCGCTTAGACAAATATAAAATAAATTTTAAAGTTTAGTTTATATTGTTAGATAAAAATATATATATTTCAAATTTTCGAAAGTTTGAGTCAAAAGAAAGCTCTAATATTTATTGGTTGACTATATATTTTTGATTTGTTAATTTATAGTAAAAATCGTATATTAAACACAGTATTGTCGTATCGACTTTTGGAACACCTTCTGAAGCATTTCTGTTTCCGAGCCATTTTGTGGAATTAATTCTTGTTTTCCATTAGATTATATATAAATTCTGGTGTTTGTTCGGAGACCGTTATGAGCTTGCGCCAGTACTGTCTGAAGGTGACGTGCACTGCAGATTTTAATTACGATACGTCACGAATGCAGAGGTTTGTTAGAATTAATGAGTGACGTTTGAGCGATTTGAAGAATGCTCCCGGCTTTTCGATTTTGACCTTCGAGGAGTGTGTAATGCACAGAGTGTTGAAAATGGATATGTTTAATTCGAATTATTGATGTTTAATTTGCCTGGATAATATTTCGCAATGAAAAAAAATCTGGAGAATCGTAGAATATCCTACGCCTTATCTGCCTCTATGTAAATTGTTTAGATTCGAATACAGCATCATTGAGTTGAAATTATCGAGTGATGTCAATTATGCCGGAATCGAAACCTGCGTTGGATTAGTTATATGAATTCCAGTCTGGCGGATTATCGTGTGAGATGGAAATAGCTGTGCCGAACTCTGGAAGGTTAGTCTTCGACCTTTGGCCGCCCATGGCTCATATCAAGGAGGAACCGAAAATGAGCTCCCTACTCCTCTCTCCTGGATTGTTGCTTGGTATAGTCATCTAAACTATAAGAAATATTTCCTTAAATGTTATTGTGATGATGGAAGCTTCTTAATGATATCAAGAGTCTGTATTGAAGGACAGTGAGTTTGTATATACATGCCTTAAGAATAGTTAATTACGAGAGTAATAAATATAATTCTATATTAACTATTTGTTATGCTTCCCACTAGTTGTTGATTTAATATGTGCTCGTACCTTTAGCTACGAGTCAAGGCTGGCCAACCTGTTCTTGGAATCGGCCGGGGAAATAGAACCTTTTCGCAACGCTTTTACGATCACTACTGATAAACCTAAAACGGTGTTCATATTTTATCACATTTTAATGGCGTGAAGACACTTTTTGTTTGCACTATAAAATATGTTTCACAGTATAAATAATTTTTATTTCAGACATATATTCAATTAATGCCGAAGAATGTATTTATAAAAAGCTTAATTAGTAAATGAATGTTATCGATCTATATCAATGGGATGTTTGAGCTATTTCGATTTGTAACAGGACTTCTATTTAGCCATTAACACGCTTCAAGAATCCCGGCAAAGGGGGTAAGTGGACCAATAAGAGCTCTATACTCGTTGGTTTTCATCATATCCATTAGGCTTAGGAACAAAGTGCAGGAACTTTTCAAGCAATGGAAGAAATAGATTTTCTCTTTATAAAGAAAATATATCGCTGCATGTGTTTTATATATCAAATATTTCTTTACGTTTTTTATCTGTCTTATTTGAGTGAAAAGAAAGCTCTAATATTTATTGGTTGTCTATATATTTTTGATTTGATAATTTGTAGTAAAAGTCGTACATTAAACACATTATAAATAATTTTTATTTCAGACATATATTCAATTAATTCCGAAAATTGTATTTATAAAAAGTTTAATTAGTAAATGAATGTTATCGATCTATATCAATGGGATGTTTGAGCGATTTCGATTTGTAACAGGGTTTCTATTTAGCCATTAACACGCTTCAAGAATCCCGGCAAAGGGGGTAAGTGAAGCAATAAGAGCTCTATACTCGTTGGCTTTCATCATATCCATTAGGCCTAAGAACAAAGTAAAGGAACTTTTCAAGCAATGCAAGAGATAGATTTTCTTTTTACGAAGAAAATATATCGTTTTATGTGTTTTATATATCAGATATTTCTTTACGATGTTTTGTCTGTTTTGAAGATATAGTATTTGCCAATGCTGGAACCCTATTAAATTTAAACACAGTCGAACGTTCGGAAAAACACCCAATCTTCGAATGAATTTTTGAAAATATCGTATATAAATCAGTACCATCAATAGTGATAATTACATAATCATTCTCGATGTAATTTTTTTAATTAGAACTATAATGACACTGATTTTAGAAAACTTGCACGAAGATATTGCATGATCTCCAGATATTGCATGTCTTTCAAATAAATTTATCAAAAAAGATTCATATAATTAAAACCATGTAGTGAATATCATCAAATAGGTTCACTTTCCACATGCAATATTACGCGAATAATCGTTTAATATCATTTTCGTGGGTAACAGGGTCTTTTCATAGTCTCGAGTAGTCTTTTCATTCATGATAGAAGATATTTTATATACTAGTTTTGTATTTTGACGTCTAAGAATCTGTTAGTCTTTTATTTTTCATGGGACATTCAATAACACTTAATGGCATTTTTATTATGAATGTGCGCGTGGATATAAGTAATTCACTCAATTTGGACCCGTAATTTGCCAAACGTGGCTACTTTCAACTTTCGTGGCCAAACTTGCCCAATTTCAACTTACTTGCTGTTAATTCAATGCTAAAATCATTGTGCTGCAGATTTTCTACACCATTTATTTGCTGTATACGCTATGAGCTATCCACGCTATGAGCTATACGCTATGAGCTATACGCTATGAGCTATACGCTATGAGCTATCCACGCTATGAGCTATACGCTATGAGCTATCCACGCTATGAGCTATACGCTATGAGCTATCCACGCTATGAGCTATACGCTATGAGCTATCCTATAGTAACGCTATGAGCTATCCACATTAGAACTGTTATACATGTGAACGACTGACATAGATTAATTGACATAGATTTTAGTTTAAGGTATTTTTGTCTACTTAAGAGAAACTTATTTTAATTCTTGGTTGTTTTTCTTAATCCTGGTGTAGATGATGCAAATTAATTTACATAAAAACTAATTTTTGTATCAAGTTTTTCTTCGATGAATTATAGAATCGAGTGAAAAAAAATTATGTGGCAATGGTGGACGAACAAGTTATATACATATTGAATCATCAGGTGTTAATAAAGAAGGACGTCAAGAGAGTTCATATTCCATGAAAAAATTGTGATCGTTGAAAATAGATTCTGTATCCAATTGCAGATTGATTTTAGGATGACTAGCATTCATGATTAATGACTTTCAACAATTAATGGAATATTTTATAATGGAAATATGGCTGGCAGATGAAACTTTTCAAACTTTGTCTTGTAAAATACCTAGATAAAAAAAAAGATGCAAGTTCATACTTTGTTGAGTGTGTAATTAGTATGCGATATGTAAATTGCGGTATCTTTAGTGACACTAAATAGATAATTTTTGGTTCCAACTAAACAACTGACTATTTTTACTTATATTTTTTTAGATTACTTAATTATACTTCGAAATTACTGAATTATCACTTGTATTTTTGAAATTACTTTGGAACTGGATATTTTTACTGCATAAACTAATGATGGCTTAAATTAGAGTTAACTACACTGACAGCAAGACAACTGAGATTTGTACTGTCACTTTATACGTCTGGTGAATGAAACACCGATTTTTAAATGCTGTGTGAACTTTTCGATGAATGAGTTTATGTTTCCGAACGCCTTTCGTTGGGTGTCCATACTGTACATTATATATGATTGATTATTGGTACTATTTTATATCATATGTAGTTTATATAATCTGGCTCAGCATGTTGTCGCTATATGTTCCAAGAACTTAGGTTTTACTGTACAGTACATTGCATGTTTAAGCAATATTGATACACCGAGATAGTACCGTTGCTGTTTTAAGGGTTTTAACATATATAAATGTATGATGGGATTTCCATCAAAGGTATTGCGTTAGTTTTCCAATCGTTGGTGAAAATGTAAAATATCTTTAATATTTTCACCTACGTGTAAGTGCATTTATATAAGGTATCCTATCTGATATTTTTTGTAGACTCTTCAGTTACTTGTTTTTTTATTAATAGATGAGTGCTTTCGTTATAAAATATTTTATAGCCAGTGTTACCACAGACGCATCAAACATTATTTTTCATTGGCATTTTTGCGTTCTAGCAATTTTAGCCAAAATTAATGCAGCCTGTTGGTTGTCTTCCAAGATGTAGTAATAATACTAACAAATTACGAGCAGAAGGCCTCGCGATAAAATGCCAATAGTAGTAAGAGTAAAATTTCAACAACAGTAAGAGTAAGAGTTAAAAAATAAGAGTAAAAGTTTAACAATGGTAAGAGTAAGAGTAAAAGTTGAAAAATAATAAGAGTAAAACTTTAACAATGGTAAGAGTAAAAGTTGAAAAGTAATAAGAGTAAAAGTTGAAAAGTAATAAGAGTAAAAGTTCAACAATAGTAAGAGTAAGAGTAAAAATTCAACAATAGTAAAAGTAAGAGTAAAAGTTAAAAAATAATAAGATTAAAATGATAGTAAGAGTAAAAGTTCAACAATATTAAGAGTAAAAGTTAAAAAATAATAAGAGTAAAAGTTAAAAAAATAATGAGAGTAAAAGTTAAAAAATAATAAGAGTAAAAGTTAAAAAATAATAAGAGTAAAAGTTAAAAAATAATAAGAGTAAAAGTTCAACAATGGTAAGAATAAATGTAAAAGTTCAACAATAGTAAGAGAAGTTCGCTAACAGTATTAGTAAAAGTTTAGCAATAGTAAAGTTCAAAGTGTTTCCAATAAGAGTGAAGCATAATTTGTATTCTGTATTCAGTGCAATTCACGAAGCATCTTACTTATAGCACCTTACTTATCTCTGGCAAGTACGTTTACACCATTCAGCTAACTTGTGAGAAGTTAATGATAGTCGACTGATAGTAGTGCATCTGTTCAACCAAACCAGTTTCCCCAGAATCCCTTACTGTATAAAGCAAGGATGCAGATCATATAGATCATTTTCCATTTCTAACGTTTTCCATTGACCATGATTTTCCATTTCTAACGATTTCCATTGACCATGATTTTCCATTTCTAACGTTTTTCATTGACCATGATTTTCCATTGACCATAGTACAGAGACGGATATATCTGATGATACTGTGACTAGCAAATACGCAAATGCTTCAGTGCTAGAAAAATCGGCAAGGAATTTTTGTGAATACAGAATTTGGTTAGTCCCCCCCCCCCCCAATATTCCACATATTATAAATTCTTAATCCTTTATTACTTTAAATTCCTAATGTGACTTTGTATTTTCTAAAATGTCTAATTTTGTTAAAACAATGTTCGAAAAATGTGCAATCTTTAAAAAAAGTTGGACTGTATATATAAATATTCATTATTATGCTCAACAATAAAGTAAGCCGCACGTATAAAATCGAGCCAACGGCTCTACCGTGCTAAAAACACCGGTTCTCGTTAGATCACCGAAGTCCAGCAGTATCGGACGCTATTAGTACTTGGGTGGGTGATCACCTGGGAACACCGCTTGCTGTTGGCACATTTCGGGCGCGGTAGCCCAGTGGTTTGCGCGCTGGATTTGCACGCTGCCACAACTGCCGCCGTGTGTTCATGCGGAGTGCGATCACGTTAAACATGTGAGTCCGTAAGTACTCCCGAGAGGTTGGTGGTAGGGGAAGGAGGGTACAGTCCCTGTGGATGCCTCCCCCTCTGGGTTCCGGTCTGAATTGTGTGGCACTTCCTGGCTGTCCAAACGGTTACCTTACACCTTTCTGGTAGGTCGGACGATCTGGGTCTCAACAACAACACGTTTAAAATCATGGGCGTGGTAGCCCAGTGTTTAGCGCGCGGGAGTTGCACTCGGTAGGCTCGGGTTCGATTCCCGCCACTGTCAAAACTGCCGCCGTATTCACGCGAAGTACGATCACGTTAAACATGTGGGTTCATAAATCCTTCCGAGAGGTTGGTGGTAGGTGAAGGAGGGTACGGTCCCTGTGGATGTCTCCCCCACTGGGTTCCGGTCTAAATTGTGTGGCACTTGCCGGCCGTCCAAACAGTTACCTTACACCTTTCTGGTAGGTCGGACGGTCTGGGTCTCATCAAGAACAACACGTTTAAAATCGTCACCTGTTCCAATGACTAGTCATTTCATATATTATTAATTTTTAATCCTTTATTTCTTTCAATTTCTAACGTGACTTTGTATTTTCTAAAACGCCAAAATTCTTTACAACAATATTCGTTAAATTGGCATTCATTAATAAACGTCGGTGTGTATCTAAAAATTTCTATTATGATTAAAAATAAAGTATGTTACACGTTTAAAATCGCCATCTCTCCTAATGACTAAAAAAATGCAGCTAACATCCACTTCACTCTATGCACATATAACTTTTATGCACTTTGCAACATTCCTTGAATCATTATTTGGAAGACCCCAAACTCTACTTTGCACACTGTTTATATTGGCATTTCTTAGCAATACAGTTCTTTGGTGATCTCAAGTGCTTTCTACAAGATCTGATATTTGAGTAACTTGAGTATTTCTATTTAGCAATTAACCCGCCTGGCTATTCCCGTCAAACACAAAGGGGTAAAAATGAAGGGGTAAGTGTTCTATTACTGGTTGGCTTTCATCATGCCCATTAGACCTAAGGACAAAGTGAAGGAACAGAAAGGAAATAGATTTACTTTACACAAAGAAAATCAATTACGATTTGTGTTTACGTCCGTTTCCCTTCGTTTCATTTTTGTAAAGCGTATTTATTTTCACTTAATAAGAGACAACGCCCATGGTCATCAATTATATAACAAATATTATGTAAAATTAATTAGGTGCCAATATATAAAATTGCATTACAATAATAGGAGTATTACCTATATTACATGCCAACATTATATAAAAAAATTAGCACATATTAGTTTTTATACATTTATATTAATTTAGTAAGACAATACATAATCAAAAGAAATGACGAAATAGAAAAATTTTAAGAATATTTTTGAAAATAGAATTTTTTCAATATGAATCGTCAAAGGCATAGTCCTTATAGGGGTTTATAATCTAATAAGTATTAATTTAATTTTGGATAATAATTTAATTTTTTTATTTAAAGGTTAATCATTGCTTACATATTCTAGTTTTGATAGAAAGTTAGCCATATAATTAGAAAAGTACATACATTTGAATAAATTTCCACGATAACAATAAGACAAAAAAGAAGTTAGTTTATTTTTTAATTCGCAAAACATGTAAATGCATATTAATATTTCATTTATTAATGCAGTTTTTACCTTGAAACTGTTAAGAATTTAATTTAAACCAAGAGAAAGCTCACTAATCATCCATCATAATTAGTAGTCAGGCTTTTGCGATTATTGCCACTGGTCAGCACGGTGCAGCCGATGGGATGATCGGGATTTTGCTGGTATGCACCTTTACAAATTTAATGCAGAAAATATTTCTACCAGAAAAATTCTAAAATCCTTGTTATAATGAGTTCAGTGTTCACTTATCTTCTTACTATCTTCTCCGTGCTGACAGACAGAAGGGACAAAGAAACCATTGTCCACGGATGGTAATAGATAATCAATTGGGCAACTTCAAACTTTTTTAAATAAGACGTCTAATAGCAAAATTCTATTTACTGTAAGAATCTAACTATTGTGTTTTATGTACCAATTATAATGCTGTCAGGTTTACCTGTGACTACCCCTGCGTCTGGCTTGTTTATCATTTGCCCATTTTTTAATATTTTAATACCAACGTCTTTATGAAGAAAATGTACTAAAATCTATTTACAAAGACAAAATGCAGGGGTATTGTGGTGTTGACTTCCACTTACCTGTTGGCCGCTGAAAAAATGTACATACACAAGCATGTAAATATAAGAAGAATGGAATTTCAACAGACACATGACACAGTTTTATCATGGGTTAAACCAATTATTTTATTTACATGTAAAATACATATATACAATTTATTTAGACAGTCATTATAATTAGGCATTTTTAAATTGTCCAAGAAGTTGCTCTCGCCCTAGTACTTATTGATTTTCTAGACGTGTTTTCTAATGTCAAACATATTTAATTTTGCCCAGAGAGAAATGGCAAAGGACCTAGCGTAATCACGTGATTAGGAAATATAATTAAGCTCACAATTACTAATGGATACTGTCTAGATTCAAGGGAAGATCAACCCAGTTGTAACGTCACAGCATAGTGGTCATTCACAACCTTTGTTATCGACAATATAAGTCCTATTTTGGACTGACTAAATGCATACTTCACAACATCTATAATGCAAGTCACGTGATTTTTAACAAGAGTTCTAGAGCATGTTGGGAGGGGCTGATATCATGGCTTGGTCCCCTTGTTTCTAGTTGGTGAGAATCTTGGCTACTGATTGGTCGGCCTCGAGCACTGGCAGCGGATTTGCTATTGCATGCTCCGCCTTCTTCGCTGTTTCCTGGCTGGTTGAGAATTCCAGCGATATCTCTCACGGGGGGACCAGCGCAACATGGTGGCGTATGGATCTTAGCTTCCTCATAGGTCTGGTCCTCCTTTTACCTGCGAGGTGAGGGGGGGGGGGTAAATCAATCTGTGGATAGGCCGGGTGTTAACGTGATTTTGGTCCTTGACGCAGATACTTTTGGAGCGGAGAAGAGCAAGCCTTTGTGACCTGCCTTCATATCCGTCGGCAACTGGGGTTGAGACTCGACTACTTCACCCTGCCCAGTGAATGATTCCGCAGACTCTCCTGCCGTGGTCTTGCTGAGTAGCTGATAACATACTTGCTTATCTCCCTTGTAGCGGGGTGAACAATTTAAGGTCGTCACTGCGGTTTGTGAGAATCTGTCCCTGTTATCAGGAATAAATTTGACCAAAAAAAAAATTCGGTGTTTTCGATATAAAGTAGTGTTTCTTCTCCAGAGTCCTTGTCGCTATAGTTTGTCCCCCACCATTCCGTCCACTGATTTTGCAAGTTCGCAAAATGTAAAAAAATATTATGCTCTTTAAAAAAGAGTCAATAAAAGCATTGAAATTGCGAAATTAAGGATTCATGCATTGCCACTCTGAAGAATACTATAAGTAGTTCTATGTTTGATAAAAAACTGTAATAATAAGAAAATTTTGTGAATAACACATTCTTCCGAAAAATACTAGTGACGCAATTTTTCGAACAGACTGAGTAAAGCACATGGATATTTACCAAGAAAAATTCTGGTAAACCTTAATGTACATTATTTTTATTAAGGCTGTTGTTACTTTTCTTATATACATAATGTATAAGGAAAGTATTGTGACGGGGTCGAAAATTCGAATTCGAGTTTTCGACAGGAGAGCACGTTTCAAGCATCCCTGATCACGAATCAAACATTTTTAAAGTGATGTCTGTCTGTGTGTGTGTGTGTGTGTGTGTGTGGAGAGGCTATAACTGACGAACGAATGGACCGATTCGAACGAAATTTGGTACAAAAATCACAATCCATAAACAGTGGAAGCCTATTTTTTTATACGCAATCGAATGTTCAAAATCCCCTAAATTTTCGAGTGAAATTTTGAAAAAATCGTCAAAAAATCAAAACCGCTAATAAAGTTACGCAAATAGACTTTTCGTATGTAATTTTTCATTAGAAAACGATTGACATAAATTTTAGATCGCTAACCCAAACCGTTCTTGAGATACTGCACATTTTTAAAAAGAAATTATCAAAAAGTCATATAAAATAAAAAAATATATATATATATTTATTATTGAGAAACATGTTCACTTTTTATATGTTATACCATGCTATAAATTTGGTGACATCATTCTCCTGGATCTAGCTCATTCCATTCATGAAAAAAGATACTTTGAGTAATACTTTTGTATTTGAACGCCAATAGTCATTTATCTGCTGTAAGAATAACTTATCCCTTTATCCATAACACTTGGCGAGATTTTGGTGACGAATTTGGTGGAATGTCACCAATTTGGCGACTTTTTTAAATGTTGGCAAATTAACGAAAATCTCGCCAAATGGATAAAAATAACGCTAAATCAATGAAAATGACGGCTAATTGACGAAAATTCAATATCTTAGAAGAAATATAATTATATATTATAATAAAAAATCCTATTTTTTTACTGTAAAAGTAGTAAATTCATTGCATTATATAAGGTAAGTCATCTGTTTCCCACATCAGTTTTTTTTTTTTTTTCTTTTCTAAAAATATTTTTTGGGAAAACAATTCTTTAATAGAATTATTTTTAAAAAAATCAACAATATAATATTACAACGAATTGGATTCGCATATATATTCTCAAGATACAAGAATGAGTCTTAAATTCGGATAATTTAAGCTTTACTTAAAGCAAGATTTGTAAATACTACAAGTTGGCCCATCCGAGGATACGGGAGCAGTCCACTGAAAAGGGAGGAGGTTGTGGCGACAGGCTATTTTCTTGCTTTCTTCCGCGTAGATCTTTCGTGAGCTATAATATTTGTAAATCATTTTCAAACATGTTCTCCTGTATTTTCTGAAAAGTGTTGTATTTGTAAAGTGTGATGTCGTGTTGTGCAATTGCTAATTGCCGTAATGATAAGAAAATGATATTTGGTTTCATAGGATTCCAAAATCCAAAGTCTTACGGGCTGCTTGGATTTCCTCGTGCTGAAAATAATGATTACATCCAATTCATTTAAATTTTTCTTTGACAATATTGATTTAACAATCCGTCATTCTTATATATTCCATTTCTATGTTATCATTTATATTGTTCATTAAAATTCTATTAATGTCCAAATACAATTAATTCATCTATGAGCTCCCCAAGGTTTTATTTCTGGTCACATATGACCAAGAATGTTGTGATACCGAAAAATGATTTTTTTATTTTTTAGTGCAGTTTACTAAAACCGTGGAGCATAAGCTTGTTATCATATTTTATTTTGCATTTTTATACAGTAACAGCAGTAGAACATTTCGGAAATAGCTCCGAATAAATTCGAAATCTAGAGTTTAACGTAACGAGATATCACTGATTCGTATTGAGGAGCTCGCGGCAGGGGCAACCCTGACGTCATCGTTTGTTTTTGTCAACCAATACCATGAGACTAGCGGAGGGACCAAAACCTTGAGGTTACTTAAAGCGACTAAGGAGTTTTAAAAGTGCCATAAACAGAGTGAATTCCCATGCTGCACATTTTATTTTGAATCTCTTCTTCTATACATCGATAATACATAAATTGTATGGCTAATATGTGAATACCTGTAGCATATACGATAATTTTTTCAATAAAATGAATTTGATAATTACATATTTGAAACTTGTGTAAAGTTCAAGAATGTTTTAAAATTTTATTTTGAAATATGTGTCTTGCGCGCATGAGTGCAAAAAAACTACTGCTTCCAGATACAAAATTATTGCTGAATATGCTGTAAAAGTTGTTGTTGTTGAGACCAGACCGTCCGACCTACCAGAAAGGTGTAAGGTAACTGTTTGGACGGCCGGGAAGTGCCACTCAATTTAGACCGGAACCCAGTGGAGGCGCCATCCACAGGGACCGTACCCTCTTTCCCCTACCACTAACCACACGGAAGGACTTATGGACCCACATGTTTAACGTGATCGTACTCCTCATGAACACGGCGGCAGTAGTGGCAGCGTGCAAATCCAGCTCGCAAACCACCGGGCTACGGCGCCCGAAATGCGCCAACAGCACGTGATGTTCCCATGTGGTCACCCACCCAAGTACTAACCGCGTCCGATACTGCTTGACTTCGGTGATCTAACGAGAACCGGTGTTTTCAGCATGGTAGCGCCGTTGGCTCTGATGTAAAACTTGTTGTTGTTGAGACCCAGACCGTCCGACCTACCAGAAAGGTGTAAGGTAACTGTTTGGACGGTCGGGAAGTGTCCCCCAATTTAGACCGGAACCCAGCGGAGGAGGCATCCACAAGGACCGTACCCTCCTACCCCTTCCACCAACCTCTCGGAAGGACTTATACGGACCCACATTTTTAACCTGATCGAACTCCGCATGAACACAGCGGCAGTTTGTGGCAGCGTGCAAATCCAGCGCGCAAACCACAGGGCAACCGCGCCCTGTGCCAACAGCACGCGGTGTTCCCAGGTGGTCACCCACCCAAGTACTAACCGCGCCCGATGCTGCTTGACTTCGGTGATCTAACGAGAACCGGTGTTTTCAGCACGGTAGGGCCGTTGGCTCTGATGTAAAAGTTGTAAAAAACCTTGCTGCCCCAATCGGGAATCGAACGCTGGATCTCTGAACTGACCAGCTGATGCACTACAGTTGAGCTATTGGGACGAAATTTCAAGCTATTATCGTCAAATTGGACTCTGCATTCTCCGCTCTCTAATGTCAGATTGACTGACCATCTCCTGCTGTTTTTGCTTCAGGTTAACCTCCTGCTATTTTTACTCAGGTGTGTATCCTGCGTGGCCGTTTTCCTCTCAATTTGAAATCGGCGATCAATCTTCCAGATTCCGCTGAATTCGTACTAGACCTCTGACATATTTGCACTAAATTGCAAGGTCGATTTATTCGAACACCCTTTTAAAGAACTTTGTTGCCCTATTGGGGACTCGAACACTGAATCTCCGAACTGGGCAGCTAGCAGCCCAGTAGCTCTACCGTTGAGCTACTGGGACGAAACTGGAAGATCATCAAGGTGGACTCTGATAAATATCCGCATTCAAGAAGTTATCCTTCGAAATAAAATCATTTGCATAATTGAAGTTAGAAATGAATTTTAAAAAATGAAATAGTTCAATATAAAAAATGGAATTTTAAAAAACTAAATTGAAAATAAATTTAATTTAATTTCAATTTAAGTGCAGGTTTTTAAAATTTTTAGTAAGTAAATGTTTTTATTTTGAAGTATAACTTCTTGAGTGGATGCTCGTGCTTCATAATCAGCAATATTTTCTACTTTCTTGCCTGGAATTTCACATACCTGCCAATAATACCAGGCAAAAAACTCTTTTTCACAATACTACTGTTAAACACAACTACATTAAATGCTATTCTATCTATAAATTTGTTGATCTATATAATACCTATTGTACTGATATTGATATAGTTAACTTGACTCCTGCCTGTTTTAAAAAAGCCTGTTTCAATGCGCTTGAAATGTTAACTACATAGTATTCTTGTTTCCTATGTTCTGAACATTTTAATTTCTTGTGTGGCTACTGTAACTGGATTTCATCTGTAGTTGCTACATAAATTGAATAAAATAAAATAAAAATAAATAAAATAAAATCTTTTTTTCTAGAAGCAATAGTTTTGTTGCAATTATGCGCGCAAGAGACATGTATCGAAATATTTGTTTTATAAATTCAGGATTATACAATTTCTAAAACTACAGGGTCAGCAAGAAATAAGTTTCCCACTTCAGAGAGCTCTAGAATGCGTTTTATTGGTCCAAATGAGATAAAATTTGAAATACAGATAATTCAAATGATACGCTTGACATTTATTAAATCAAAAATGTTAGTACAAAAATTCGCCGATAGGTGGCGCTGTAATACACATAACATTTAATAGGCTTTATAAATATTAAATAATATTTAAAAAGTAGCATTAAAACTGTTCAATATGTCCCCCTTCATGTTCAACAATATGCTCTAGTCGTAGAACCATATTTTCTACAGCTGACCGGAGTGAGTCTGCCGGAATATCAAGAACATGGCACCGAATGCTGTCCTTCAGGTCTGGCACTGATGATGGCCTTTTACGGTAGATATTGTCCTTTAGGAAACCCCACAACCAAAAGTCGCAGTGGGTGATATCCGGTCAACGAGAAGGCCATGCTGTTGGAAAATGCCGGCTGATCACCAGTTCAGCTGTGAAATGTTGTGTTAGCAATTGCTTTACACTGCGCTCAATGTGAAGAGGTGCGCCATCGTGCATGAAAATGATGTCCTGAAGGCATCCACGCTGTTGAAGTTGTGGGATTACAAAATCCCTCAACATATCACGGTACCGAAGACACTTTAAAGCTTTTTAGCACTTTTAAGAGTCCCGAGATCCCTTAAGGGCAGAAATAAGAGTAAACATTAACAAGGTACAGTTAATCACTTTATAGCTATCTAACAAAGGCATCCCTTTCGGGACGGCGGCATTCCGGAGCTGTCGCGGCCCAAAGGACGACGCGCTTCGCTTCCGAACTGGTCGAAAAGGACGGCGCATTTTTTGCGCTAAGCCTAACTCTCGAAAAAAATTCACTAAAAATCACCTATTCAACACAGAAATCTACTTTTTACAGGAATAAAAGAAATATTTATGTTCTATTTGATGCATAATTTTCATACAAATCTGAATACAAAATACTCGTTAGTTGCTCCCAATCTTTTATCCGAAATAAACGAATAATTTCACTGCCTCTAAAACCCAAACAAAAAAAATAATCTCTTACATTCCTATTATTCACCAACGAAATCATAACGCTGAAATAAAAATAAAAACCGAAACTCAATTATAAAATTGTTGATGCTACGAGAATTGCTCTGTTTGTTTATGTTACAAAATGATTTTCACCGCTCCAAATGGAGAATAATTCATTCGATCCTCTTCTGCCAAGGTCATGCCTCTGCAAAATGCATTGAAGTTAGATCCATGGACAAGTAACGCCATCTAGTACACAAAATAAAACGTTCTGCGTACTGGCACTTATACGTGCCACTATCCGCTTGCGGTAAAATTTCCTCTGGCCCGAGTAAGTGCCGCTCGTCCTTGAATGCATGCTCGCATCTGGCATTTGGGCGTGCCGTTCGTCGCGAAAGGGTTAAACAAACGTCCGCCACAATATTTTCAAAACACTGACGTAATAACAATTTACTTTTACTCTTATGTCATGTATCATCGCTCCATGAACAATAGGCAGCATTATGTACCCTCTGTTAAAAATATTTAAAAAATCCTAAATAAAGATCCTTTTTCCAAAACATAGATTCACGAACTTTTCCATTTTCGCCAATTTTCGACGAATTGGCAATATTTTGAGAAAATTTTTAACAAGGAAAAGCTGACTTTTCTGTAATAAGCCACTGTAAAATGCTATATTTTAGGAAGATATATTTATTTTTCAGGAAGAGGGAGTTTTAAAGATAGAGTGAAATATATAAGGTATTACTCACAACATAGTCACAAAATATTCGTCAATAAATACATATTTAATTTAATAATTTTTATTATCTTAGTGCCCCGCCTTTGCTTAAAAAAAATAGAGATAAATTGCTAATATATTGCATTTATACTAAAATTTTGCTTTGCTTCGTTCCTAAAAATTTGTGCATTTTCTCAATTATAAAAGTATTTTAAGGTTTCCAATGCCTCAAGAAAATAAAATATTACTTTTAATATGAAATAAGAATCTTTAACTTTTGGGAAAAATGCAGTTATTTATAAATAAGAAATTCTATTAAAAGAGGTTATTGAAAAGCTAAATTGTATTTAGTATAATATTTCTTGATTTGAATTATATAAAGTTATTTAATCCTTTTTTAAAAATATATTCTGCATTTTCAAAGCCTTTGAAAAGATCTCCTAGATATTTTTTCTTTCATTCTGGAAATACTTTTCTTTTATGAGTAAAGACTTTATCTAAAATAACTTTTTAACTTTAAGTCTTACTTTTTTACAAGTAGTAAAAAATAAAATATTTCGAAAAATTTTAAATCTCTTCACTTAAATAAGTCCACTCCCCAGATATGTACTTATTTGTTAAGAACAATTTTCTTTTTCATTTTCAAAGATTATATATATATCTTTAAAACGTTTTAACGTTGTTGAAATTTATGCTATTATTTCAAACATAAGAACGGTGCATCTAAAAATATACAAATTGCATTTTCAGGGTTTTGACCAAAATCAAGTGACATCGTCTGTAACTTGATTCTCGGTATGTAAGTGGTATTACCAATATCACTAAGAACAGGAAATATGTGTATATCCCTAGGATTTTCTACTCTACGAAAAGTATGTGTTGCACTAGGAGTGTATATCCTGATTGATATTTAATGTGCATACTCTTGGGGATAGAAAGCTTTCTGGTACACTTTATAAAAAGAAATATATATTAAATATTCACTACAATGCGAAAATTACGAAAATACAATTAATCACTCTTATAAGGCGCTAAGGTGCACTACAACGAGGATTCAAATATCACACCACAAAGGTATATAAGGGAATGGAAGCAATATACCGAAAATTGGTCGGGTGTGTGTGAAACCCACTCCCTGGTTAAGCAAGGTTTATGTCTAGACAACACTCCCGGTAGATTACTAAAGATTATTGCTAATAGATGCCCGATATATTGCTAAAGATATATCGGATATATAGCAATATATTGCTACCGGGAGTGTGGTCTAGACATAAAGCTTTCTTAACCGAGGAGTGGGGGTCACGCCCCCCCCCCTGGCCGATTTTTGGTATATTGCTTCCATTCCTTTTTCTACCTTTGTGGTGATATATATATATATATATACATATATATATATATATACATATATATATATATATATATAT